>JBCFYV010011172.1:79970652-80200841 GCA_039000515.1 Timema cristinae
ATTAGCAATGTTAAGATAACTTAAATTGTTGACCAGTAAATTATCTATCAAATACGCCCGCAACCCTTATCTTTTTTACATTTTTTGTTATTAATAGTTTTACAAGAACTGTGCACGATGCATTAAAAATAACATTATTGACACACTCTTTTGCACTCATAGTGCTTGAAGCTATTTCAAGGGTGTGTAGATCAGCTGCTCAGTTATTTTGTCAACATTGGAGGGGTGAATGTTCTAAGGGTAGAAAGGGCCTGGTTAGTAGTCAGTTCGTGGTGGACGATGCATAATGTGCCATGATGCATCCATTGTCTTTTATGATATATTGTATATTATATATTTTATATTATATTGCCTATTATGATACATTGCCTCTAATGAGACATGATCTTTTATGATCTATTGTCTACTATTATAATATATATATATATATTATAATATATATATATATTTATTTATTTATTTATTCGAGATGTCATGATACCATCTTTTCTCAATTTTGATTATTAAGTTCAATCTCTATTTCGATTCTTAAACATTTTCATTTTTTTAACAAAGAAAAAGATCCACTTACCAATTACTAAAGCATATTTTACTAAATTAATAAAATAATTAAGAATTACATTATTTTTACCTTCAAGTAAAGCCCCACCGGGTAAAAAAAAAAAAAACTTTCGAAAGCACTAGGCTTTTAAATTCACCAGATAAGGTTGTTAACTGAACCAAAATATAATGGAAAATAACAGCAAACAAACTAATATCAGAAATATTCGAGTACTACTTGTTCTGAATTTTGCTATTTTCTTAGTTGCCAGTCCTTTAATTGAAAGTTAAGTATTGAATTATAGAGAATCGTAATATTAAGATCGATTTTAGAACTCGGTCAATAATCACTAACTATAAAATAATGTCAACTAAGAAATGGACCACTGCAATTGATATTCTGTATTCTAAATTCTATGTATAAATAAACTTTATTAAAAATGCAATAAATAATTTGGTTGTACATCATCCTTCTCAGCTATGAATAATACTGTTAATTGTAGTTAAATGTTGATGTGGATTACAAACATGGTTTGATTGAAGGCAAATTTTCTTTAACCAAGACTATAGTAGATAAATGGTTTTATTTCCAATTGTAATTCCAAAATTGCTAAGAAATTTAAACTAATCTCAAATGAAGGTCAAATAGAGATACACTTATTTAATGACAGCCCCACACCATTGAAATTTACTCAGTTTCTCATAGATATGCTCTTGCTCAGCAGCAGGAGTGACGGCCTTTTTAGCTTCCAACCACCACACATGTATGCCTACATGAGGCCTTAGATATAGATAAAAAACAATCCTGTATTTCGAGACGGTAGTAAATAATACTGTGTCATTGATTTAGTTTGTTTTTAACAACTATGGCAAGCAGTTCACAAGAGGAAAGTCATATCCAGTCACAAACAAGTTTTGTTATTGTTTTAAAGGCCCATTGGTGCACCCAGAAATTTTTTTGAAAGAGGCATAAAATATATTGTAGCGGTCAGTATACCATTTTAATATAAGATAATTCTGTTTGATTTTAAAATTCAGTTTATTTAAACATTTGACACAGTTGTGTGATTATTTTACTTGATGTATTTATAATCACTTATTGAAATCATTTTGGATTGATGGTGAAGAATTGATAACAATTACATTAAATCCATTTCCTACTTTTAACATAAATAAACTAGTCGAGTAATTATAAAGAATAATTATGTGTTATAATTAATAAATAAATCCATATAAAAACTAGATTAGGGTTCAACAAATAACAGGTGTCAGACAATTATGATATTTAAATATTTTTCTAAAATCATTATTTATGTTTTTTGTATAAATGCTCGGAATTCAATGACAGGGTTGGATGACTGAAAATAACCTTACACTCTAAGAGGCCAATAGCTTCTGTTGGATGAGCCTCTTTAGGAGGGTGATGGTCCCGCATTGGAGGAAATGCCACTGGATTTAATCAGGTAACGTCTGTATCCCAGAGGGGTGGCAACCACAGGTGTCTGTTCCCTATGTTAAGGGCAGACTTCCAGATTCCCAGAAAGAGACCTGCTGCCTTGCAGGTTTGACAACATCATGTCAAAGACTATGTGAGTAAACCCCAAAAGGAAATATTCTCAGACTTAGGCCTAGCAAGTTAGCAGAAGAATAACACTACATTTCTTTCAACCATAGAACCAGCCTCAGAAAATGTTAACCAAATTTAGGCCACACTTTCGATGCTCCTAGGAACTCTGACGACTCTCTAGTCAGAAGACAACTCTTTAATTAGAATATCGCCCAAGAAGTACAGGATTCCCAGAAAAGACAATAAAACCAAAAGAAAAACTAGAGAAGAGACAATAAAGCTTGAGAATTTCAACCTTGAACATATTAATCTTAAGAGGGAAATGCAATGAAATTACAGACTTACCGCAGGAAAATAAAAATGCTAGATCAATGAAATGGAAAGGACATAATACTAAGCAGCTAAGAAATTGATATAAACTATATTGGTGTGTTAATAAGAAAAAGACAAAGAATGGAGATGGGCTAGTTATCCACAGAGATTTGGATTGTGATACAGATGTTACCTTTGTCAGTGAGAGAATCATAAAAGCAAATAAATATACCAAAAAGGAGGTAGTAATCATTTTGCATTCAGCACGGTTGTAATGATGAAGATAAATTGAATTTCCTCTAAGATCTAGAGGACAACATCCAAGAAGATTAAGGGGGCGATGTGCCTTTGTTATGGACTTCTTTTTATTGTTAGTTGGCACTTAATGCTTATGAGGTATAAGGGGTGTTGTGTGTTTGTCATGTATATCTTGTTATGGTTGGTTAGCGCATAATGCTTATGAGATTAAGGGGTGTTGTGCCTTTGTCAGGCATATCTATTTATTTTTAGCTAGCACTTAATGCTTATGAGATTAAGGGGGCATTATGCCTTTGTCAGGCATATCTATTTATTGTTAGTGCTCGATGCTTATAAGGAGGCTTTGTGTCTCTGTAATGCACATCTATTAATGTTAGCGCTTATAAGTTAAGGGGGTGTAGTGCCATTTTTAATCTTCCAAAATGGTTCTCTTCTCATCCCCTCTTCTTAGGACTTCTTTATTTGTCACCCTGTTGGTCCACTTGTTTTTTGTTTTTTTTAAAAATTCTTCTCCAGTACTACATTTCAAAGCACTCGAAGTATTTACTTTCCATATTCTTGAAAGTCCAAATTACTGCCACATACAGCACAATGCTCCAAATATAGGTGTACAAAACACTCAGAACTCAGACTGTAAATCCACTAATGATAACTTTATAGCCCCATAGGGAATCAAACCAAAGACTTTGTTTCAGTAAGTGAACAAAAAACCAAACATGCAACTAGTAGCACAGTGTTACATGAGTGGGTGCATGGGGTTATTCATACACCAATAATGAGTTTGCTTCAAATATATTTAATGTATAGACAATTAAATTAACTAATTTAATTCCAACTATACCAAAAGTCAGCCAAGATCCCACTGAAGCATTAGAAAAACTAACAGGCTCCTTGGGGCTTGAGAGTGCTACAACACCAATAAATATAAGATTAGGGTACTTTAACACCTCAGTGTGTTCGCTCGAGGGTTAAAAACACCATCATTACATCCATCCAAGAATTGAACCCCAACTTCAACACCACAAAACAGGACTTTAAAAGTTTGTTGTTTATTCCACATGCTCACCGATACAGTAAATATAACTTGCATTGTTAATTTTCACCACTGCTAATATTTTATGCCATATCTCGCCTTGTAATAAATTAACTTTACAAATGAAGTTGGATGGTCATTTATGAATCTTCAGTGGATCTATTAAAGTACTGATTATTAAAATATACTATATTATTAATATTTTTTATGTCACTAGCATTCAAAACAAATCATGTAAAAACACGTCCAGTGTGCTCGGTTGGAATTTGAACTATCATTCCATGTTATAGTTAAATTACGTTTGTACTTTTCTGCAACTTTACATTTGATTTGGCTCTTATTGTTTTTGTTTACTACAGCGAAATCTCTTATTAGTGGATACTTTCCAGGATTAAAAAAATGTCCGCTATTTGAAAACACAATAATGTAATTTGTTTTCATGAACCTGTACTGTGCATATTTACTATGTCTTTCTAGCAGTGTCTGCGGTCATTATTGATAAAAGTCGGCTGTTGGGAAATTGTTTTGCTGTGAGAGCCCTTGTTATTTTGTCAGGGAAATTTAAAACTTATCGCTTAAAAGTTTCATACTCAACTGAAGCATTGGTGACAATGCAAATATATTTCAGTAGTTTAGTGAGTGAATGTGTTCTTAAAGAGAGTTATTTTGTCACATGCTCAATACCCCGTTAAATAGCCATGCTACACACTTTACATATAAATATTGTTGAAAACTTTGTTTCTTGCATACACCTTTAAATATAAGAAATTTTGCCTATAAGATTTGGAATCTCTCCTTTAAATTTTGCACACTGATTGATAGAGCGTGTAGATTACTAGATAGTTATTTTTATCTGATAAAAACCTTTTTTATAATATTCAAATTCCATGTTTACTGCAAAGTCTTTGAAGAGCTCTAAAATGATACCTTAATTCTTTGAGTAGAATAGAACTTGATACAGACCAATATAAGTTATTTGTGATAAGCCAAACAGTGTGTATTTTCTTAAATTTTGTATTTCATTATTTCAGAAGACACTAGGGGCCGTATGCAAGAACATCACTAAGTGGACGCTATAGTGGGTTTTCTTGTGTCATCATGGGTTAAAAGGTGGAGGGATAGTGTGCTCGGGGACCATACTATCGGTCCACCAAGCATTCAATAATATTCTTGCATTCCGCCCTATAACACAAGTTTCTGTATGGTTTTGTTTCTTAATAGGTTCAACAACTTTACCTAGCTTTGTAAAAATTGTTGAGTGGAATGAATGTTAATTTTCCACATTTTTTTATTTACATGAAAAATGTCTGGTGAACACCAGTGTTGTAGTTCATTCATTAAACCAGGAATGTTTATACACCCTTGACATGACGGGGGAAATTAGTTTCAAGGACTGGATTATTAATGATCTTCATATAATTCATATCCAGCCTGCTTTTGCATCACCTGAAGACTAATATTTTACCTCAGTGGGATTCAAACCAAATTATTTCAGTAGTGGTTGCTGGTCATTGTCTTGACTACATTGCTTCAATATTATGGTTCATTTATAAAACAATAAATGAAAATTATTGACTTAAAGATTATTAAAAAGATTTGAATATGAATTCCTTGGCAATATTATGAGAGGGTGAGCCAACACTTAAAACTAACACAGAATAGAGCTTTTGGTCTTGTGATAGATTCATGCTCAAAGTATTGCAAAATCAAACTTGTATCAGTTGAGAGTTAATGACTTGAGAAAAACAAACATTTCAGGAGCTGAAATATCTGAAGCTTGCGAATTGTTTCTGGCTGACAGAAGGATGCATGGAAGCTCTGACCTTGCACCAGCACAATATTGAAGAGGTTGACTTGATGTTCTGCTGGAGGCTAAATGACTCCTGCATCAGTAACCTGATGAGGAGTTGCTGCAGGTGGGGGGAGTTAACATACTTTCATTGTACCGTCTTATCTATGAATTTTTTTTATATATATATATATATTTTTTTTTTTTTGCAAGAATGTTTTATTTATAGGCACTACTGCACATCAAATATTTAGTTGGTTTATCTAAAATGGCAGGTGTTATAGGCTGGACTTAAAGAAAATTCATGTAATAATTTCCCTGGAGAGGGAATAGGAAATATTGTGATTAGAAACCACCTTTATTTATTAATCAAGGGAGATCCATAAACTATATTGAAAACCTGAGTGGTTTATTTCAAAAGCTGGTGCTGACACCGGAAATTGGTTATTTAAATTATTTAATCTGAGGAAACAACATTGGAGTGGATTTAAAATAAAAGTAAATAAGCATATGACTGAAGTGAACATGAAAAATCACATATAAAAACACCCTGACCGTAGTAAACCATACTAGTCTTTTTTTCTATTGAACTTGTGAATAATGAGTATATTCTATTCTTGTGAACTATTTCACAGGCTCCAACTGGTTAATTTGAGCTTCATCCATGCTCTAACTGACATCACACTGATTGTCATTGGCGAGTGCTGCAAACTGTTGGAGCATCTCAACATAAAAGGTTGCTGGCGAGTAACAGACAGGGGCATTAGGTAATAATTTTTATTCGTGAGCTCTTGTATTGGTATCCGCTATTTCTATAGCAGCTTAAAATAGACTGTGTGATCAGGAAGTGGTTTTTACCCATTGTGAACTACCACCCACTCTCCAGATATATAACATACTGTAACTTTTCATAAAAGTATTTTCTTTTCCATTTTTGTTCCTTATGTATAGTTTAAGTTCCTGGTAATTAGTATGTTATCCACTGTGGGGGTGGGGGAAAGGAGGGGAGGGGCTAGATGAAGCACTCTTTCTAAAGATAAACGGAAAAGAATGGTTGAGGGTAAATTATGTTTTTTGGGGTGATGGTGAGTCTACTATTGGTGAAGTAGGTATGAAATTAGATAGTTGGGGTGGGGTGTGGGGAAGTTGATGGGTTTAACTAGCTGTGATTGAGGGTCCTGGGATGGGATGGGCTAAGTCACTGGGCACGGGGGTATTTGAGAGGGGGCTGTGTGTGTCTTTGTCCTCCAAGGAGTCTTTTTTGAGGATCTCTGCAAAGTCTCAGGTTAGATATTCCTCTGGATGGCGATGGAGGGGAATTGTTTAGGGCAGTGGTTCCCAGCCTGGGGGAGGGGCATAGAACCACCAAAAAATAATGTTAAAAAATCATATAAAAATTCCAATTTATTTTACAATTTAAGTAAGTTTTTTCCTTGCCTACAATCTTCTATCAGGTGACCAGCTAAAAGTAAGACGCTTGTGCACATGCGTGTGTTTATTTTTAGCCCTTGGAATTTCCCTCTTTCCTCTCCTACCCTACCAAACCCTTCGACTACCATTGCGGCAACAAGTAACACTATCTTAGCACTTAAAGGAGAAACTTTCGTAAAACAGCAGTGCCTCAGCAGCGCTCTGAAACACGCTTTGAGGATTTAAGTTTGCACATGCCTACTGCCTACGCGCATCTTACTGGTTTCCTGTTGGATATCGGGCTATTTCGTGTAATTTTCATGTATGCACATTTTGTTTTATTAAATTTAAAATAGTGAGTGTGTTGTTTTGTTTGTGTCCAAGAAGAGGCTGAAACTGAAAAAAAAGGGATGCAAGTGCCCCAGTGCGTTGTTTGTCATTCAGTTCTCAATACTGATGCCATGAAACCTGTCCGTATGAAAAGACATTTGGTGACAAACCACCCAGTATTAAAAGACAAGCTGAAATAATATTTTGTTGGCAGACTGCATTAACTCAAATGAATGATGCTCTACTCATCAGATTTGTACAATGATTTGTATTGGATGTTTCTAAACAGTTTTATGGCTTGCTTTTATTTATTTCCCGTGAAATTTTTGACAACAAACAATTTCTATTATAGGACAGTCACTTTTGTTAAAAGTTAGTGAGTGAATTTTGTGATCAATTTTGTTTGATATATTGTTTGTGTGTAGAGGCGTCACACATGGGGGTGGGGGTGTTCAGGGGTGTCACCCCCCCTTCCCCCAATATTGGGGAAAGCTTGAAAGTTAGGAAGTTTGTGGAGTCAGGATCTTGAATTAGGAAATTTTAAACTTAAATTTGCCTAAAACCTAATTTCAAGGCCCAATTATTGCATATTTTTTTACAAAATCTTCCCTGTCATTAGTCACAAAATTTAAAAGTCACTCTGAAACTATTATTTGGAAATATTTATTTTAAATATTAGTTGGAATATAATAAAGTAGTCCATGGGTGAAACACTTGTGAAACCGTGCAGCTGCTAGTATTGCTCTTGGTGATGAGAGCCAACAGAAGTTGTCAAAAATCTCTCTTTCCAATAATACAGTTAAGCATATGCTTGATGACCTTGCTGACAACATAAAAGCACAACTTATTGAAAAAGAAAAAGCTTCACTGTTTTTTTCAATTCAGTATGATGAGACCACTGATTTGGATCAGTGCTGTCAATTGCTAGTTTATTGTTGGTTTTGAACGGCAGAAATGGAGCACCAGCTATGCTTGGTTCTCGTTCTATATTCTTAAAGTTGGAAAAAGATAAAAATTTGGTTAAATAGGAACCCACTGTGTCAATCACAGACAAGCTTTACCAGACGAACTTAACCACTCACTGAAAGTAGCAATAAAATTAGTGAATTCTGTGAAGGCAAGTGCTTTAAATTCAAGGCTTTTAAAGGTCTTCATGATGATTTTAGAGCCAAACACAAAACTCTACTTTTTCACACTGAAGTTCGTTGGTTATCAAAAGGTAATATGTTAGTCCGACTGTATGAATCGAATCAAGTCCGAATATAAATATTTCTTCATAGTCAGAAAAACAATGAGCTATGTGGAGCTTTCACCAACGATACATTTATTTTGTCACTTTTCTACCTTTCAGATTTTTTCGAAGCATTGAACAACCTCATTTTAACAGTGCAAGGGAAAAAATCAAACATAATGATGCTATCAGTGTATGCATGAGAAAACTTCAGCTGTGGAAGTGACGACTTCAACGTTTTTTTTTTTTTTTTATCTTTTCCTCGCCTCAATGAACTACTTGGCAACAATGAATTTGATCAGCATGAGCAAGAACAAGGATTATTTCACACTTGGACCTTCTTCTAGAAGAATTCAAGCACTATTTTCCGGACCATTCTCCAGCCGATTGGTCATGGAAATTGACACAAAATTCCTTCAATGTTGATATTGATTCAGTGACAGATTGAATACAAGAAAAAGTTTTAAAACTTAAGTGCAACACAAAAGCCAATGATGAATTTCAAACAATGAATCTGAATGAGTTTTGGCTAAATTACCTGCACATTTACTCAAAAGTAGCTTTGCAAATATTATGTATTATTATATCATTTTATTCTACATTCTGTGTGTCAAGATTTTCAACTCCGACTCTCATTAAAACTAAACACTGCTGTCGACTTCAAGTGGAAAGTGATTTCTGGTGTGCTCTTTTAAATATAAAACCCCAAATTCAAGAACTAATGAAAGAAAAACTAATTTTCAGTCTTTTTTTTATGAACTATTATGCTGTGAGTAGGCTTACATTGATTTTTTTTGTTAAAAATAAAGAAATGACTAGAAAAATTAATGTCTTAGGCTATGATATTTTTTATAATAATGTAAAAATGGGGAGTCGGCAGGGTGAATTTGATAATCTACCAAGGGGGGGCATCCACTGAAAAAGGTTGGGAACCACTGGTCTAGGATCTGAGGGGTGATTGGAGGCATGGAGGGAGGATCGGGTGTACTGAGGGCGTGGGCAGGTTGAGGTAATGGTCGGAGGAGAGAAGAGGGTGTTGGATGATGTCGTATATCCGGCATCTGTGGCCTTCTCATTCTTCTTTCCTCCTCTCTCTTGGAGTGAGTCATGGGGAATCTTGGTTGAATCAGAGGTTGAACTTGTGAAGTATTTCTATTTTAATTAAACTATAATTATGACTCTGAGTCTTCTATCAATCCTCCTCCTCTTTATAACAATTTGTTCATTTTACATTTATGTAGGTAACTCCCTACAAGATCCTAGCGAAGTATATAAGTTTCCTAAAATAAACAGTAAACATATACACTGATTATAACTTAAATTACCTCTTGGCACAGAGGAAACAATACATTACAGAAACTATACAAAAAATTCTATGTGCAGGTCTTCCTCCAGACACTCTTAAAATAAACACAAATATTTTAGTTAGTTTAGTTCAAACTCATGACAACACTATCTAGAGCGCTGGGTCTCAGAATCTGTGTCTGGTGGTTCACTCAGGAAGGGTGTCCTTGGTCATGACCAGCAGATGACACATAACAAGTAAAGTACAGGCACTATTCACCTGTTTTAACTTGTTACCTTAAGTTGGGTAGTTTCTTACCCTTATCCTCTTATCTTAAATTAAGTCATTAAGTCACTAAAGTGTATAAAAGATATTACAGAATACATATTTTAACATGGTGTTACAGCGCAATTGCTACGGGGTGCAGGTTTCTAAAGACGCTCTTCATTAAAGAATGCAAGTTTGTCACAGAACACAGCTTGGGCATCATCAGGGGCCAGGTGTACATTGACATGCCCAGACATATCACCATGGACTTCGTTGTCTTCATTGCTCAAATGCCTTCCCCTCCGCTACCTATCATGGAATATATTGAATGAGTTTGATTTGTCACTTTCACAGACCAGAATAATTTAATTATTTATTATTAATTGAACATAAATTATGGTCCTATCTTATAAGCTGAGCCATTGTGAAAAACTGCAAGGTAAGCTGGCTACCTGTCGGGGTAAACAAAGGGTACATATGTGCATATCTTGAGAAAGGATATATTCAGTGGGGCTCCACTAATATGGAATTTGTGAAAGCCCATATTGTTTTATAAAGTCATAAGCTGATACCTTGCTTTTTCAAACTTTTAAAGTTCCAAACATCCATATCACATATCACCAAATGGAAAATTACTGCATTCTTTCCCTGGCTGTGAGTAATTTGACAAACTTAAGGCTTAGGAAGTGTGTGTGTATGTGTGTGTTTGTATATATATATATATATATATATATAT
Organism: Timema cristinae; assembly: GCA_039000515.1. Taxonomy (NCBI): domain Eukaryota; kingdom Metazoa; phylum Arthropoda; class Insecta; order Phasmatodea; family Timematidae; genus Timema; species Timema cristinae. Next base: position 79,981,411 of record JBCFYV010011172.1, read on the forward strand.
ATATATATATATACACACACACACACACACACACACACACCTTCGACAAGGTGAGTAAAACCCCAGGCAAACAAAAAATTAGATCTCAGCTAATGGTTTAAACATCTAGAATTATTTCTTAAAATAGTCTGTATATTAATTATACATTTAAGCTACTCGTTTCATGGCTCACTTTGTCATGTGTGATCATTTTGGTTAAGATGTTATAGGTACAATATTTTTATTTTAAAAGTGTCTAATCAAATTTTATTAACTTGCTATTTTTATCTACAAATCTTGAGTGAAAAATATTTTTTCACTCTTTGAAGTACATACCCTTCAAGGAAAAAATAGAGAAAAGAGAAATAGGAACAAATTAAAGAAACAAACACTATAGTAGTTGTCATTTTTGTGTTTCAAGGTTATACTAAGGATGGAAACCCCTATCCCCTCATGCCTACATTCATAGCTCAACGAAAGACAATTCACACTTAACATTAATTTAATTGCACCATTAGCCAATGGCTGCCTCTTGAAATAAATATGAGTTCAGTGCCAAGCGCTTCCTACTTATCAAATTAAAAGTATTGGTTCATTTGAAAGTGCCTTCAAAAACAGTGATGATACAAGATAGATCAACACACAAGCCTTATAATCTAGAATTGTATAAAGTATCTAGCTTTTATTAAATTTATATCTATTATTTAAATTCACTTAAAACACATGTACAGGATAGGTGTGATGGCTCTCACTCACGGCATTGCAAGAGGTCAGGGCTCACTCCTGACCAGGTGCACTAATGTGTGGTTTTTAATACATTGCATTATTTTATTCTTTAAATTCACTCTCCTCGAGCTGTCTTCGTGGATTAGTGTAAGTTACAGATGATCCGAAAGAGCGCCAAACTGCAAAGGACTAAAAGACAGGCTATTAGCACATGTGAGGATCTTGTGAACAAGACAATATAATGTATTATATTTTTTCAGTAAAAATTAGGCTTAGTTTTATTTCTTATTCTAAACATATGTATAATATTAATCTGTTGACAAAATTTTTTCTACCTCCTATTGGCCTGACATTTCTTTGCTCTCAAATCTCGAACAAAATTTTTCTGTGGGTGTGATTGTTGTGTGTTGTCAGGTGCATCTGTGCTGCTGAAGGTTTGAATTCAAATATACTCATCGAGAGTTTCAAGCACTGAACATCCCCCTTTGAGTCAAACTTGTTTACATTTTACCTGTCACAGGTTCAATATCATGCAGGATACTGGTTTGGAGTTAACTATTTGTACATTGCCAAGTCTTATTAACCATTTACATAAAAGCACTTGGCTTTAAATAATATCATTGAATTAATCATTGTTCTCTAATCATCCAGCTAACAGACGTAAATATATGAGTGGGATGGACAAAAACATGTTTGATAACCCATTGGTTCTCAACTGGTGGAATAAAGTTTTTAAATATATCAAGAGATTTGGGTGTTGTTTAAAAAAATTCTTTGTAAGTTTTAATGTCAGAAGCGATTTTAATGAATGTAAAAATAAATTTGTATGTTATAATTGTATATGGATGTTTGTGTATGTGTGTAATTTTTTATATTTGGCCCTTGGTTTTAAAAAGCTACAAATCCCTAACTTAACTTCTTTTTAAATATTCAAGTCTCCTACACACTTATATCACTTTACTTGTCAACAAATAATATTTACTCATATACAAGGCAACATGTTGAATTATCTTATGCTGTATAATTATTGGTGTTAGTGTGTATGAAACTTCCTTCTGTAAAAATTAATCAAAATTCAATGCACACATTTCAATAACAATGTGGAACAATTATAACTTTATATTTGTATTGAATGATGCTACACTGTAACATTTTTGTAAAATATTTGTTGTGACTTATTAAATATTTCAAATAATATTGATAAGCCAGTCATACATTTCAATATTAAAATTAAATGCACAGGGCACTCTTATTGGCTGACTGGAAGAGGGGAGGTACACAAAGGAATCTCACACTGATTGCAACCCAAAACTTGAAACATTCATCGAGTAAACTGAACTTAAGTTATGTTTAATCTACTCATGCAAGTATTGCCCTTTGCCTACATGATGGTTTTTCATGAAAGACATAGAGTAAATCCTACTATAATGTTGTGTTTACGTTCTTTAAAAGATCAAATTAATTGAAAACAACGATGTAAAAGTTATGTTTTCTCATTAGAATCAATGCAGAGTCTAGGGCCCCTCCCGCCTCCCCTCTCCCAAATACTTACAAATACAGTAAATTGAGGCTCAATTCGCAACACAAGTATTTTCTACATAATTTCAGTACTCATTTCTTGTGTGCCTTACCTTTGTCATGCTGAGTCCTGAAAAATGTTTCACACTGCACTCAATTTTAATGGCATTTGTACCAATAGTGTGTACAGTAGTTGCAGTTAGGCCCAAAGCTGCAGCAATTTCTACACTATGCTGACCGGATTCGAGACGTATAGTGTTCATTTTCACAAATAGGCTAATGGTCTGCTTTTCTTTGCGAATGGAGTTGTAGATGAATTACACAAATGTTTAAACACCATTTCAAATAGACAAAACCATAACAAATATAAACACAAATGTACCTGAACTCAACAGAAGCTAATGATTTTTACAACTCCATGCTCAACAATTTCAGGGGAACAGGGAAGCTGTGACATGGCATGCATGATTCATTATATCATGCGGGCATGAAACTGGTATTATGGGGGGAGGGAAATGAAGGAAGGTTTGAACAGCTGACATGGCTTGTATGACTCATCCCACATTGTGTGGATGTGAATCTGGCAGTTGGTGCACAATTCAATCAGCTGAAAAATGTTGTAACCAGTAGCAGCCAACTTTATGTAAAAAAAAAAGGTCACAGACTATAAACAACATTGCAACCAAACAACCTTGTGCTGAGCAACATGATAGAAAGAATTGCTATAGTGTAGTTCAGAACTATCTAAAAGGTCACTAAGGATATATGTGTATCCTTCTTGAGATCTGTGCTTCCAAGGATGAAGACAATCTCTCCCCCGCATGCTCTAGTTTTGTTTCTCATACACAAAACAACATGTTTGTTATCCTAAAATAAATTTGATAATGATATTACAATATCTTTAAATCTATACATGGTGTTCTTTGTGATACATCCTGTCAAATCCACAATACTTCTGACGTTTTTTGAGCTCAAACATTGATGGCACACCATTGTAACAATTTATACATTTAAAACATATTTTATTTAATAGAACAAACACATGAGTAATTGGACAAATTAAACATGGGTAACATACCCAACTCCAAACATATTACCCTACACATAGCTAAATCAATGAATTGAAAAACTGTTACTCTAGTATGGCTTATTTCAAGAATCATTTGAGAAAAAAGATAGTTGATAATATTGTATGTATGCAAACACAACTTTACCCATCCCAATCAGTAACAATATCTTGTATAGCACCATCAATACTCATTCAGGTAATTCGTGACTCATGAGAAATTTGCATATTTTGTAGGCATGACTATTATCAAACTTGACAAAGCTGAAAGTTGAAATAGTTGTCTATTGAATTATGTGTTTAGTGGCATTTGATTATTTTACAAATAAATTAATATATCTACTATCATAGAAAAAATAATAAAATAGTGATTACTTTTTTCACCACTTTATTCCAAACATTACATCACTTACTATATCATTCAAATAGAATATTATACTTTATACTCATATACTTTATTATACTCGTGCTTATATTCCGTTCACGATAGGTTTTTACCTGGATGACAGTTCGAATATCATATGTTTAGGTTTTGGGTTGCCAACACTTGTAAAAGATCACAGTTTTGTTATAAATGTAAAGATCTTTAATTACCTATTAAATATTACATTTAAAATAACGTAAACTTAAGTTTTCCCATACTATTTCATTTTTTTTAATAATTCCTTTTTATCCAACTCGAAACTATATTTTAAACATAATTAAAAGTACTTATTTTTCGTTTTGGAACGTTTCTGATTTTGTGTAATATAGTGCACACATCAATATCTTTTAATACAGGCATCATATTTACTTGGAAAAGAGAAAATTGTTGTCATTTTTTTACATACAATAAATGATTTTATAATTATTTTATCGTATTTTGAAATATTTAACTGAATAAAATATTTTCATCAACTGCGTATCTGCATCATTGTAAAAAACTTGTTTACCGCTATGTTCAATCATATGGTTTAGATTCGTCAGTCGCCATTTTGAACCTATGTTCGTTAGAAGTTTTTGTGAAAGTGGTGTTTAATATTTTTTTAGGAGAAATAAAACTATAAATAAACTTTGTGTCCGACCTCAAATATATAAATAATATTAGCCTACATTACTGTGGTTGACTATCACATTAATATATTACCATCTGTTTTCATTACAGTCATCCAAAGTGAAAGATGTCAGCTGTTGGCATAGTGATATATTAGGGATTACTTCTAGTAACATTTCGAGATGTCATCCAGGTAAACTTAGCTCGTGAATGACTTATAATTATTGTGTTTATTGATCACCTTGGTTTATTGTTAAATGTTTTGACAAATTAAATGAAGTGATTAAAACATAAGAATTTTGTTATCCTTTTAATTTTTATTGATTTAAATTTATTTATTTAAACACAGGATGCACTTTTAAGTCCTTTGGTAGTATATAAAAACTCTTGTTTTGAATAAAATGTAATTTGAGTTGCCACTGCCTTTGTTAATTTAGAATAGTTTGTGTAGCACTAATATGTTAATCTTAAGTACTAATATGTTACCTTTTGGTTCCCAAATGGTCCTGTTCAAACCTTATTTGGGGACATAAAATGGAACAATAGCGGGTAAGACCCACAGCAGTTTCAAGTCGACTATTACAAGCAGATCTCATGAACTAAGAACCCATAGTAATTAGTATACTCTTAAATTAATAATACATACACATAATTAATGTTGGAATAGCCTGTTAAAATAAAGGGTGCACAAGTACTTGAAATTTTGAGTTTGGGTTGAGTTTTATTAGCTGCTTGAACTCGACTCAAATATTTTTACAAAACATGGAAAATTTGAGTACTCAGAATTTACAATCTTTTTCTAGAAAATTCCTAGTTTAATAATTTTATTCAATTTTAAGATATAATGTCATAGCAAATAAACTCCTTAGAGATTTCCTTTTGTCTAGTTAAAAAAAATGTTCAATTATATTAAATTTATTTTAAAATTTGAATTTTTGTAATTATGAATGTTCTTACAAAAAAAAAATAGTTCTAACTAAATGATTTCATACTTATTTAAGGTTTACATATGGATATATTAAATAAATTTAACTTGAAATATTTCTTGTAAAAATATTGCTGTATACTACTTGAACTCTAAAAACAAACTCGCTTTCATTCAAACTCAACTCGAAGTGAAAATTGCCTACTCGCAGATCCCTAGTTAAAATACAAAGTTTTGTGTGATTCCAGTTGTGATTCAGTAAATTTGTCTTGGTCCCAGTTTGCTTATAGGTAGAGCCTAAACCAATGTTCCACACACTGGCTTTTCTCCATCACTTGTCCCCAAGGGGTTAAAGTATGTCCTTCGGCATACATGTAGGGTCCTAAGATCACCCGGCCAATGGCTATGTCCTTCCTCAACAACTCCTTCAACATGATGCTAACCACTACAGAACTGTCGGCCAAATGTTTTTGAGGAATCTTGAATAAGAATTCTTGGTCATAACAAGGGTCCCTCTCATTCCCAACAACAGAAGACTTCTTGGATCTTAACTTCTGGTCCTCTTTGAATAGGGCAGCCTTCACATATGTGTTGAACTTGTCTGAGGGAAGAAAACACTTTCACTCTAATCAAAGTTATGAATTCAATTTATTTATAAAATCAAATAGGGTTTTGCTATGTATAAAATTAAAGCTATCAATAAGTTTAAATACTTATTTAGTGTTAAGTTACATTGTTAAAAAATAATAAACTGTTGGTATTATTATTTATTATTATCTCTTCAATAAAGGAAATTATTTTTATTATTATTGTCTGTTAGCTTGTATATGTTGGATGTGTCTGCTCTGCTCCGCGCTGCCTATATAGTTATACAGCTACTATGGATGAAAGCACCTAGCAGTGAAGTTGTTTAAATTAAGGTTCTTTATTTATGTAGTAAATTATTTGCTATGACAAAATGTGATTGCAGACAAGAATTGTGAAAAGTGTCACACCTGTGAAAACGATTTTAATTATGAGTGCTCTGGGCTATCTGAATCAACCCACCATTGAATGACATTAATAAAACAAAAATCGTGGAAGTGTTCATCGTGTAGACCTAGATTATCCTCCTTTATAGATGTAAAAATGTTTGAAGACCTCAAGACATAAATTCAGTTGATCCTGAGAACTGAACAAAAAAAAATACTACAAGAAACTAGAAAATAATATTTCCAAACTATCTGATTTCTATACTGATATGAGAAAAGAAATTGAAGAAATATTATACAATAATAAGGTCTTAAAAAATAAACACATTATATGAAGAAAAGAACAAAAAAGACAAAAAAATTCAAAATCTTGAAAAAAAGATTCAATTAAACTGAGCAATACAGAAGAAATATTAATTTGGAGATTCTTGCTTTAAAAACGTATGCACCAAAATATTTGTGTATATTCTTGGAAAACATTGCCAAATGCTTAGAACTGTCATATGAAAAAAATCTTATTGAATTAATCTTTATCTACCCATAAGAACCAATAATACCTCTACCATAATTTTATAATAAAGGAAATTGATAAAACTAAAGAAAAAGGAAAAATAAACTACTAAGAATAAATTTGATGAAGAAAGCCCACCTAGGAAAAGAGGAAAGATGTGGGAAGAATCCAATGCACAAAGGTGACATCTTCTTCCTTTCTTCTGTCTTCTATATTAGAAGTAGTCACACACACATTTTAAACACAAATATAATAATATTTCGGCATTGTTGCCTTTATCAAACACAAAGAAGAAGAGAGTACAAATGACACAAACAATGGATTACTCCATCTTGAAATTTTGAATTAAACTGTTAGAAACAAATTGTGCCAACTGTTTTTGGGAGTAGAAATAAATTCCTTGGTTGTGGTTAATATTTATATAAAACTGATGATGATAATAATAATAGACAAGAGAAAAAAAAGAGAAAATAATAATAATAATAATAATAATAATAATGTTAAATTTGGAAAATAATATTATAGAAATAAAAATAAACTATCTTCTGTTGAGGCCTGGTGGTAATCTTGATTTGGTGATCCATTGGTGGGCCAGTTCCCACTGTCTAAGTTGAGAACTGTTGCACTGTTTGGGAAATGCTCTTAATATTTTGGTGGTGTAGCAGGTTTGAAAGTCCTGGTTGTGGGTACTAGCATGGATGGGTACAGGCTTGTCCAGATCTTTGTGGTTTGTGTCAAAGCGATGATTGTTCATTCGCTGTCTGAGAGAACCTGTAGTGAGGCCTATATATTCTGCATCTTATGATTTGCACTGTAGTTGATATATCAAGTTATTGGTTTTGCAATTGTAATACCCAGGGATTTTGTATTCCAATTTGGTTACTTTGCTGTTGAAGGATGTAGCTGGTAGGTGGATTCCACATGTGCTGCAACGGGTGCTACCGCAGGGGTGTGAACAGTTAAATTCAAAATGGAGTAATCCATTGTTTGTGTCATTTGTACTCTCTTCTTCTTTGTGTTTGATAAAGGCAACAATGCCGAAATATTATTATATTTGTGTTTAAAATGTGTGTGTGACTACTTCTAATATAGAAGACAGAAGAAAAGAAGAAGATGTCACCTTTGTGCATTGGATTCTTCCCACATCTTTCCTCTTTTCCTAGGTGGGCTTTCTTCATCAAATTTATTCTTAGTAGTTTATTTTTCCTTTTTCTTTAGTTTTATCAATTTCATTTATTATAAAATTATCTAGCCATTGGGCCACCTCATTTTTGAATCATAATACCTCTACCAGTAATTGTCAAAGTTCCATCTAAAACTGTAGGAAACACATGGCTGGAAAAAAGATGACAAATAATTATCAATAAAATAGTAGCTGAAAAAGAAATGGAAGGACCTACATCAATGAAAACTGACCTCATGTATTAAAAACTTGCTATGGCAAGTTAAAAGTTAAAGTGAAAATAAATGTAAATATACATGGGCAAAAAACTGTAAGCTCTATGTATGCAATAGAATAAAATGAAGATACAACAGCCATTGGTAATGAAATGAGGATTATGCAATGTCAAGAATATGAGAATCCCAAGGAATGGACCAAATTATTAACACACAAGATACCGAATAAGAATTAACATTTATATTATTCATCTTAATAGAAAACCCATAAACATCTTGATGAACTTATTACTTTACTTGGAAAGGTTATTGAAAAATATACATTCTAAGTCTTAAAGAAAACAAAAATCAGATATGCGCTTTTATACTAAATTTATGGGCATAATTAATTTTCTGGGAAAAAAGATTATATTATCAAACTGAAATCAAGTGCACAGAAATATAAGGAAAACATGGTATAAAATAGATGAAATTATGGGTAGACAAAGAAAATTGACAAGAGATGAAGTAATTAATATAAATTTGGGCAAAAATGAGAAAATAGAAAATATCGCAAATACATTTTGTAAAATATTCAAAAAGCAAGTCAAACAACTACACCATACTTTCAATATGCAACTAGACAAATTGAAGAATCAACACAATTAACATATTCAAAGTATGTATATACCTAGTACTACATGTTCCAAAATAAAATACATTATCAGATTCCAAAATGAACAAAGGAACTAAAATATATATCTACACACTTATACTAATGAAATGGTAGCGAAATTAAATTAAAACTAACAGCTATTGCAAAAAGACACGTTTAAAATGTTTGATATGTGAGATTAAGACTAAAATCACTTTATAAAATTGGTATCAGAGGTAATATTCTGTAAATACATTGACATAATAAGTAGAAAACTAAGGGCAGGGATGATTAATATAATTAAAACAATATGTTATATTTGATATATTAAAATAGTTATGTCACTAATCACGGGCAGATTTAGAATTTTTTCTGGGGGGAGGGTTACCGAGGGTGGGTTGGGGATCCCCCCACACACCCCTGAGAAGTGTTGTAAAATTTAAGCCTTAAAAGTTGTGTCTTGAGGTCATCCTGGGCTCAAGGAAATAAGATATAAAATAATAAACATGTTTAAAATTTAACTGTATTCATTGTTTTTCAGTTAATTCAATCAAATCTGACATTTTATTACATTCCTTCACTCAATGTCATTTTATACATACTATCAGTAATATTGCAAATGCCACCAACAATGGATAGGTCAGGTAGGTGTGTGTAGAGACAACCAAATATAGCACATATCATGTTAATCCTTGCACAATATATGAACAAAAGACACATCTGAAAAATAAAACCAAATTAGTTTTGTATTTTAAAGGAAGAATACAGAAAGCTTTAGTACTTCAAAGGAGGGCCACAGAAAAAAATATTTTGTGCTTTCTAGCAAAGATGTCCAAAATTTCTTCACACTTAATTGTGGACTCGATGTCCTGGTGGATGTGCGGCAAAACTAACCCATTTAGGAGATAATATGTCACTGTACAGTGTAGTTGGATCTTATAACGCAGTCTCATAAAGGAGAGCTTCACTGTGCTTGTTGTGACAGGCAGTGTATACATGATTTGAAACAGAACTTTAATTTTTGGTAGGGTAGAAGACATTTTTTAGCCTACTGAAGGAAAGTTGTCTGAAGAGTTTGAATTCAACAGGTTAGTAGCTCTTATTTCAGAGCTGAGAAACTAGGCAAACTATCTCTGTACAGTTCAGCTCCTTGCAGAACTACATCTTCAAAACCGTCACCGAGTTTTGGTGACAATAGCCTTTGAAGTTGTTCGACTCTTTGCAGCTGTGATTTTGGAAACCTTGAGAGAAAAGTTCATTGACTATGTAATCCAGAAAAAGGAAGGTACACTTCAATACGATAATACTCTTCAAGTAACCCACTTGATTGTGATTGAAAGCTGGGTCTGTTTTTTTTGCAGGATCTTTGTTTTAGGTTTTCTGATTTCTATCTTCATTTCCATTGCCAAATATTCAGACTTTTTGAAAAGTTGTTTGAATGAATCATTACTTTTGTTATGTTTCTCTTGGAGGCCTGCCAATGTTGCTTCAACAAGGTGCATTGCTTTGAGTATATCCATGTTCTCTGCTTGTAACTTGCAAGCCAAGTCATTTAGTTCCAAAACATTAGCCAAAACAACCACACTGATGAACTCTGAAGACAGTATAGATAGAAGGAATGAAAATGCATTGCTTCCTCTACATTCAGGTGAATGAGTGATAGTATCCAAAAACTATAGGGAAGGAAAGGGAGAGTGTTCAAAAAATGTCAAAACAACCTCATGCCTTTCAACCCATCTTGTTTCATCATGTTTTCCTTTTCTGAGGCAATCTTTCATTTATGCATCACCAGATACTCCTAGCTCCCAGTGAATTTTGGTGGAAGCAGAATCTCTATTTATAAAGTGGGCTCAGTGTATGAAGTTAGGGAGCTGGGAAGTCACAAATGTTGGGATTTTGCAAAATAACCTCAATATATTTGTATGTGTAAAATTCCCATTCTATTTAAAGTATCAAAAAACTATTCAGCTTATTTATTTTTTTAATATCTAATTTTAGGTATTGTATTTTATGGTCATTTGGGGACAGGGGGGAGGGCATGTTCTCCCTTGTCCTCCCCCCCCCCCCTCAGATCCACTAATGTCACTAAATGAATTACTAATTGTAGGCCATGATACAATGGTGTCACATCAGGGTAAGCAAGGCAAGCACTGCTTGCCTTTGATTGAAGATGTGTAATTATTTTATTTAATGTTTGCAAAAATATTCTCCTGGTAATCATTTAAATGTTATTCAAGTATCAATGGGTTTGAAAAAATATCCCATACATGGCAGTGACCTTAACATGCAAGACGTGCACTATTCCATCTAATGGTGGTTGAAAGTCGGTATTTGTCTGACTTTCATCCCATTTCTCTAGTTAATGTAGTTCTTATTTGTGACCTCCAAGATTTCATAGGGGGTAGAAGGGGAAGAGCAGCAGATGTCAGGTAAAAATGTAAGTAGCTGATCTTCGACTTATCTTGCTCGAAAGGTGACAACTAGAACCTAAGTCACCACCCCTCTTTTCCACCTTCAAAACATAGAGGGATGCTATGGCATTAAAGGGGAAATTAATATTATCAAGGTACTGACTCCATGCCAGCACATCTTTAAGCCTGGTACACACGACACAACTTCTTGTACATAAAGTTGTACAAGAAGTTGCAGTCTGAAGATTGCGTCATGTGAACACCAAAATGTGTATAAGATCTGCTTTGCACAACTTATTGTATACAATTTCAGGAAATATAACGTGTCCTATATCAGCCATTTTTCTTGTACAACTTTTGAGTTGTAAACATGAAAACTTCGTTTGCTAGACAGTTACTAAAAAAAAAAAAATGTGATTGTAAGAAAAATAGCTAAATGCTTGAAAACAAATAATTATAATTTATATTAAATACCAATATTTTCCAAATCATTCAATCATTATTTTTCCATTAAAAGGGAAAATACGCTAAAAAAAATTCAAATACTGTATGCAATCACAAATGTAATGTGACAGTCACTGGCTAAAACTTGTATGCAATCCATGTGACCAAGATATTGTACAATTTCTTGCACAACTTTTTGTACAAGAGATTTCCTCGTCCTCGATAGTCTAGCTCAACACGAAACTAGCGCATTAGCTAGCTACGCCACCGAGGCGGGTGCTATAAAGTTACCGCTACACTTTCATGTATTGAGATGCCCAATAATGTGTTCTACCGTTATCAAAATTACACAAACGTTTTTTAAAGGCTATAACAGTGCAAGAACACATTCTCATAAAGTTAGCAGCTTCTACATTGTCATATGTAGACCTAATGCTATCATTTACTGGATACCTGTATGTTTGTGGCTTTTTAAAAGGTGACGGATCATCAAATTAGAAGCTTTCTTGACCCTCAGTGTTAGTCTCTGATGTTCCATGTCATACTCCAAGGATAGTTGAATGGAGCCTGGATTTATATCAGGCTAGAAAAAATAAATACATAGGCTTACTGATACAAACTACAAATAAACACATACATTGTTTTTACTTTTGGTTAAAAACTTGCCAGAGTTAAACTCTACATTAAGACTCATTCTTAACATGAGAGAATATAGTGACTTCTTTTGACACCATTACTAATAAACTTTTATCTTTCAAATAAATAAATTCAAATAAATCACTCGCTTCAATAGCGTAGTTAGCTAACGCGGTAGTTTTGTGTTGAGTTAGACTGGCAAGGATGGGTGATCGAGGTTCGAATCTCACTCGGGTGAACTGGGGGTGGTTTTTCCTAAATGGTTTTCCACTCTACCTCCACGCAAATGTGGGTTCACTTCCTCTATATTCAACCTTCCCGATTCCTAATCCATTAGCATAATTAGTACTTAAGCATATAGCCCGAACTGGTAATAAGATGCAGTGTTAAGTATATTCAAATACATTCTTTAAAAATGGGATCAAACTAATCTGGTTCAATATAAATAAATAATTTGATAATGAAAAGGGCAGAATTTTTTACACGGTGCAAATCTTCTCCAGCACAGATATAAAAAAAATGACTTACTCCTAAGATGCTTTCCAAGATATTATCTTCTTAATCTACTTTTTCATTTTTTCAATAGTCCAACAGCAATTTCATCTTAAACATTACTAGTTTTACCCACATTTGTAGTATAAACACACATCTAATATAAACACTATGTTTTTAAAATTCGCTTAACACTGTTGCCAAGTCGGCGGGAAGGACCATTTCATACTCAAGATTTATTATTATAATTTAACCATATAATGTTCATTGTTTTATTATAAGTGTTAGAATGGGTTTTTTTACTATTTCAAATGTCACATCTAGAATAAGTGGACATCACACTATAATATTATGGTTAAAACCATAACATTTAAATAGGTTATAAAGAAAATAAACGGATTAAAAGTTAAGTACTATTGTTGACAACTATGTGACATTATTGGAACAAAACTATAAATCACAAAATTATAAACTTTCTTTATTATAACTTAATAAGCTATATTTATTTTCATTTACCTCAGCATTTCTGTACAGCTTCATGCTGAAGTCCTCACTTTTCCTAGCCAGTACTTCCTCTAGTCCCAGGAGGGCATGACCTATAGCACCATATTTGCCCTGTGACCTGGCAGGGTACACTGACAACCTGAGCACCTTCCTCGCTGGCTCAGTCACTGTCAGATGTAGGTGTTCGTTCACCCGTGGAGGCTCAGCACGTGCCGTCTTTATGACCTTGCCAAGTGGCAACACTGTCAATTTGAGTAATACTTCCCCTTCAACAGGCAGCCCTTCAAGCTGCTTCACATGAACAAACAACCTGCAACACTGTCAGGTTGATTACTGGCCCTCTGGGGCAGCTCTAGAAACTGCCTGCATCCAAATGAACATAGTAGATTTGTAGATTTTTTTTCAGTAGTACAATATTTATGCTTTGGTTGAAAATATTTAGGAACTTTGACATAACTTCTCTCCAAATATTGAAATGAGGTCGTCTGCATGTTTCAATAGATGAAAGCAAAATATCCATTGTTGGAAATGTCCCCATTTTGAAAAAATGTCTATATCTTTAATGTGAACTGTTTCAATGTCCTGGTTAAAGCTAAATGATTTTTCATAATCAGCTTACTATCTTTGGGATAATATGTACCTAGTAAATATTAATATTATTATTAGTTATTATCATTATCACTATTATTATTATATGTTTTGTGTACAACAGGTTAATTCCTTATGTCAATGAACTTAGACCACCAGTCCATTGTCCTCTGCCTGCCTAGTAAATATATGAATTGTAAAATACAAGACTAAATTATGTTGGCTTAGCTCACTTGTAGATTTATGCCATTGAATTTTTTTTACATAGTTATAATTCATTCGGTCTAATAAACACCATATAGTCATTTTTTTTCAGTTGGAAGAAATAAAAATAATTATTTCATGCCGAACAATAAACTTTGACAAATTCTTCTGTCTCTGCTAACACTATCAATTACGTTTCACTAAAGACTTAATATATTACTATACTAGAAGGAAGTTAAAATTTTAGGACATTTTGAAATTCTTGATAATTCTAATAGCAAGTGTGAGTGAGTGTAAGCTAAAACTAACTAGGGATATGGACAAGTTGAGATGTTTGCATTATTTTTCATCCACTCAAAATATATTTTATTAGGAAGAAAATCATTAACTTTATATCCATGGCAAATCATTCAGACCTAGGACAGGTTCTGGAGTGACACGTCAAACGAAGGCAATGGATAAGCTACATTTATAATATTACAATAATATTCTGTTTTAGAACAGTTCGTTGATAAAATTATTTTAAATGTGTGAATTTAGACTTTGCAAACTTAGTAGAGGCCCTTGAGATTTTCATTACTATTTTTTATATTTTGAATTTGGTATAGGTTTTCAAAATCACTTGTGTAAAGATAATGAGCATGTAACTAACTTAATCCTTAGTATATAAACCTTGTCCCCTATATCATGCGGTTTATGTAACATTGTGAATTACTGTGGAATTTCTGAAGCTCTCAATATTTTCTACTATTTATTTTTGACAATAACATTAATAAACACTCCTTCTGAAAGTCACAATATAATGATATAGTGTAATTTTCTATACCAGTACTTCACATCTTGTAATATGTCCGGGATATCCACCTAACTTAACACCACGTCTTACTACCTGTTCGGTTTACACGTTTATGTAATAATTACACTATTTTCTTATATCAAGTACTAAAACAACACCCCCCAGCCCCTTACCATTGACTCACCACTATGAAAGGGTAAACCCACATTTCACAAATTATAAATTTTTCGGCCATGCCGGGAATCAAATCTGGGACTCTTAGCTCAGCAGGTGGACACGGTAACGACTGAGCTAAGGCGTCGGACTCCACCTGACTAATTGTGGAGGGCAAGTTAAGGTATATTTTTAGAAAATGTCTCAGAATTTGCGTAGAGGTAGAACTGAACACCTAATTACATCCTGCTGCAATACTAACCTTGATCTCCCTGTCACTGGCAAACCAATTAAGATGAGAATTACGACTCTACCCTCGTTACGGGTACAGGCAAACTGTTAAATCACAAACTGGCCGACATGGGAGGACAAAGGGGAAGAAAGACAAGTGACTACAGCAGGAGCAATGTGGATCAAGTGGCTGACACAAATAGGACATGACTTGTATCAACTGGTTGAACAAATGCATATGCAAACAAAATGTTTGACAGCCAACTGGTTGACCCCAAAAAACCAACTTAGAAAATTGATTCCTTACTAATTATGATTTTAGTTCACAAAATTAGCGTATAACCCGAACGGGTAGTAAGACGTGGTGCTAAAAATATCCACTAACTTGGTATTTTTTTCCTTAGCTTCTCACTCCCAGTTTGAGCTATACGCCAGATAAGGAATGAGAAAGGTAAAATTTAAGGAAATATGCACTCTTTGCATGGAGGGATAGTGAATAAGCTTTTATGGGGTAAATACCTCTGTATTTATGATCGGAATTCTAACCCCAATCTTCTCAACACTAGTAATTCAGTTCAATGGGATATTGATGCATTGGACCATGTGACCACAAATGAGTTTATTTATTAGAGTTTTAAATTTTAAATTTCACAGACTTTTCTTGTTACTTTCCGTTTACGATTTTGTTGTTGAACACATTGTTTGCAATGTATTAATTTGTCGGTCAATTGGTTCAATGAATCCATCTCGACTTACGTATACCAGCAGTTCCTCTCATGTCGAACAGTTGTATTTCTTATCACATGGTTCTAAACGTGTCGCTCAATTGATGCACTCAAGCTTTGAAATAGTTTTATTTATTTGGTAAATCAGTTGGCTGTCGATCACTTTGCTTTCTTATGCACATGGAATTCCAACATTGATACAGCTTGTCGGCCAATTTGTAAGGGACTCATCATGAGCTCTGTTAACTATTATAATTATAAAGAAAAGTAATACTTTTTTTAGTATGAATAAATAACTCTAAAACCTGTTCTGGTACCAACATGGAATCTAAAGTGTCACTCTCGTTGTAGACCAGACCATTGTTAAGACAGAGATTGGGGTTTGATTAAAATCGTGTGTACTGAGGGTAGTTTTATTATAAATTGTTTCCCCACTCTACGCAAATGCGAGTGCACTTCCTCTAAATTCAGCTTTCCTATTTCCTAACTAACTAGCGTAATTAGTACATATAAGTATACCTCAAATGGATAGTAAGACTCGGTGCTTAAAGAATAATAAAAAAGCCCTTAAACTTTTATCACTCAAATTATTTCATTAAATTGCTTAGTAATACTGTTACTTATTTTCTTCTTCTAAAAACACATTTTATAAATATGGGCTTAGTAGTATTCGGTACAATAAATACTTTGTGACACGTATAATAAGTTCATTATTTTAAATTATTAATATTGTATGAATCTTAGTAGCCAGGAATCAAACTCAAGCCACAACTCCCGAGTGAGCCATGCGGTGACATTTATTTTCTATCAGTGAAGTTCCTTAGCGGAAAAAAAAGAGGTATG
The DNA here is from genome assembly GCA_039000515.1 of Timema cristinae. Classification (NCBI taxonomy): domain Eukaryota; kingdom Metazoa; phylum Arthropoda; class Insecta; order Phasmatodea; family Timematidae; genus Timema; species Timema cristinae. Next base: position 79,998,199 of record JBCFYV010011172.1, read on the forward strand.
GCTATGACAACACTGTTGTGAACAAAGAGCTAGCAATCTCACCTTACTTTCCAACTCCGCCTGCCCATCGCTCCCCCTAGCCCCTTCACAACACAATACCACCCCTTCAACCATGTTAAAAATTCCCTGTCAAAATGTTATAGCCAGTCCATTCTAGGAGAAGCTTGCTGGTCGAATCACCTTAAGGCCGGTACACACAGAACGCTAAGCTAAGATTTGCTCTGCTAACTGTTTAGAAAAGTAGCGGACCATATATTTAAATGTGTTGGTTCACACAGAAAGCTAAACTAAGCTAAGTTATGCCTTGCTACGCCACGCTATGTTTTTTCTGATTGCTGTCCGGGCAATTTTTTCATCTTCCATATTGAGCCGTCTTACATTGAACATGTGCACAACACACCTTGGGCTCCTGTGTTGAACAGACACTGTGCTGGTTTGGTGAAAATAATCAAAGAAGTGTTGAAGTTTTGTTTTCAGTTTCTCTCATGTGTATTTAAGTACTATTCTATTTAGGTTTTATATTTAATAAATGTTTTTATATTAAAATCGAAGTTTTAATTGAACAAATCATACCTCCACCTCCTAAAATTCATCTTCTAAAACAACTGTTAACAGTAGCAGCTCCTCTTACTCAGTACTATCATCTGAGCTAAAATAAGACATTTTGGAGAACGCCCTAACTAAGCTTTACTGGATCAGACCAGAAAGAAACAACACTGAATTCGGGAGAGAAAAGAGGGACCATTGCCTAGCTTAGCTTAGCTTAGCAACGAGTTTGAAACCAAACTGACAAAGTCTTAGCATAGCACAGCGTAGCTTAGCTTAGCATTCTGTGTGTACCGGCCCTAAGAGTGCCTGGATAAACGTAACTCAGGACTTATCATAAAGGGACAAAAAAAAAGCAACTTTTATCCTAATACTGAACATATTCTGGAGTGATCATATGAGATAAAAGATGTGTGTTTAAATGGTATCTTAATAATGTATATGTACCTCATTAATAATTTGTTATGAAATGATTGTATTTTAAAGACAAAACTAATAATAACCATTGTTTATTTTCATTTTGTCCCCATCTGCTTTTTTTATTTATTGTTTTATATTACTAGTTGTCCAGGTTATACATATGTGTTTAATTTTGTTTGTTGCAATATTGGCAACAGTGTCAAAAGTAGAGACAGTATTTCTCCTTCAATCCTAAAACGACTGTGCCTATTTAGCTCTATTCATGAGAAGACTGCTTCAAAATATTGAGAACAATTCAGTTCTAGGTACTAAACATTTATTTAACTTTGCAATTATTATCAGTTCAAATCATAGCAGCGAATAGTGACTTAACAATATAATATATTAATTAAGGGTGTTCAAGTATTGGAACTTTTTGGAGAAATCCAGTTTTTGGCTTAAAATAACAAATCCTGATGGTGTGTTGGTTTCAATTTTTTTTTTCTAATTTGTTTTAATATATGTTTTGACTAAAGGAGTTTGATTCAAAGAAATATCCAAAACTTATTGTAAATAGCTGATTTTTTGTATTTGATATAGTGACTTGGTATAAATTATGATCACCTGTATATTTGGCTAAATATTAAATATTTATAATAACATAGAAACATGGTATTTTTATATAGCCATTTATAATTATTTATTTGCTATTTATCTTACTGTTTAAATATTTAAAAAATATTTTTAATATATGGTGTATTAGTTTGGAACTATTTGAAGTTTAATTTTTGTCTTTATGAGTTCAAGTTTTTTAAATATTTCAGAATCCATCTCATGGTGTTCACAGCTTTGGTGCATTACTTCGCTTAAGCCATTATTGCATGTAACACCATGTCCAGGCTACTCTGGCGTCAATTTTAAGAAGTTTTGGTGCATCAACTCAACCTCCCCTCCACAGCCTATAATCTCTTTCTTTCGAAGATTGGAAATTTTGAATGAAGGCTTGTCATAAACAGACGGTGACAGCCTAAACAGAAGGATTAGTTTCCTTCTGATTGCTCATCTTGAAAAGAAGGGCTTGTGTGACGATTTTAGTAAAGTGGATTAGTCAAAGTGTTTAACACGGTTTTTGAAAACTATTGTGTTTTTGTATTGCTGAATATGAATAGTGTTCAATTTCATCTTTAGTGTTAAAAGTTTAAGGTGCTTGCTACAATTTATTATGGAGGATAAGTTTATATGAAGTTAACCACCCGACCTAGGAAATAAACTAAGATGTAGCTACCCAAACGTTTTTTAAAATAAACTCCCTTTGTTTGTGTTGGTTAGTGCTATAATTGCATTGTTAGTGTTAGCAAATGTAACATACTTAGCCACCTGTTATATATTGCTATTAAGTTTAGATCACGTTATCCAGCCGGTCTAAAAAAAAAAATTAGCAACCCAATTTTAGAAGACACCCTTTCTTATTTACGCACTTATGAGCAATTTATTTTAGGTGAATAAGTTAATATTTACTTAGCCAATCTAACTTAGAAACTAGATAGCATTCATTCCCCATCAACGCTTACGAATACTTATATATTTTAAAATGGCTAAAAAAAACCCTCCACGAAGCCGTGCTCGCAAGAGAAATAAAAAGGCAAAAAGTATGGCCTCTATAAGAACTAACAAAGAAGGTTCTTCTATATACATGTTTAATTTAGATTTTCTACCTTAAACTAAAATCCAAAGAGTTTTATTTTTACAAGTTTTAGACATTTCTTCTCCCCCCACCCACTTTTCAAAATTACAAATTTTTACAAGTTTTATGGGTCCTTCTACCTCCTTGCCAAGTTTAAATGTTTTACCATATCAAAAAGTGTTCTTGAATAAGTATAAATGTTTTAAAGGACCCTAAACCCTACCCCTTTCCAGTCCTTCATTTTGAAATCTAAAAATGACCAATTCTTTATGGCCATTGATAGAGGGCTGGAGAGTGGACCTACCTCACAATGATAATTAGTTTGTTTTGTTAGTTTTTTTTTTAAATTTTGAAACTCCTCATTTCACAAGCACTCACTTAGTAATTGAAATTATATAGTTCTTGTTTATCTATTTTGTGTAATCCTTCTACAATCCTAACAAAATTGGATGTTATACCTTTCCTTAAATCTTTTTCTCTTTATATCGCCCCTCCTCCGCCACTCGCCCTTTTACCTCTTTCCCAGACTCTCATTTTAAAATAAAATAAAATTAGACATTTATTGTTATTTGTAGTGATTTCTCTACACAGCACAGACAACATTGGATTTAAAACAAACTAGTCCATATCATTATAGGTATGCGGCGCAGGACTAGCATACCCGGAGAATACGCTACTGAATAAATAAAAAGTGGGATGAACAAAAAATGCATCCCTATCTTCGTTTAAATGTGTAACCAGTTTCCCTTGTGTTTAGTTGCATAAAACACCTGACGCGTTATCTGATTTTGTAATACACAATCGTCAATTTTATTAAGAGGGCCGTACCAAGCGTTTCTGTACTAACCGAAACAGAAAAGCGGAAGAACATATTCAAATTACTATACTGAGAACATAACTGATGATTTGGAGAAATACCCGAAGGAAGCGAAGGTATGATCTGTATCATTTATGTTGTCAAGAGAGACAGGCTGTTCATGTCGTACAGTCATCAAGTAGGGTTGCAAATCCAACATGTGAAAAGAGTTTACATGGGTTTGGGAACACAGAAAATATTATTATTTAATTGGGAAGAATAGTTTCGGATATATCTATTGATAGTGCAGTAGGAAGTTATGTGGATATACTGGTTGTCTCAGACAATTGCGCAAAGTACTGGGTTCATCATCGGAATAATTTGGACAGAGCTGCCAAATGTGTCATTTGCTAAGATAGAAGAACATATATTAATCGGAAATGCAGACAAAGATCCCTTTAAGAAATTAAATCCACCAGCAGTAACCAATTAAATTGCGGGCACTATCGTCCAACAAACCGCCAGGGAATAAAATTAATTTTGTTCAAGCTGTGTCAACTGTATCACAAGATAGCCAGCTAATCTTTGGTGGTGCTATTTATAAGCTCTCCATACAAATTATAAATACAAGTACTGAAGAGATGTACATGAAGAAAAATGTCTGCGTGGGTCGTGGCGAATTAGTAAACATAATGGATGTTGATCAATGTATATCTACACAACACATAATAGATAATGGCTCAAAGTGTAATATTATCGAGAGAGGAGACCTCCTTATTGATAATTGTGTGTGATCAAGACATAATTTCTTAGTGAATTTGGTGAATGAGTTTAGTGAATATTTTGCCTACAACCTGTCAGAGTTATAATGCATTGACTTGACCACAATGAACATGTTTAGGTTCCTGGTAGCAAACCGGTTACATGCAAACCATATCAAACGAACATAAAAGAAAAGGAAGCTGTAAGAAACGTAGCCAAGGAATGGAAGAATGACGGCATTGTGATAGAGACAAAGTCACCATATGCGAGTCCGGTGTTACTGGTAAGAAAAAACTGGCGAAATTAGACTTGTCATTGATTACAGACGTCTAAACCAACAGACCATAAAGGATCGATAGCCATTACTGTTAGAATAGTAATGTATTTTCATATATCTATTGTGATGTAGGCTTACCTATCTCTATGTATAGCGTGCTTCTTTTGTTTAGCTGTTCATTAACTCACTCAGTCTCAAAATGGCCGTCTTGGCATTACTTGTTTATTGTATGCCTCCATTTCTCAATAAGTAAACTAATAAAACTATCTCTAATATATTCGGCATTTATTTAATAATCCTAACAATTACCCCACATTGATGACCAATTTGAAAAACTCTCTGGTAGCAAGGTGCTCTCGGTACTTGACTTAGCCCACGGATATTTACAAATTCCTTTGACTGGTGAGGCGAAGGAAAATAATGCATTTGTGACATCAGAGGAAATAGGTTAATTTGAATGAATGGTATTTGGTTTGACCAATGAACCATGCATTAGTTGGATTACGAAATACAATAGCGATGTGCTACTTGGATGACATCATAATCCTCGCCAAACATTGGCCAGAAATGCTAAATAGATTACGGCTGGTCCTAGTAGCCTTCGGACAGGCTCACCTCACACGCAAGCTAAGTAAATGCGAATGTTGGAAGACAACTATTGAGTACTTGGGGTTTGTGATCAAAGAAGGCACCATACAACCAGGTCTATGTAAATTATTGGCAATCTTCGAGTTTCCTAAGCCCAATTCTGTTCGTGAAGTAAGAAGGTTCCTAGGGTTCACCAGATTTTTCAGATGATTCACTCCTTGCTATACTGAAGGAGCTGAACCACTCAGTCACTTAAAAAGGAAAGACTGTCAGTATATACGGGAGGAAGAGCAGAAGCAAGCATTTGAAAACTTCAGGACTACCCTCATCCAGGAGCCTGTGCTTAAGCTGTATGATCCTAATGATTTTTTTTTAAAATAAATCCATACATTGCTCAGATATATTTGAAATCGTACTAGTTTTCTTTGCTGTTGATTATAACTTGTGTCCATGTTAGAAACAATGGTGTATTATCTTAGTGTAGAGTCCTGTGCTGCATACCCAAAAAATATGGAACAAACTTTTAACCTGAAAAACGTTATTTGTTCATTTTCCAACAATATTATGTGTTAAGTAATTCTTCTTCCAAGTGATCCTATCTGTCAGTTTTACAAATTCATAGAAATGCCACTTGTAAACAGCAAGCATAGCTAGGAAGGTACTAATGGCCTTGCAGAATGTTTATAAGGGTTAAAATCCTCTCCTCCATCCCCACACTTTTCTTACTCTTAAAGGCATAAACACTGTCTAATGAACGGTGTATTTTACAACCTAGGGACTGTAATAACTAATAAGCAAGCAGCAAGCTATTTACATATAGCTATCTTAGAAGATTGTGTTGTTTTAACTCTCGCATGAAGAATTTCTTTTAAGTCTATAATTTACTGTGCCATACATTATGTGCTTAAGTAAATGTGAATTTTATAGCGGTGTTAATTAAATAATCCCATAAAAGAGGATTACGATCACACCATTTTTATAAGATTTAGTAGAAAAGGTAGAAACATTCTCTTACATTAGTTTACTTTCAGCAAAAGATAATGTTCATGCATGGCTTAGCAATATACTAATGGCGTAGCGATAAACCATTAATAGGATAAAGTAAAGTCTATGCCCTTTATTAGACCAAAAACCTATTAGTTGAGGTTCGCGCATCTAAATTAAAAGAAAAATGTTTTTGATAGAATTTTTGGAGACAGTCATTAGTGATCTAGCCTAGACACACACAGTTGGGGTCAAAAGTGTAATTTCTTTAAGGCAGAATGAGTGTGAAATATTCGTTGCTTGCAGTGATAATGTACACTGTCGCCAAGTTTTACATCTACATTTTTTATCAACTGACTTTATTAAAATATAAATTTATTTATCTAAATTTTAAATGATATTATATTAGTTTATTTAACAAAGTCGGGAAAAAATAAGTCTGGGACGAAAAAGACTTATCTTGGAAATGATTGGTAATCTTAATATAATCATCAGTGGTGGCTCGTGACCTTTTATCTCGGAAGGGCACAAAATTGAAATAAAAAAATTATAAAAATATAAATTTAACTCTTATTTACATTTTATAGTGGAAGACCAGCCTCGTTTCCTTGATAGTTGAAAATACGTCTATCACTTTGTTCTTTAAATCCGAAATTAAAGTAATACATTTATTATTATTATTAATTATTATTATTATTATCATCATCACCGCGTCTTACTACCCGTTCGGGTTATACGTACATACGCATATGTGTAATGGTAGGGTGATTTTAAGATGAGATGAAGGACCTACAGTTTAACGTGGAATCCGAACCACGGTGTAGGCCTGGCATTCCTCACATTCACAAGTTGTGATTAATACACGTCTTGTTAGAGGTGAAGGAAGAGTTTGGTAATAAGATAAATCTGTGCCGGGACCGAGGATTGAACCCCGGACCCCCAGCACAGAAGTCCGATAACTTACCCTTAGACCACCGGGTCACCCTAATACATTTATGAATAAGGAAAAGCAATAGGCAGGAGCAGAAATTCACCCATCTTATAAAGCGTTCCTTTCAAGTTTATAGGACATTAAATCAAGGTTCGCCCGAACTCAAAATTATGCTCGAGGTGGCCCTGTGCACTTTACATACTGTGGGAATAAGAAAACTACGGATATGGAAGCTGATAATTACCACTCAAGATAGCTAGATTTAATGGGTGTAATGTTGTCCCTGGACCGTTTGAAACAATTCTTACTAGGCATTAAGTTTACAGTGGTGACTTATTGTTAAGCATTCGTTTACATGATTGGAAAACTAACGACCAACACACAGATTAATGGGTGGTTCAATTTTACACAGGAATATGACTTTGAGTTAAACACAGATTAGCCGAGAACATGTTCCACGTGGATGCCATGAACCATGCACTAGTGAAATGTGAACAAGACACCATGGTAAAAGTGATTAATTATATGTATGAGGTGTTTCTAACCCTATTTGTTGAGGATCAAGTACTAACAATGCAACATAATAATTCAAAATTGAGGCATACTCAAATTACCCCAACCACACAGAGCTGAGCAAAACAAAGTAGATGATTTGCAAATTGTAAATGGGAAAGTGTGGAAGATCGTGAAAACACAATCAATTCAAACTTTTTGTCATCCCTAAAGTGATGAAAAAAGGTCTTACTATTAAATTTCTTATCTGTACACTTTGCAGTTAGACATATTGTTGCTGAGATGAAAGAAATCTATTGATTTCCTGGTATATGATAGGCTAAGCATCATAGCTCACTGATTTGAGTGCATCCTGAGTAATGTCTCAGAGGGGTGAAAAGCTGGGCTATTCAACCCAATATCTCCAGGTACTTGGCCTTTACAAATTGTGCACATCGATCACTTAGCACCTTTTCCTCGAAGCTCAAAGGGTAATTGTGAATTCTTTGAATTGTGGATATTCCTAACAAAATCTGTGCATATCTTTGCAGTGCGTGATACATCCACCAAAAGGGTATTGAAGTATGTTATCTTGATTTTTTTTCTGAGCGTGATCTACCGGAAAAAATAATCAGTGACCGAGGAACGTGTTTCATTTCACACGTATTTGAAGAGTTTTGTGTTTCGCTTGGAATATAACAAGTATTGAACTCTGCCATCCACCCCCAAGCTAATGGCTAGGTAGAACGAGTGAACCGAACCTTGTCACCAAGGATATCCGTTTCATCTCAGTGGGCAGATGTAAAGGACTGGGACAAGGATTTAAAGAAGATTCTACGTGATCCTAACACTGATGTTAACAAGACGATTGGGATATCTTTGAGGCACGTCACGGGTATCAACCTTGACACCACTATGGGGCACTTAGGAGTCTCGTCGACGTACTTGGTAACAGCATGTACTAACCACTTCCAGGAATACAGGAAACCGTACTCAATAAAATCATAGCAGAACAATTCCACCAGAAGGCACATTTTGATAAGCGAAGGTACATTCATCCAAGTTTTGACATTGCAGAATTTGCGATAATGTGACGCACACCAGTGCATTCAGGAGAACCAACAAAAGGGCAGTCGAAGTACAGTGGTCCTCTTGTGGTGTTGAAAGTGTTCCCACAAGATACACTGATCGAGTTAGTCAATTGATAGGGGATGTTAAACAGAAACAGTATGCGACCACTGCGCACTTTTCTCAACTCAAGTTATGGGGTAACAAAGACAAGATTGATAATGGTGTACCTGTGAGTGGCGAATCAGAAGATGATAGGTCAAATGGATCTGAGCTTAAGACAACCAAACCTGATGGCAGTTGTAATGTAATTGATTTGCCCCTAAAGAATATGTGAAAGCATTGACAATAATATCGTCCTAATTTTATAAACGTATCTTATTTCATTTAAATTATAATCTATTACATGGCACTTAAAGCACTTCTTCTTCTAAGAAGGTACACGCTACTTTAAGTGACGTCAGAGTATACCAGCCAAGTCAGGTTGACAATTTAAGATTTTAAATAATAACTTCCTCTTCTCGAAGGTTCGAATAGAGATTTTAAAATGTAACTTGAGTCATTTTCCGGCTCTCGAAGCTTCTAGTGACACTGAGATGTTTTTTGTCTTGTATTTTAATTTTTTATAACACGACCTTCTCGAAGCTTCCATGAGTAATGGATATATACGAAAGATGGTGCAATTGAACCTCACTTGGCGTCCAGTACTGCTCACTACTCACTAGTCACTAGTCACTAGCACAGCTCCTGTCCGCGATCCCTACAATAGGCCGCGTATATATTTCGACGACATGATCTATTTTCTCTAGAAACAAACTGAGATTTAAAAATAAAAACATGTCAACATATAAAGTGTGTATTAATTATACAATAACTCTTTGATTGGCGCTCGATCACGGGGCTATAAATACCAATTAACTCACAACATCAAAAAACCGTACCGATTTAATTAGTGCTCGACCACGGGGCAATTACCAGCTAATTAAACGGTGTAACTTCAAGCGACGCTCAACGCGACGAACCAGAACTTCACACAGTCTTGTGACATTTTCAGACATTTATAATGGTGGTGAGGAGGCCAAGACCACCCAAGGACTCGGGCTGCTCGAGAACGGCGTCAGCCGAAGTATCTAAAGGATTTTGTAACAGGTGTGATGTGATTAGAATGGCAGTGAGTGCCATTGTCTATATATTGTGTATATTAACATCTAGTCGTAAGCTAGGTTGAAGATTATATGAACGTGTATTTGTATATGACATGTGTGAACAAACTTAATCGAGGACGGTTGAGTGCTACAGGAGGGCCGAGTGTTTGAAACTCACTGAAAAAATGATTCCGTAAGGTTGTCGAGACTGGGTGGTGTAAAGGAGAAAGATGATAGCTAGTGCGGGGAATGGCGACGTTGGGGTCGTGAATCCAAAATGTGCGAGAGAAGAATGTGTAAAGAAGCTGTATCTGTGAAAATGTTGGTTTCATATTTATTAAGTCAATAAATGTGTCACATAAGCCATATGAGGTGCAATGTTGTATTATTTTACCTCAACGGTAATTTAGTTGTTAATCTTATACATATAATTAAATACAGCTATATCAAACGTTTGGCAACCAATTAATTATTCCAAAAGTATCCTCCAACAATAGCATCAAGTAAGTCACTATGATAAAACGTTTATGTGCACCGATAATAAATAGACAACCATCATGTACAATCCATAACACAGGCGGAGCTAAAACAACCACCAAAAATAATTACTAATAACTTGGCGTTGGCTTTCTCTTTTCTTCCTTTGTACTATTTTTTTATACTGTAAATTATGGTATTAGAAACATTGTATTGATGTGAATTTAAAAAAACTAGTTCTAGGGGATTTTACATATTTTTAAATCATTTAAATTTATACTAGGCGTGGGAAATTATCATTACAAAATTATCACTCTCTCCGAGTGTTCTACATATAAATTATGGCTTGGTATATTAAATAATTACTATAGGGTACATTTCATTTATAAAAACTTTAGACTTTCCAGACGTACGGTATAATAAAGTAAAAAACAGTTCCGTACTCACCCCACAATAATGTTTTGATAATTTTGACTTATTTTGTCAAAAGAACAAAAATTATTTGCAAGGGCGGATTAATATGAAAATGTTTGAGTAAATTTTCTACTGCCAGAAAAGGTCAAAACTACCATGAACAGACTAAATCACTGGTTAAATCTTATGAAGTTCCAGACCCACAGATATATTTCCCAAACAAAGACTTAATATTACTATAAATATAGTGTGGCTTACTTCTTCTTATGTTCAGAGTAGGTTGCATTGAAATTAATTTGACCATAGCTCAGCTCCTGCAGATTTTGGGAGGGTCTTTTAATGTTCACTCTCTCCATGGATGCGTAATAAGGCAGAGGCATCACTGTGGTGTACAATGAGGTGTCCAGACCCACGGAACGAGCGAGCAGTGTTGCAGAGCTAGCTTTAGACGTCTCCTGCTCTAAACTATGATTTATGTCCTGGGAAACAGCAATAACAAATCTTACAAGATGAACATTTGCACAGAGTAGTGAATATTTGCCAGCGGAACTTAATCAAATTTAATCTAAATGAAGTACTTTTTTCAAAAGGGTTCAAATCAATTATCTACTATTTTTTCAACATTATTTAAACAACAACAACATATCCAATAATTTCCTAGGTATTTGGGCTTGTTTTAATGTGCACCACATTTTACTAACTGTTTGGGAATTATACATACTTATTTTAATGGGGTAGAGATAAGAAAGGTATAATTTAGAGAAAATATACCTTCATTTGTATAAAAGGTTATCGGGGAAACCAATAATTAGAAAGTAGAAGAATAAAGTCGATTACTGAGTCTTCTTTTGCTGAGTTTTTCAATGAAAGCATCAAGGAGACAATTATTTATATCCGTCCATCATATACTCTACCATCTGAACCCTCCTTAACTAAAATAAGGAATAAACAGAATGCCCAAACAACAATGAATAAAAAGGGGGGCGAAAGGGAAGCAATAGGAGTGAGTGATTGGAGTTCTGTCCTTTGAATGCCTGAGATCAAACATTCGAAACTTAGATCTCGCAACCCACACCAGTTGCGGAAGAAAATATATGGACGGTCAACCTCGTAGAGCTCATTGACGAAAAGTTATATATCCCAAAATTAAAGTAAAACGAAGAGACATGAAAAAATATACTATCTATGGGTATGGTGAAACATTAAAATAATAAATGCCTGAACTAGTTTTGAGTTGATATTTATTCATCAAGAAGTTAATATCATATGAAAATATATAATAATATATTATATAGAGATAATCTTCGAAATATACAAGAAGCTTTCGACAAGCTATTATCCCCACATTCTGACGACATGCGAAGTTTTAAAAGAAAAACATCAATTAATTATTTTGAGCGCCAGCATTAAAGAACAACAACATAATCAAATGTGGCTTTAGATCAACAACAACCTTATTATAACGTCCAGACTTTCATTAGTAAAGTTTCTTTACGGAATAACTGTCGTAATCATGTTATCCTCATTAGTTAACTAGCAAAATACATTTCTTATAAAACATAAGAATTGATCCAAAAATATCTTAATAATCTCAGAACAATAATTACCCCTGATTCCATTATGCGGTTAACGCTAAACAATCTCATTATAATAACAACATATTCCATAGAACTTCTCAAAAGACAATTAACTAATCATACGTTGAAGCTTAACGATTTCATAGTAAAATAAGATCATTCTACGCATTATGTAAATTTAAGCCCAGTTAATAGGTTCCAAATATTTACAAAAGGTCAATATATCAAAAATGTAAATAATATAATTCATTAATGACATTATTTCACAAAGTTAAAGATATCGATGATCGATCCCTCCCAGAGCTAGTAATTAAATCGACATTATCTCAACAATCGATATTATTGACACGACTAAGTTACAAAATTAACCACGTAGAAAATGAAAAATAGATCTTATCTTTATTTAAAGTATTTAAGAAATGGCCGAAAGAGAATTTTGAAATATGTAACACAAATTTTAAATAAAGGGAGAATATACTAAAATTGCCAAAGAGAATTTAGACCTTAAATTTTAACAATCTGAAGCCGAAGCTTCTCCTTACCCAAATATAATCAAGTCCAAGAGTGACGACAAGATGTCCTGCCGCCACTATATATACAATACAACCCAGAGAAAATGGATGACGGAAAAAAAGGGTGGGGGACAACATATGGAACACTCGGGAACAATATGCGCATGACACCAGAGCTTCAAAACAGTTTCTTATAGCTTCGAGATTATCCTAGAACATAGACGAGTAAAGTGTCTTTGCCGCTAGAGCTCTTTGCATCTCAAGTTCTTTGTCCCGTCTTCATAACAACACTGGTGGTCAGTCTAATTCAGGCCACAGGTGCGCGTAGTTGTGATTGATATTTTCTCGCTTTGGTGTTCTGCATCGGCGCAGGGAGTGGTGCAATGGGGTAAGAACAAGTTTCTCTTCAATTCTTGTAGCCCAATGCTACACAACTATGAGTGAAGAATGATCCTGAGCATGGGACGTACTTTAGATATTTCAGAGGTAGAGGGATAGAGGATTGACGTGCTAAATCGAGGGTTCAGGGTTCGATTCCTGGATCCACGTGTCATTTTTTTAACTAACTGAATGTATGTGACAGTTGTATCCGTAACCTAAGACCATTTTATCTACCTAAACATTAAATTTAGTTTCTTTATCCGGCACTTTTAAACTACCTTTTGTCAAATACGAGCAATTATTATTCATCTTTTCTTTTGTAACAGATTCTTAGTTGCATTAACTGATAATGGGAGGGGTGTACAATAATTATTTCCCCTAACCCTGCGAAAAGTATTGAAACAATAAATATGACCTCTCTCTTTGATACCATCAATATAAAGAGTTAATTTTTTGTATGTGCAAACGTTCTAGCAGACGAAAAAATATTATTTATGAAATTCCTTTACGACTCAAACCATGTTATACTCATAGTTTAAACTGAGGGACAGATTCACTTCTCTTTTATCACGTTAAAAAAACAATTTTATTAATTGATTACAAACTATCTGTAATCGAACCAATATTTTCTCGTGTTAATAAGTATCAAATAACACATATGTGAAGAAATTCTAAAAAGATTATTTTATGTGTTATTATTAGCTTATTAATTTACAGACTTAATTACGACTCTTATTATTTAATCTAACGACTTTTTTAGTTGTAGTTAATTTAGTTCTATCAGTATGTGTATTTTTTTAATAAGCAAAACTTTGAAAATTCCATGTGCGTTTTCAATTTTGTTTAATCAGCAGCCTATCCCAACAGCCTTAAAATAACTTATGGTTCACACGATGACGTGTAAATGGCCCACGACATCCAGGTAAATCACGCGCCCACTATACCCCCAAACTTGATGGTGTATTGTTTGATTTATGATAATAAGAAAAATGGGCGTGGATATCCAGGCTCTGGTAGCTCTTATCCAAGCCGTGTCGGAACAACCTGCATCACAAACTACGTCACTGAACCACAAGACGAAACAAACTATGCTACAAATTGCGTCACTGAACAACAATATGGAACAAACTATATCACAAACTGAGTCACTGACAATAATATGGAACAAACTATGTCACAAACGGAGTCACTGAACAACAGTATGGAGCAAAATATGTCACAAATTGAGTCACTGAACAACAATATAGAACAAAATACATCACAAACTGAGTCACTGACAACAATATGCAGCAAACTATGTCACAAACCGAGTCACTGAACAACACTACGGAACAAACTATGCACGAACTGAGTCACTGAACAACAAAATGGAACAAATCACGTCATTGAACAACAAGATTGTGAAACAAACGTGTCACTGAACAACAAGATGGCAGAACAAACGACATCGTTGAACAACTTGAAAGGAGGATTGGAATCAGCAATATCATAAGCAGGCATCCAAGAGATTGGAGTTGGTTCCCAAGAGAGTTGGCGTACTTGCTTCAAGCATGAAACGGTCTAACACTGTGGACGACGCTGCATTGAAATACGCTGCTGGACCACCTCTTAGGATCAAGTAGAAACTTTCTGCAGGGAAGTGAAGTAGACGGCTTCATTTGTAAGTTGAGGAACCGGTAAAGATAATGATTTCGTGCTAGTAGCTGGATGATGGTACGAGTGTAAGAAGGTACTAAGGGACGTAACAACGCGTGAAGTAGTGGATTTTGAGAGTAACACTGGTGAACAACGGGAACTGCAGGGGGGGCTACAAAAGGTACACATCAAGAACGTACTTTTAATGGTGCTGAAATAGACCACTAAGACTTACGAGACACCCAAATAGTTCTGACCTTGATATTCTAGTCGAAGAGTAGTGATACCGTCAAGAGTTTGCCACTCTCATTAACGTTCTTCAAGTTTCCCACTGTTGTGCCAAATCCATAGATCACTTATATCTGTTCGGGATGAACAGGCATAAGTAGGGTGTAGTGTAATGATATTAGTGTCTGACAGCGAGACAGGAGTGTTTCTGGTTTGTTTACCATAACTGCGCTCTTTGTTATTTCTATCTTCCTCCTTATATAACAGGAATGCAGCTAATCTCACTGCCAGTGCACTTAGAGAATACAGGGGGAGAAAAAGGGACAGCTCTGGAACAGTCTGGGCTCATTTTATTTTAACCCAGTAATCTAGAACTGAAGGATTCCAGGCTCTTAACTGTGACTCCTATATCTACATGGTTTACGGCCAAGAGACACCCAGTCCAAGTTGTGGATAGTGAAGTGAGTGAACCGGTGCTTCCACTAATGGGTTAGTTGTCTCTGGGAGTTGGTAGGCCTGTTCAGTGAGTGGGATAGCATGCCCGGGAGTGGGTGGATAAGCGAATACAGCGTTCGCGTAACTTGGGTCAGCGCAGTGTGTCGTGTGTGCGGACCAGTGGCGACTTTAAATTACACGGGTGACGTAGACATCGATTGTTATTATGAATTGTGTTAGTAATGGACATTTTTGTGACTTTAAAATATTTGAAAAATTACTATGGGTTTTATAATTACTAATTAGTTTATTTAATTTAATTATATTTTATAAGTTCTTAGAGGTGTACCGATGCGGATACCAATGAATAATTATCGGGGACTATTAGTGCATTGGCAATTAATCGTAATCGGTGATTATTATGCCGATGAATCGTTTTTTAAGTAAAATTTAAAGTAAACTTTTCTGGGTAGGAGTTAAGTGATCAAAATCGCAACAAAAAACCACTTATATACACATTGCATCTCGGTTGTGAACTAACAACATAGTTCGAACTTTCGCCGGTTATGCAGCGATTAATCAAAAATTAATATTAACAAAGCTTTAACTGTTGATTTTTAGATAAAATATGTTTGTATTAATTACATTAACTGTTATCTTTATCTTTCTCTCTAGCATATTTCACAAAAGTTATTAATAATTAATAAATAATCGATAATCGGGGCAAATGAGTGTAAATAATTATTCCAAACAATCGGTAGTTGGGTTTACTGAATCGTTACACCTCTAGTCTTCTTATTAGCTTATTAATTTACAGACTTAATAGCGACTTTTTATTATTTAATTTAGTGAGTTGTTTGGTTGTAGTTAATTTAATAATATCAGTGTATGTGTTGTTTTATATTTAAATAATAAACATCTTGAATATACCGTGTGCGTTTTCAATCTTCTTTAGTCAACTGCGTACCCCAATATCCTTTAAAGAACTTGCGGTCCACACGATGACATATGAACGTCCCGTGACACCCAGGTTGGTCGCGCACCCACGTTACACGATTGTGTGAAAAGGTATTTTATAATGAGGCAATGAATTCCTTCAGACTAGGTGAACAATTGAAGAAGACCCATCCTGATAAGGACAGCTAAAAACATCAACTTTTTCATTAACTTCGTAACAAATTTCAAAAGCGGTCAACTCCTTAAAGCATGATCCGCAATGTTTCATAGCAAAATACTGATTGTTTGCGTGCATCATAAAACATTTCATTGTTGATTACTAAGTCCGAAAGCTACATACAATTGGTGAAGAATTAATCCTACCATAGGCTGTTTTGCAAAAGCCAGCACACGATATAATTAAGACGATTTCTCTCGGAAACAATTTAGTACAAATACACATAGGTATATTTAATGACTGGGAATGTGGAATATACACTGAAACACACTAAGGACAACATAATTTTCATTATAGTGGGATGAGTCAACTTTGTCAGGTAAATAATTTTTGCTTCTTGTCAATGTGCACTTTATAAAATACGAAAGTTTGGCTCAAGAGATGTTATTTGCAATTCAACTAGAAACTGAGACTAAAGGAGAGTAAATATTTTGTGTTGTTTAGAAGTTCTTCAAAGAAAAGGAAACTTCGCTTCTTAGCATACTTTCTTGTCCAACTGATGAATCACCATCAATGACTATTCGATACCGTGAGACGTGGGTATATACCTAAATTTTGACTGTCAGAAGTGACAGCTGCTAAACACATGTTTTTTCAGATCATTTGGTTCAGTGTAGGGATACACCATTTGGTCTGGTAACTTTTCAAAGCCGTCAGCTGTCAGTTAACCCCAAAGAAGTCATGGGGCTATTGTAGTTGTAAGAAACCTCAGTGATCGCCTGCACAGTGGCCGGTCACAAGCTTTTCACTGTCAATAATTAAGTGAATAAAATTAAAACTTAAGCTCTCAATGATCGAATATTACGATAGCTCTGTATTGATAATGATTAATACTTTGAGCGTTTTTTGCTCCATATTGAATTTAGTTGACTACCAAAAGATGCTTTTATAACCTTTTTGACACTGTTGAGGAATTTTTTAAGGCTCAAATTATTTTCTCAGTGATGAACTCAAAGAGACCAGGCTTTAAATTGATTACTAGTAGAAACTATTTGCAAATCTCAATTAAATTAATTTGCAGTTGCAAGGAAATGAGGTCTCTCTTACTAAGGTCAAATTGGTCGTGTATACGTTTAATTCAAAATTAACACTATTTAAGCGTAATATAGGTCATAGCAAGATATACCAATTTACAAGTTTGTTTGAGTCAGAATAGAAAGCTGGGATACAAAATAATAATCTGAAAGTATTTTGTGACCATTTAAATACTTTGCATGGAGATTAGCCTGTGCGATTTGAGGATCTTCTTTTGATTGAATTTCCTGACTGGGTGATAAATTCATTCTTAGATACTGAGTAAGTTGGGATAGTGGAAGAAGAACTAATTGAGCTACAAAATAATATAGAGCTTAATCCTAAGTTTAAGAAATAATACCAAGAGTGTTGGTTATAGAAGGAAGTTTTTGATCGCTATCCTGCACTATGAAGATAGGAGAGTAGTTAAGAAGCTATTGGTTGTATTTCCAACGTCATATTTGGTAGAACGTGGTTTTAATGTGGTTATACAACTTATCTCTAAGCAAAGAAATTGACTCCAGATTACTAAACGTGGGGATTTAAGACTTGTACTAAGTGACTTTAAGCCAGTTATTGGAAAATTGGTATCGCTTCATCAAGCCCATCAATCGCATTAAGAATTTAAAGAATAAAGGAAAATATGGTAGCCTATTTAACTGGCTAAATTACTATAAGACTTTGAAAAAAAGGTATAGCTGGTTCAAATTAATCAATTTTAATTTGATTTTGCTTAAATGTGCGATTAATTGTCATTGTTTTGAATTGTATTGTTATTATCTTCCTTAGTGGGTTGTTTAAGCTGCTATTCTGAATAATAATTTTAATTGTGTAGTGGGCACGGGTTATGAGTTTATGGAGTCAAGGGGGCGGTGACCCAAAACAAGTTTGGGATCACACTACTCTACTGTAGTATGTGATAGTTTTTAGAAAATACCTTGTGTAGCTGAGTTCACTTGGGAATAACTAGATTTAATTTTATTGGATATTGCTATAGAACAGCGATTCTCAACCTTTTTCAACTTACTGCACACTAGAAAAGACGCTAAAATTATCAAGACACACCATCAGTTTTTTAAGGTGAGAATTTATCTTTAAAATAACAAGTATTAACAGACTGACCAAAAGTTTAATAGCTAACATTCTAATAGTTGTGTTAATTTTAAAGATAATGTTGATCATGGATTAAATATATTTAGTTTTTCTTTCCAATATTTTTTTTAATATCCCCCTCACTCCCCAAACTCCTACGGCACATTTGATAATCCTTCGCAGCAAACTGGTTGAAAACGCTGCTATAGAGAAACAAATTGCAATCATTGTACAGTAAGATTAAATCGAGTTAAGTAACTTATGAAATTTAATAATAATCTAGTAATGTTGTGGTTGAAGTACATTTATTTAACTTTGTTAATAATAAAGTTTTGGTATTTGCATTACATTGACGTTACTGTTTTATGGTTTAAATATTCTCTAAGACTCTGCATTCGGTCTGTTTTTGGATATACATATTATGTTAATTTTTAATAATATTGCATTCTAAATTAATTTAACTCAAATATATAATAAAGTATAACAAAGTTACATTGTTATTCCCCACATGGTTTGAAAATGTATAATGAACTACATCACCTGCATGCTCTGTGACTTCATCCACCGAACTACCGGCTGATTGAGGGAATTCATATCCAACACTGTTGATACATGTCTCAGCTGCAGTCCTGATAATGGTTCCTTTAGGTCTTGAAGCTTGTGACATGTAAACGTATAAAACATTTTAACAACCATCCTTTGCTTAATTACTTTATATTTGCACAGCTTTGTATTAGTGGTCACAGAATCTACGATGCTACATTTCATAAAATAGTTCACTTTTTCTAGGATGCATAGTCATATTGATTTTTATCTATCCTTAAGGCACTTTTATTTAACATGTTTTTAATATTTAAATTACTTATATGTGTATGGTAGATTTTAAGAAAGTCTCAGATGTTAAATATTTCGGAAACGTTGCAGTTCGAACGCTTATTAAATTAATTATATTCTCACCAGACTGGGCGAAGACAATGTGATGGGTGGTATTACAATGGAAGTCATTGTTGCTAGGTCTGTTGAAGGAGGAACTATTGTTTTCAGATCTATCTTGCTGGATTTAGGTTTTAGAGTGTGCAGCGCTTTGCGCCATCGACCTTTCTTCTTTCCCTGGTGTGGATGGGACTCGGAGGTGCATTTTTCAAATTGTTCTGAAATATATTATTTAGTTGTCAATACCAAATATCAGAAGAATAAAAAAACCTCGAATAGAAATGTGTCACAACTGAGTGGCTGTGAAATAATAAACTTTTACCACTTCAAATATGGTTCAACATAGCATTTTTTCGTATTTGCCGCAAACTACAAACATATAGCAAATTGTAATTCACTTACTAGTTTGAATGCAATCAGTTAACTTCTCTGTAATATCAAATTCGTGTTCTTTAGTACCCTCCTCACTGATGAATACCGCTGTCAGGTCCAGGCTTGAGCCGTCAACATCTTCTTGAGAGGGAACACGCCCGAAACTACACACAAAGGTTATTTTCAGCCCGTCAAGGTGCTATAAAAATATTATATATCCTTAATTTTATCAGTTACTGCTAGTTCTCAAATGGCCTTTGGGACTGATGTGAACTTATTGAGTGTACCTATATATTTAAATTTCTGATGTATCTAATTGAATAAACTTGTAAATAAACTTGACACGTCGTTAAATAAGGTTTTATATTGAAAACAACATTTTATACCTAATGACATTGTGAAAAACACACTGGATATTGTAAACATTTCAGTGGGGACTACAGCTTCATATAGTCATACCTTAAAATGTATTATTTAAAAAGTAATACCTACTGAGGATTATGAATTAATATAGGCAATAAAATTCATTGGTACTCATAGAGCATCCGAAAATATAAAATAAAAATGTAATATAAATGCAAAAATGGACGTTGTAAAGGTAACAGCTTTTGTCGAGGA
This sequence comes from Timema cristinae, assembly GCA_039000515.1. Lineage (NCBI taxonomy): Eukaryota > Metazoa > Arthropoda > Insecta > Phasmatodea > Timematidae > Timema > Timema cristinae. The sequence continues at coordinate 80,018,733 of JBCFYV010011172.1, forward strand.
TGACCACCTTCAAAATGGTGAAGGGTCCGAGATTACTGACCCTCATAGGGTACTTAACTCTCATTAATGGCTCCACTTGCCACACCCAGAAATGGCATTGGTTTGCAGACTAAACTGAATGAGGGTAGCCAGATGTTGTGACACTACATCATTTGTCCCATTTTGGGCATCTTGAAAACAGTGTTTGGCCAAGAAGAAGTGACTGGAGTAGGCTGAGGTCCCTATTGCCTATGTAGAAAGTAATGGTAAACCTCTATACTATCTAATTCTCAATACCTTTATGGTAGAAACCTTTTTTGTATACAATTCCGCCAATAAAACTCCCCCTCAATCGAATCTTAGGGAGGAGAATATAAGGATGCTGAGTACTATGTGGGATGAGGAGGGAAGAGAATAAGTGAATAACATCAATGAACATGGAAGGAAAGGCGGGGTGGGGGGGGGGGGGGGAGGATAGAAACATGGAATGTGCTTACATTACTACAGAGATGAAAATTTTAAAATGCAAAACAAGAAATTAAGAAATTTAAATAGGATATTTTTCAGGATAAAAGAGTAGTGGTAGTGGGACTATTGATAGGAAAAAGGTTGAAGAATAATATTATAAAAATAGATGATGTAATCGAAAGAATAATGTTAATGAGACTTAAGGGTAAAAGTAAAGACTTGGTAATAATGCAAGTGTACATGTTAACCAGTTAACACACATATTAAGAAATGGAAGCTTGTTATAAGAGGATAGACTGCATTACTGAAAAGGAAATAATAAATGCCTAAATAGTAGTAATGTGAGATTGGAATACAGTAGTTGGAGAAGTTAGTGATGGCAACACAGAAGGAAGATTTGCTCTAGGAAGTAGAAATAAAAGAGGCCAAATATTGGTTTACTTTTGTAAAAATAATTGCATGATAGTTAATACCATGTTTGAAAATCATAAAAGGAAACTGTTCACGTGGAGATCAATAATAAAGAGGAATATACCTAATATATTATATTTTAATACAATATAAATATAAAAATAACATGAAAGGTGTTAAAAGCTACCTAAGAGTGGATAAATGCTCAGACCACCCTTTAATTATATCAGAGACTAGCCCTCTTCCCCGTAAAAAATATTGTAAAGAATCCTGTAAAACAAAGCTTCAAATCATCCATCATGTCAATATAAAAACAAAACTTGTTTACTTTTATTTTTTAAATACAGTCCTACCATCACGGTATAGCCCCCTCCATCTTTTTATCCTCCCTCCTATTTTCATCTCATTCCTATTTCCTCACCCCTACCCCCCACCCCCTTCACCAACCACACTTTCCCTTCAACAACTTTTTTTTCCAACGAATATATAATATACTATCGACATTTTTATGAGGAATAAATTAAATTTTCAAAATAAAATATAGCCTATGTTACTCGCTGATAATGTAGCTTTATATTGGTGAGAGAATTTCTAAAATCGGTCCGTAGTTTTTGAGTTTATCCATTACAAACAAAAAAACAAAAAATCAAATCTTTCCTCTTTATAATATTAGTATAGATGTGAAGCAGGTTAAAAAAATTATCGAAAGGGAAAGAATAAATATAAATTGAAACGCTTAAAGAAGCAGGCAAACCTGAGTAAATGGTAAGCCTGTTTACTGAAGAGATAAATACAAGGGGGAAGTTGGATAGTAATAATGAAAGTGTGAAACCTTCAGAAATAGTCTAAAAGAAGCGGCTAAAGAGACAATAGGGATTAATACCAGAAAGAAAATAAAGAAAGAGTGGATTACAAATGAGATGCTAGCTAATATGGAGGAAAGAAAAAAAAAAAATAGAAAATGCGGATAAAGACAGTGGCAGAAGAAAATACACAATTAACAGTAAAATAGAACAGTTTATGGGCCCAATAGTGATGTGCTAATGGATAATGGACAAAGTTAAAAAGATTCGTGCGTTGTTAATGTGTAATAAATTTAACTCCCAAGGGTTGGATTGTCGTACACCAAAAAATAAAATACGGGTCACGGCTTGCGAATATTGTTTTCCTTTGAGTTTCGAAGCGTGTTCTAGCCACGAATATCGGAACTAAACAGAATTATCTATTTGTGGTGCGGCGAGTGAAGGAGTTGGAACTACGAAGTAACGGGACTGAAATAGTCAAGGTCTGCGCTGTGGCGAACAATGAAAGATGACAACAGCCAAATTTTCCATCCATTAATATTTTATTTACTTATTTTGATGGAGTAAATTAATGATTAATTTATTTGTATCTTAAATATTCTTATTAGGTTTAATGTTTTGATCCCAAATAGGAACATGTATGTAACCTGTTATTTGTAAGTTTCACTAAATATGTAATTTATTTGTCTTTGACAACAATCTCAGGTGTTGTAGCCATTTTCGTCAAAGACATATCTTATGCAGTAATTTGAATTTAATGTTCCCCTGTTTGTGTTCACTTTTAATGGTTAATTTTTAGTGTAATATAAATTTCTCTCCTGTACCTTTAGCCAGGGTAAGTATATATATATATATATAGGGAACGGGTTTCAGAAACCTTATAGCCTCGAGGCCAACAACTTTTGTTTATATTTTAAATATCAATATTATAATGTGGGAACATGTCACTTTTTTGTTTTAAGATGATATCTTCAGAAGTCATGTCCATTTTTCTGTATTGTTTTAACTTGTGTATTAGTCCAGATCCATGTCTTAATTAAATCCGGTGTTCTATAATTACTTTTTTTTATTGGTAATACCTATGGTTCCTAAGTTTTAAAGGAAGCGGGGATAGTTGGAATATATGCACATTATTTTCTACCCAAAGAATGTTTTGGTGTGTGGAAAGTGTACATACAAAATGTTATCCTATAGGTAGTGTTCCCACGATTGTATGGACGGTCGTTGGTACAAGGATTGCTTACGACACAGTTCTCAAAGCCGAATTATTTATGCCGAAGAGGTTTTTGCGGGCACAGTACACTTAATGTTACATTAAACATTTTAGTTAAACTTAGTTTTCTTTTATTACGGGGTTTTCCCTATTAATTGTTTTTAATTGAGTTTTGTTGACTTACATGTTGTCAATGGACTGTCAAATTTTTGATAGGAATTTAATTATTTAACTTTTTTTTATGAAAGGAACCACGAGGGAAAACGTAGTACAAATGGATACTAAAACGCTGGCATACCGAAGACGCAATTTTTTTATGCAGTATTTTTTATACTTGTAAGTGCTCAGAGGATTTCACGGTGACGGATCTGTTTTTGTGAAAAGAACATAAAGGTTACTTACAAAGATGGCTAAAGTCAAGAATTTCTACATTCATAAATTTGATGGTAATAAATTCAAACTTTGGAAATATCAAGTGGAAATTATATTGCGTGGGAAAAACTTATAGAAATCATCGATACCTATAAGAAAACACCAGCAGCAACTGAAGTTGAGGAGTTTAAGTCATGGAACAACGGTAACGTAAAAGGAATGTTAATAATTTCAACGGGACTTGGGTAAAGTCAACTACAAACAGTCATCACATGCGAGACGGTGGCCTAGAAGTGGAATAGATTCAAAAACGTTCACCAACAACGAAGCTCTGTAAATAAGTTAGTCTCAAGCAGCATTTCTTAAGCTATAAGATAATTCCAAACGACAGTATCGTTCAGCATATAAGTATGATCGAGTCAATGTCTCTATCATTAGCGGACGTTGGAGAATCTGTTTCCGAAGTGGACAAAATAGCCAAAACCATCGAGAGTTTGCCAAGCAGCTTCAGCGTGTTTATAAGTGCTTGGGATTCATACGTTGAAGAAATGTAGACGTTCAAGAACCTAACCTCTCAACTTCTCAAGGAAGAGAAGCAGCTCATGCAGAACGATGATGTCACTACAGCGTTTGCGTTCAGAAAAATAATAAAAATATGAGAAGCCAAGCATCCCACAATGACGAGAAGAAAGAAAATTACGGAAAACCAAGTAGTAAGAAGAATATAAATACTTTTACTGTGTCCGAACGCTCATATAAAAAAAAGTTCCGTAACTGACTGGCGAAAAACAGTCATCGAAGCAAAGATGAGTCAAGGAGTGTTGCTTTGAGTGCTGGACACAAAAATGTTCGGCTTTAGGATATTAAACTGTTTGGCTGGCTGACAGTGGTGTGTCAAAACACATGACTTATTTTAAGGAGTGGTTTTGTGTGCTAAAACCAATAAATGATCTGAGTTTCGTACAGATTTGAGACAATTCATACGTTAAAGCTGAAGGTATTGGCTCTGTGGAAGTGTTAGCACTCTTGATTGGACAGCGGGAGCTTCGCACACTTGAAAAAACGTTACATTTTCCAAAACTTAAGGAAAATCTGTCTTCAGTAGGAGCAGCGATTATTAAACAGTTTAAGGTAGTTTTAGATAAAAGCAAAATCGAAATACAGATTCTAGGACAGAATCGAGATGTTGTAACGGGAACTAGAATGGTTAATCAATGTTACAAGATTCTTTTCAAGAGTATATTCACTGAGCAGACAAATTCAGTGTTGGAGTCAGTGAAGTTACGTATGGCATGAACGAGTGGGACACACAGGCACCAATATCTTCAATACAATGGCAAGTCATGGATTATTACTGGGGTTAAAGGCGAACAACATTGACTAGCTGTTTTGTGAGTAATATAAATTTGATAAGACACATAGAATTACGTTTTATGAAAATCTTAGTCCTTGTGTAAGTAAACCTAATGAGTTTATACACAATGATGTATGTGGGGAAATCCTGATTACGTTGCTGGGAGGAGCCAATTATTTTTTGTTATTTAGGACGACTGCACTTAATTTGTTTTGTTTATTTTACTAAGCACAAAAGTGATGTTTTTGATATGTTCATACAACTCCGCCATAAGATAGAAACGCAAAAGGGAAACACAATAAAGGTGCTTAAGAGTAACAATGGTCATGAGTTTGCAAACAAAAAATTGACAGAGCATTTAAAAAAAACTGGGACTCTCTGTGAGAGAACTGCTTCATATTGTGCGGAACAGAATGAGCGCATAAATGTGGGAAAATCGATCAATCGTTGAATTCGTCAGGGACATGTCAATTGATGCAGAACTTCCGGAGGAACTGTGGGCTGAGGCAGTAAATATGAGTGTTTACCTTTTAAATCGACGGCCAAGCATGTTAAACAATAACGTGCACCGTTCGAGAAGTTTACTGGAAAAAAGGTAGCCTTGAAACACACGCGTAAATTTGAAGTGGAAGTTTATGACCATATACCCAAACAAGCTCGTACTAAATTTGAAAACAAGGCTTTTTTTTTATCGGTTATGACGGTTATCGTACTAACTAAAAATTCAAAGCTGTAGCCCACCAATAATTTCGGGGGTGGGGGTGGGATAGGGTTGCGGTGAGCACATTCCCCAATTGCCGGAGGATATAAAAAATTCTAAATGATACTGTATACAGTTCTAGATGCTATCTGAAGTGTGTTTTTTTTGTGGCAACATAGCCCCCTAACTGCAAGGACAAATTCTAAATGTTAAAACACCTCTAGAAGCTATCTGAAGTGTTTTTTTATGGCATCATAGCCCTCTAACTTCCAGAGGCAAGAAAAATTCTAAAGAAGCTATATGATTTTTTTTTTATTGTAACACAACCCCCTAACTGCCGGAGGCTAGGAAAAATTCTAAAGATTACAAACCTCTAGAAGCTATCTGAAGTGGTTTTTTGGTAACACAACACCTAATTTGTACTTGTAGCTTAATTTTGTATGGTTTGATCCATAAATAAAGCCATATATATTTTTTTCATAAAATTTTAGTATGTGGGGGGGTTGAATTCCCAAAACTCCCCCTGACTATGGCCTTGTACAGATTGTATCATCCCAGTACAAGGAAAGTTATAGTAGCTTGGGATGTTGAATGTAATGAAGAAATGAGTAAAGGTGCTGTAATTAATTACCCAGAATTTTTCATCCATAATTTATCTTCACAGAATAATGAACTTAACGAGCAAGAAGTTGAAGAATGTGTATTAAGGTCTGAGTAAAATGTTGAACCAAAGAAAAGAGTTGTATAAGACAAAAGAGATGCAGGGCCAACACTTCGTAAAAGAGCTACTCTAAGGACTCCAAAAAGATTTTACGTTTGTCAGGTAACCATTGAAACAGCATGTGCAGCAATTTATGAGGAGCCTCAAACGTACCAGGAAGCATTTACCAGTGGCGACTCCTCCTTAAGTGCGCAGGTGCAAGTGCACCACTTATAATTTCACACAAAATAGTATTTAACATTATTTTATTTAAATAATAACAATTAACATTTCATGAGTGATCGATTTTTTTAAGAATATATTTCTTAAAATTAGCTATGCTCTTGCGTTTTTCATTCTATTTACTATTCCACCTGTTTTCCTGACTGCTAGCGCTGTCCTAGTACTTCTACTAAACTCCAGGGGCGTGCAACCATCTGAGCATGCGCATCGAGAAGAAGAGGTGTTGTTGACCTTGCAAGTCAGTTTTAAAGTGGACCTTTAACACATGGCCTGGTGCGCAGCTTGATAGCGAACTTGGCGATTTGTTTTGATCAACCAAAGCATTACTACCAGTTATAATGTTTTTTAAAGTGTGGTTTTTCTTTTTTTAATCTGTACACAATTAATTAAGTACAATGATTGTTTAAATAGTAGTTAATTAGTCCATAATAACTTACAGATTTAGTGCTTATTTTAAATATCAAAAAGAATTTTGCGCAAAACATTAATTATAAAAAAACAACAATGTAAATAGTTGTTATTTGTGAACGAGTTCGAGTTAGTGTTTTATTTAAATATCGAAATGAATTCTGTGCAAAACATTTTACGAAAAAAATTTCTTTGTGTACTCAAGAAGAAAAATTATAAATTAAAAAACTTGGTAGACCGACACCAAATATTGTTCTAGAAAAAACTAGCAAAAACTAAAAATCGAGAGTTTACTAGAAAATTCAATGTAGAAACTTACAAAAAGCATTCATGGCTATGTGGTTGTAATGTAAAAAATGCATTGTTCTGCTTTCCGTGTTTACTCTTTGGCGGTGACTTATCTTGGACGAATTTAGGTATGACTGATTTGAACCATTTAAGTGAGCGAATTAAAAAGCATGAAATATCATTGTTACACAAGAACAATTCTTTAGATTTGGCTGTACTTGGCAAGACCAACATACGATCACAGTTAGATTCTGGCTACAGAAGGGCTATCGAGCTTCACAATAAAAAAGTGACTAACAACAGGTATGTTTTGAATACTATCCTAAACTGTATTCGATTCTGTGGCGCTTTCAAACTGGCCCTTAGAGGTCATGACGAAACTGATTCATCTTCTAGCCCTGGAATATTTCGCGGACTTGTCAATTTCAGTGCGGAGTTGGATGATGCTTTGAAAGGGCATTTAGAAAAGTCTACAGTTTTTAAAGGCACCTCTAGTTCAATTCAGAATGAAATACTTCAATGCATGCTGGATATTTGTCATGAAGAAATTTCAAAAGAAATTAATAATGCCAGTTATTTGGCTGTTATAGCTGACGAAACAACTGATGTCTCAGCTAATTTTCAAATGGTTATAATTTACCGATATATAGTAAACGGAAAGCTAGTGGAAAGATTTTGGAACTATGTAAATCCCCCATTTCATGACGCTGCATCTTTGTCAAATTGTCTCAAAGAGGAAATAGATCAACATGTAGAGAAAGAGCCTCATAAGTTAATAGCACAAGCATAAGATGGTGCTTCAGTTATGAGTGGATCTCTTAATGGTGTTCGGGCTAAAACAAAGCAGAGCTATCCTAACGCTGCTTATGTTCACTGTCATGCACATCAACTAAATTTAATAATGTCAAATGCAGCTTCAATTAATCGTAATGTCCGTATATTTTTCGCCAGTTTAGGAGGATTTTGTACATTTTTTTCTAATTCCCCTCAGAGAACAGCGATTTTAGATGAAGTTGTGGGTAAACGTTTACCACGATCAGCACCTACAAGATGGAACTTTCATTCTCGAACAGTAAACACAATTTGTGAATACAGAGAAGATCTTATCGAGTGCATGAATACAATAGAAACTAGAGATGACATTAAACATATAGCTACACTTGAACAAGCGTATGGTCTGAAGAGAACATTAGAGGATAATGTTTTTATATTTTGGCTAACTTTTTTTCATAAAATAATGCCTCATGTAGATATATTGTATAACCAGTTGCAAAAAAGGGAAACTGATCCAGCGTTTGTAAAAAACAAAATAGATTGTTTCATAGAGGAAATTTCCAAAATAAGAAATGAAAATAATATAACTGATGATCTTGATGAAAATAAAATAAAGCGGAGAGGAAATGAGAGCCACACTTGTAATAGAGAGGCTAAAGAGGTTTGTGACGTCATCATCTGTCAAGCAAAAGACAGATTCAGCTTTACTGGACATCTTGTTGCTGCAAATTTGTTTTTGCCAGAAAAGTTTTCTGATTATTGTAAGTTGTTTCCTGATAACTATTTAGAACTCATAACAAATTCGTACCCATTTTTAGATGCAAAAAAACTACTCACAGAGCTAAGTATCATTTATGTCATGGATGAATTTCGAAATATGACTGGCGCTTTGACTCTGTTCTCATTTATAAATGAAAACAATTTAAGTGCAATTTTTGAAGAATGCCTAAAACTTTTAAATATTATTATAACAATCCCTATGACAACGGCAGAAGCAGAAAGATGTTTTTCTACACTAAAACGTGTCAAAACATTTTTAAGAAATACTATGCACCAGGAAAGGTTGTCAGCTCTTGCCATGCTGTCTGTCGAGAGAAACTTTATTATGAACATTTCAGACTTTAACTCTAGAGTCATTGAGAAATTCGCAAAATCTAAAGAGAGAAGAATGGAGTTTTTATTTAAAGTAGCTTGAGGCGTTTAAGATTAAATTGTTGGGTGTTTTGTAAATAATGTCTTCATTTATTATGTGAGTAATTTATTCTAAGGTGTTTAATTATTTATGATTGCGCCAGCAAAGTAAAAGATTGTAATAATGTAGGTGTGTTCAATTTTTTAAAAATTAATGTTGGTTTGTAATGTGCTGTAAATAACAGCTCAGAATGTCAGTAATTTACTAAAAATTTGGTATATTTTTAGCTGTAAATATTTTTACCATCAAAACTTCGTAATTGTATAATATGGATTTTTCTTTTAAAAGTCGAATCCTATATTTGTTTCGAAGCTACACACACCCGTACTGCTGTGAAATATTAGCCTAAGTAAAACGATATGTAAATATAGATAGGTATGATATATTAAAAGTGTATATATATCATATTTTAGAATATTTGAATTGTGCACCACCTATTTCTTTGGTCACGAGTCGCCACTGGCATTTACTGACACATATTCTAAGGAATGGATCACTGCTATGGGAGAACCGATAACATCTCTAACGAATCATGAAATTGAGCGATTCAAAGCAGGATTATGTGCAAAAGGATAGTCACAAAAGGCAGTTATTGATTATATGGAAACGTTTTCACCTGCCATCAGGTACGATACTATTAGAATGCTTCTTGCACTTGCAACGATCTATTATATGGAAATGATGCAGTTCGGCGTAAAAGCTGCTATTCTATTTGGTGAATTGCTTGAATAATTGTTTATGGAACAGGCAGAATGTTTCGAGAAGGGTGATATGAAAATGGTCTGCAAGTTGAGGAAGAGTTTGTATGGACTAAAGCAGTCGCCATGTTGCTGAAATAAGAAATTAATGGAATTTTTAAAATCATTTGAATTCAATTGGAATCAGATAAATGTGTCTTTAGAGCAACGATTGATGATTATGACGTTTGGCTTGAATTATGTGTGCATAACGGAATGCTAATAAGAACTTGCTCAGAAATGTTGGCACTTGTTATAATAGAAGGCACAGTTCGAGATTAAGGAATACAACTGCAATTATTTTGTTGGAATCGAGATCAAAAGCGATAGAAAAAACTAAATAATATTTTTATGTCAACAAGGATACTTGAGAGATAGCCGAACAAGTTCTCTATGCAAGCTTGGAAATCGCAAGCAGTACCATCTGATCCATATAAAGATTTACATCAAATTGATAGGAAATCTAAGGAGGTTCTTGACGTACCTTATCGTGAAACAGTTGAAAACTTGATGTTTCTTGCAATAATGACACGTCCAGATATTTATTTCGCAATTAATCAAGCCATTATTTTTTAAATGAACCACAAGATATTCACTGGACATCAGTTAAGAAGATAATGCGATATCTAGCTGGTACCAAGAGGAACGGTATTTACAACCAAGGAAATCAACATAACTTAAAGTTATATTCATATGCTGAATATAATGGGGATGAAACAGCAAGAAAATATACAACTGGATATATCCGTCTTTTAGGAGGAGCACCAGTCACCTGGTCATCGACATGGGTGTGTCAGTAGGTCAACTACAGAAGCTGAATATATTGCAGCATCTTTGGCAGTTCAAAAAACGATGCGGTTAAGAATGATGCTCATATAACTTGATATAATTTCCAGTGAACCTACCATTCTCTTCATGGACAGACAAAGTTCCATTAGGCTAGCTAAGAACTGTGAGCATCCCAGAATGACTAAATGCATTGATGTTAAGAACCATTATGGCGCGAGTGTGTGGGAAGCAATGTTATAGTTGTTCGGTATGTGCGCTCTGAGAACAAATTAGTATATTTTTTAACTTTGGTCCAAAATAAATTTTGTGTGATTCGTGAATCTATGTCAATTGTGGATATCAATTAATAAAGCGTGGGAGTGTTGAGTGCATGACTTGCGTAGTCTCTGCTTTGCTCATATTGTGAACTATGGAACTAGGCCTAGATAATAGGCATACGTCACTTCCATCCACCCAGTCTTGTTTGTACATGGCATTACTACACTTACAACTTACAACGTAGTCTACTTTATGCTAATACATTTTGATACTAACGGTTTATAGCTCTAAGCCTTAACAATAGCCAATGGAGTTGGTATTTGATGGATGTAAAAAGAAGTAGAAGCAGATTTTAGATATAAACTAAAGATGGAATAATGGTATGCGATCAGCAAGAGGTAATGAGGAGATGGAGAGAATATATATAATGGTTAAATGACTTTAAAAAGAGACTGGGAGAGGCAGAATTGAAATTGGAAGAGAAGAGCAATGTAAATTATGGCGAGAAAGGATACGGAATACTAGAAAGCGAAATAGAAATATCTATTAAGGAAATGAAAAATGGGAAAGCAATAAGAATAGATGGAATATCGCTGGAATATGAAAAAAATGTCGATACTTTACTAATATCAGTATTTCCCTTTTGATACTAGTATTTTTACTCGATATTTTTTCTGATACTTTTACTGATATCAGTACTCACTCCAGGTTCAAATCGGTATCGAAATAAACAACTTTTTTTGTAATCTTTACTCATGCTGTTATTAAACGTTTACAAAATTGGACTGTGGATAAAGAACAAATAACACTATTTCTCAATCTCCATTCATTGTCTGTATGACAAGGAAACCCTACCTCCAGTACATCCAGCTGGAATTCAAAACAACACCTCTCCATCACTGACAAACCAGACAAGAAAAACTACGCTTTTGCCCGCATGCTCATCGTTGAGGGTTAATTTAAAAGTTAAATTAAAATCATACCACCATTATAAGTATTTAATTAACTTTTACTTTTTAATTAGTTATTATTAATTTATAATTATTTAATATATTAAAAACCACTTTAAATATTTAAATGATTTTAAACTTTTAATCAGATATTAATTTATATCAAATTATTTTTTATTTTATCTTAATTGGCTGTATATTAATCATGGATTTTGTAGGAATCCATTGATGATCCCGATAATGCTGAGGAGTAGGAATTAGAAAAAATTGATATATCACAAACACAAAGCAAGACACACCAAATGTCCATTGAGGAGTCTTTTAGTAACCCCATATTCTGGTGAATTAAGTTTTCTCCAATAAATAATTTATTACAATTGTAAAATTATCTTCTATGTCAGACACTTATTGTATTGAGTAGGGGTGAAGGGAATGGGGTGGGGGGGGGGGGGTGTTGCTACTTTGTGAAATCCGAGGCACAAATGATTCAATAAAAGAACAAGGTTAAGGTTTTAATATGCAATGTTAAACTTGTACAAGGAATGTGTTAATTAAATAATTGAGATTTATTGTAAGTGGTATTTCATAAAATGATCCTAATCATCATACTTTTTCGTTATTTTCAGAAACTGGGGCATAGCACAATCTACTGGTGAAGTGTCCTCTATATTTTATTTGCGTGGACAAACGACCGTTTGACATTGTGAATGGGAGATAATTCCGACGTTTTATAAAGCAGCACCCCCCTCATTTAAAATACAGATTGTGGATACACTCAATCAATGGCTGGATGACACATACAATGTAATGGTGAACATATACAAAACCAAATTTGGAAGTGATGAAGTGGGCCACGTGGCACTCACCTCTGACGTGTGGTCCGAAATGATGTCATCAAGAAGTTTTATTGGGAACATGGTCCATTTCTTGGAAGGAGGTATAGTTAAATCAGGGTGTATTGTTACTAAGGAGCTTGAGGATCGTCACTCTTCTGTCTGTATCTCAGAAAAACTGGAAGAAGCCTGACAACGATTTGGTATGAACTAAAACAAAATTTCCTATATTTTAACTGATAATGGAGCTAACGTGGTAGCTGCCGTTAACCATTTCTTGGGAAAGCATATTCGCTGTTTTGACCACACACTCATTTTTGTGGTCGAAAATGTCACGAATCAGGACATGGTTCTCCTTATCACTAACAAAATAAGGGAAATTGTGAAATTTGTTCCGAATAATGTGGTTCAGAGTGATTTATTATGCTCTAAGCAGAGGATAGTGGAAACGAGAATCCATTAAAAAAACAACTCATTCTTTACGTAAAAACTCGGTGGATTTTCAGTGTATTACATGCTTGAGATGTACATTAAACTATCTTAAATAGTTCACAAGATACTTCTTCAGAATCCAAAGGTGCCTTTGGCCCCAAAAGCGATTGAGCTCAACATTGATAAACAGCTTCTCGACATCTTTAAACCAGTTGAATATGTAACCAAATAAGTTTCTGATAAGAAATATGCCATCACAAGTAAAATTATTCCTTTGATAAACCGTTTGCGAGCCCAAGTAATGGCAGTGGAGGAGATTGACAACGAGATTGTCAATGGTAGTGAAGGAGGTGTTACTGAAAGAGATAGATAATCGTTTCGGTAGCATGGAAGAATGCCATCTAGTAGCTTTGGCGTGCTTTTTAGTTCCTAGATTCAAGAAAATTCATTTTAGTGATCCCAAAGCATGTGCGAATGCTATCTCTTTATTAGGCAGGTTTACAAAAATGGACAGTTCCATTAGTGAAATGAATAGTGACTCCTCAACACCTACTGCATATTACTTATGGAGCCCCCATACAGTGTCGGTACATGGACGACACAACAAGAAGAGTATGGCATTGGTAGGAAAAAGTGAAAAGGATGGAATTGCTTTGTATCTGGCCAACCGTGTTGCTCCTCTCCGCGTCGATCCTACTCAACAGTGGGAGGTTATGAAACATATATTCTCGTCTGTCTACCAGCAAGCCTAACAATATTTATTTGCTCCAGCTACATCAGTTCATGTTGAGCGTATATTCTCCAAGGCAGGAGCTACCTCAACTAAAACAAGGAATAGGCTTTTGGGGAAAAGAAAGGAAAGACTTCTTTCCTAAGTGACTGCACTGAAGAAGATTGGCAGTTATAAGCTATTCTTTAATAACTTTATTTTATTTTTGAATGTTGTTTTTTGTGTTATGGTTCATAGACCAAGCAAGGCGAGTTCATCAACTTTAATGATTATAGAAGGGTACAAAATCGATTGAAATAATATATATTACTAATAATGTTTTGCTATTAAATAAATTTCCACCAGCTACATTTCCATATACGTTTTGAAAGCTGGTATGTAAAAAGCTTTTATAATATCCATCATACAATACTATCTATCGTATCTTCAAGTTCCAAACCATAACATAGACGCGGTAGACCTACGTATACTATAATATTGTTAAATCATTATAATTTTTGGTGTTTAAATAAATATGAAAATAAATTATGATACAAAAGTTGAAATTCTTATTGTTACTTGATTTTTTTTTTCAGATTAAAATATCGATACCCATACTTACTGTTATTGATACTTTTCTTTCGATACTTGTAAGGTATCGATATTTTTCTTCGGATACTTTTAATGAGTAGGCCAACAGTAAGGATACGTTTCTTTCGATACCACATCCCTAAATATCACTTAAGCTTCTGAAGGCATTTAATAGAAAAGGTAAGAAGAAATTAATTAATATGTGTAATTAAATATACAGAATGGCCTAAGGACTTTAGTGAAATAATAATGATACTGATTAGAAAGAAGAGACATACCACGAAATGCGGATAGTACAGGACAGTAAGTTTGATACCTCACGCGGCCAAGGTCTTATTGAGAATGATTAATAGAAGATTGTATGAAAATCTTAAAAACATAATGGGAGGAGAACAATATGGACTTAGACGTGGAGTGAAATGAGTGTTGCGAGAGGCGTATTAAGGATAGTTGTAGATAAAAACATAGAGGTGAATAGGAAAGTATACGCTGTATTTATTGACATGGAAAAGGCATTTTACCACGTGAGATGGGACAAACTTTTGCTAGTACTAAAAAAACATGGAATTAACTGGACAGAGAGAAGACTGATTCAAGATTTTGTACCTAGAACAAATAGCAAGAGTGAGGGTAGGAGGAAGGTTGACTAGATTGGGTTAGGAAGAGGAGTCAAGCAAGCCTGCTGCCTGTCACCCACTCTATTTAAGATATATTTGGAAGAGATAGCTGGGGAATGTATAATTGGAAAGAGAGGAGTGAGTATAGGAGGGAAAAGAGTGGAATGTATCAGGTTTGCAGATGATGTGGTGGTAGATATGGCGGATAGTGAGGAGAAAGTTATTGAGAAACCAGAAGATCTTAGCACCAAACGCGAGGAATCTGGAATGAAAATTAACAAGATAAATACAATGAGTATAATACTGGGAGGAAAAGGTAAAAGAAAAAAACATCACATTAGAAAGAGAAGAAATTGAACAGGTGAAATGGATTAAGTATCTAAGGAGCAGTCATAATTAAGTAATGCACTGTTCAATGGAATAAGATCTAGAATACCTATTGCAAAGGAAGGATTTATTTTGAAGAGGTATTTATCATGTGAACTGCTGAATAAATAATTGAAAAAAATATGATAAAAATGCTACGTTTGGAGTATGCTATTATATGGTACAGAGACATAAACATTAAGGAAATATGAATAAAGAATTATAAAAGCACTGTAAATGTGAACTTGGAGAAGAATAGAAGGAGTATGCCGGAAGGAAAAAATTTAAAATGAGGAAGTGCTGAAATAGTTAGAGAAAAGAAACAAATGATAAAAAAAAATCAAGGAACGTAAGATGAATTGACTAGGACATTGGAGGAGAAAGGAATTCCTGGTAAAGACTGAAATTGAAGAAATAATAAATGGGAAGAGGGGAAGAAAAAGGAGATACCAGATACCGGATTCAATCAAGGTTAGAGGCAGATACGAAAACACCAAGAGACCCAGGATCGAGAGACTTGGAGGAGTATCACAAATGGACCTGCCAAAGGAGAAACTACACCTGTTTATGATGCTTTAAATATAATAGTGAATATTCACTTCTTCAACTTCTAAACTAGTTTATAAGTTAAACATAACTATAAGTTGATGATCTAAAAAGTGTTTCAGCTAACATTTCACCATATTCACTTTTAAAATTTATCATTAGCACCAATGTAAAGGCTTTAAATTACAAACTGGCTCAACTTTTTATTGTTGTAGTATTGGTAGGAATCTAGCCCAGCATGATTTGTTTGGTAGGGCATTTAAAAATTGTATAAATTAGATAAGGATTTGTTCGTATCAGACGTTATATTATTTAGCTCGATAAACACATTAAATATACCTCATATCAATTTCTTAGATAATGAATCATCCACCTTTTAAATACCTTGGTTGGCGATATAACTAAATCACGCTTCCGTAATCGTCCTTTTGAATTTTGGTTGATTATTGGTGAGAGCTACTTCTATACATGGGGTCCATTACATTTAGTCAAATGTTCATCAAACGGCCAATATGCCGTGTATATTCCAGTCATTTATTTAGCAAGTGAAGCGAGGTACTGTTTTAACTTTACCATTTTGTGTTTAATCTGTCTGTTCAGATCTTTGTTCGACAATAACGGTCAAATTCGAAGACAAATTTTAAAGGAATTTTCGAGGGAATTCCTTGAACCTATAAGACCGAGCAACGTATGTAGGCTACAAGGTTTTTCAATCTTGTTATATTAAATCCTTCAAAAAGTCTGTCTAATTGTTCCGTAATGCAATTTTGGCATTTTACTATTTGAAGGAAGCTCTTTAAACTGGTGAACGATTTTGTACATAATTTTTCAATTGTATTCATTTCAAATATGGCCATTTAAGTGTTTTATATACCAGTCATATTTGAATTTAAATTATAAGCAAGTCGATTGGTACTTGACATTTAAAAAAAATTTTTGTGACTTATCATAACTGTGGAACTGTTTTCACAATAATCGTGTATAAATGTCTGTTATAGAAAAAATATTATAAATAAGAAATTACATGAGATATTCCTTGAACCAAAGAGAAGCACGATAGTGTAGGTACAAGGTTTTCAATCTTGTTACATTTCAGATGCAATGCTCTCAAAAACGTGTTTCTATTGTTTCACGTTCAGCCATGTCCAATTCACATGCAAGCCATCTTAATAATATAACAATTTTTTTTAATTATTTAATTCTGGGTTTCATTAGCACAAAAATCCAATTTGAGAGAGAGAGAATTAAACTTTTTCTTATAAATACTTAATAAGAATTGGTTGAAATCTAGATACATAAAAAATTGACTGCTGAGTTGCCTAATTGAGAGGGACGTGCGTGTGACTTTGCATTTTGCACCTAACACGTTCGTTTTTCGCAGTATACGGCATGAATTTTTAATTAGTTCTTGGCTAAGAGTCAACTGGGTTGTAGCAGTGCGTGATTTGAAACCATTTCACTGTTCGTCCGATTCGCAAGCAGTCGCTCATTTGTTGTTTTAAATTGACACGTTTAACAGGCTGGTATTTAGTCGTCCGAAACCCTCTTGAGCGAACACATGTGTGGTTGGTGGTCGAATTGCATATGAAAATGAGCGATATTGATGTAGATATTGAAATATTGATTTCTCTGATTGAATCACGGCCTGTGCTATGGTACAAAACTTTAGAAAGTTATAAGGTCAAGAACAAGACAAAAAATGCACGGAGAGAAGTTTGTGTGCATCTAAAAAAATTATTCCATCTTTTCTATCCAGAAAATTTAATTTATCTAGGGATTTGATTACTAGGTTTTAAGAATAACAACTTGTTAGAGGAGAACGATAAAATGTATTAAAATGTATTAGGCGTAAAGGAGGTAAACGAGTACTAGCTTTTACTAAAATACTTGCCGTCCGGCATAAATCGGAGTAAAATCGGATAATTAATTATCTTTGCTTAGTTGTAGGACGGTTAGCTGTCGGCTGATATCGGCCTACAGAAAATTGAAACGTGTGAACGGAGCCTTAGCATCCTTTTTGAACTTAAATGCATCAATTATGACTGACTAAATCACATCATGTTCTATAGTTTATAATAAAATCCAACAAAACTTCAGGTTTGACTAATTTCAACGCTCCTATCCGACATTCCCTCCCTGCACATAGGCCATCCCGAAAATTGTCTCTTAGGGAAGGGAGGGGGCAGTAACAGTAGTAAGAGAGTGGACTTAAGGACTATAGAGATATATAGTCTACGGAGTGTAGACGAGGCTTTAAACTTTCTAACGTGTTAATTAATCCCGATGAAGTTTAACCTGAATTATATAAGGCATTTTATTTTTAAAGCTTGGATGCTAGCATATAACTATTGTAGCATAAGTTTAATGTCATCCCACGTTTGGATTATTGGATTCGGTCAAACCTTGATATTCTCCTGACAGTGTAGTACTGCATATCAGGACCTATAGTTGGAGAGGTGTTTAAAAGCTCAGTGCTGTGACTACTATCCAGCACAGCTTTCTTTGAGTCGCCATAGCAACACCAGCAGCACAGTCGCCCGCACCACGTCATCATTACCTATAAGCATTGAGAAAATGATTGCTTGACTAATTACAAATGAACAGATAATATTAATTTGTACACATAGCCAAATCTAGAGATTTCTCTAGCACCACGTCTTACTAACTATTCGACTTTTACGCGTATGTAATAATTACGCTAATGAGTTAGGTATGAGAAAGGTTGGATTTAGGTGAGGTGTACACGCATTTGTGTGGAAAGAGAGAAGAAACCATTGAGGGAAAACCATCCTCAGTAAACCAGACCGGGATCGAACCACGATGTTCCCGTCATCGGCAGTCTAGTCTATTGAGATTAATGTTGCTATAGCTGGAACAACCTGCATACCTTTAGCAGGCTGATTACAGATAACACATATACGAATTAAAATGTATCTCAAACATGATGTTTAAGTCCCAAGGGAGTAGTTCCGTAGATAGTAAATTATAAAATGCTAGAATTAAGGAATAGATCAAGAGAATTAATGGTACCAAAGCTTTCATCTGTGTTTATACTTATCTAATAGGATACACATATTGGAAATATATCCCTGACTTTCAACTGACTAAGAAAAATAATTAAATTTTAGATTAGAAAAATACCATAGGTATTTTGGTATTCGACAGTTTCAAAGTCCCACAAGCTATATTTTAAATTACTCAGCCAATAATTTGTTAATATCTCACCTACTGTCAAGAAAATGTACAACTCGGAATATACAAAACAGTAGTTTTACCAATTTGTTTTCCATGGTTGTGAAACGGGGTATCTTACCTTACATGACAATAAGAAATTTAGGGTGTTCGAAAACGAGCGACCTAGGAAGATATTTGGTCCAGAAATGGAGTGGAGGAGATTACCAAATGATGAGTTGCCTATCATGTACTCATCACAAGCTATTGTTAGGCTATTCAGATCTCACAGATTACGGTGGGAAGGAATGGGGGCGCGAATGGAAGAATCTAGAACTGTTGTCAACGTATTGATTAACAAACCCAATGAGAAAATACCATTGGGAAGACCTGGATGCAGATATGAGACTAACATTAAAACGGGCCTGAAAGAGATATAGTGTAATGAGGTGGACTGGCTAGAGCTATCTCAAGATAGGGATAATTGGCGTACTTTTGTAAATGTGGCAATTAACTTTTGAGATCTTAATGCCATAGAGTAGGTAGGTAGGCATATTTTAAAGCACTATAAAGAGTAACAATTTTATAATCGAGCTAGCATGCACAAAAACCCGAACTGTGCTTGAAAGTCGTAAACAAAATTGTGCGTCTATCTTTCACAAAATCTAATAACAGTAAATTTGTTTAAGTGTCTAAAAACAAAAGGAGAAATTTAAATCAAAGTAATAATGTGTTTTTATTAAGTTTATCCAACGTACAGTAGCCCCATGGCTTCTTTGGTGCTGACTGACAGCTCACAGCTTTAAAAAGTTACCAGACCAAATTATGTATCCCTACGCCAAGCCATATGATCTGCAAAAACATTCGTTTAGCAGCTGTCACTTCTGACAGTCAAAATTTAGGTATATACCTAAATGTTGACTGTCAGAAGTCAGCTTTGAGCTGTCAATTAGCACTAAAGTAGTCATGGGGCTACTGTAGATAACTAATGATTAATCATCAAGAATTTTCCCAAATGTCTCTAAGAAACGTATATTTGATAAAAAAATCTTCTAAACGCTTTTGTAACTAAGTGAGGTATCCTTTGGGACCACACTTCAGGGAACTTCGAATCCCTTTTTTACTTGCCATCACGTGAAGACTCAATTTTTACCTAATAGGGATTTGAAACAAAGTCTTTCAGACTTTTTCAATCATCGTCTCAAGAACCACTCCTTAAAAATTATAACCATGAATGAGGTATTTCATAGTAACTTATTAAAATCACTGTGTGCCTAGATCGCATGCTAAATCCCAATAAAATATTCTTATTTATTCAGATGTTCTCAACTTATTGATCGAGAGAACAATGTCACGTACAGTCGAAAGTATAGCAGTGTGAGCTATCACTTACCTCTATCACCACGGGGGACTCGCACAGCACTGTGGGAAGTACGATAACACCCACATGTGTAGAGGGGCGACAGATGTTCCAGAGCAAACACCGGTCTTATCCACACTGCCATACTTGTTTCGCTCAACAGGACTATGATGGACAGGAAACTCACTCGACTAGCTTATCAGAAAGCCCCCTTTAAAGCGCCGTTAGTTGCTATAATAACTGACTATGACTGAATGTATGAACATACATCAGCTCCAGACACGATGATTGACGAAAATAGGGCGGATAGGATGAGAAGAAAAACCAAGAAGAAATGTAGTTTAGATTCAACATCACATAGAGGTAAAAACAACTCCTACACAACCAGCTGGGATTTGAACTAGAGTCGTCAGGGTAAACAATTATATTAATCATTGAACCTTCTACAAAATGGCTAGAAAATAAATACCAACGAGTCTACTTTCAGAGCGATGAAACCTACATAATTGCTTTTTGCGTTAAAAAAACACATTGTAACTTCCTTTTTCTAGACACGCCTTACTTTGTAGTATATTTAATTATTTTTTAAGTTGTCATCAGCTGTTCTACAATGAATTCCCCTGTACCCCTACTTTAAGAATACCACTGTTAACTACGAGAATACGCTAGTCCAGAGGCTCCCAAGTATGCGACGCCAGTCTTGGTGCGGTGCGTCACGGCTTTAGAAAAAAAACTCAAATTTATAATGTATAGTCTCATTTTTAAAATGTTAGTGGAAAAGTGAAACTGAAATAATAAAAAACAGGGTGAGATGTTTCGACATTAGGAACAAACTGTACACATGAGATCATGTACAACAAAAATATGTTCATTCTATTTCTTCTTGTTCAGTTATGTAATTTTGTTCTAATTTTATATTTTTACATTAAAATGAATCAGTTGCGGCTTGTGTATAGGCACTATGGAACTGCAACACCCCCTATTTCCACTTGATATTATCGATAACATTTAATATAATGAATACATTTTTCTTTAATTCTTTCTTTAGTTTTGTAGTACAATATATATTCCTTAAGCTTAATGTCAGTACTTCAGTAGCCATCCCCCAGTTTATGAAAAAGATACAAAAATCTTTGTATGGAACTGTGCGCTTCACAGTGCCAGCGACGTGGTGTTTGACTGTTGTGCGCATGCGCACATAGGAGGGGTGGGGAAGGAAGGCGAAACTGCCAGGTAGAGAGAGAGAGCACTGTTGCTCTCGCAGTGCCGGCTCTGGCATGATGGTGGAAGGAAGTTGTTTTTTTTACTCAGCGTGTGTTGTGCTTAAAAACCGTGTACCATATTCTTAAATGTGATAAAGTGTAGAAGAGTGTAGAATTAGATCATTATTCTACTTCCAGCTATTCTATTTGATTAATTTTTTTCAGTTCTTTTATTTAACATAAAACTTTAACCATGGCCTTACATCCCCAAGAAATAAGTTCTGTGACTGTGAGTGAACTTCAACAGCATAAGTTTTCACAGCTATCTCTCCATGAGAAAGTTGCAGTTAAGAAAAGAGGTCGTTCAACACCTGATATTCTAATATCTTAGCCAGGTAAAAGCAACAACAAGAAATATATTCGAAGTTTTAATTCTGAATGATACCAACGGAAAAGTTGGCTTTGCGGCTGTGAAGTAAACAAATTCACTATTTTGCTTCCCGTGTTAGCAGCACCCCAACTAATTTTAGCTACGAGCCGCCACTGAAATGAATATAAGCTAGTAATGAAAATGACAATTTTCTTTTCAAAAAAATGCCACCTTATCGAAATTGGGCATTTTTTATTTTATTTCTCAAATATTGGGTTCAGGGGCGTCGCACGAGAAATCTGACGTGTGAAGGCCGGCACGATCTCAAAGAGTTTGGAAACCCCTTAGATAATCTCTAAAGCTATCAAATTAGATTTATTTTTTGTACCGTATCCTACTACCATTCCTTTCTTATGTATGTTTTCCAAATCGTGTTTTCGGATAGGACTCAATATTTAAACAACTATACATATTTTAAAGTGTTGGGTTTCTACTGAATTGAATCATAAGACGATTTTTTTATGTTGCTATTTTAATATTTCGGTTGTAATGTTTTGCCAGCGTCTATGAAATATTACCTAAGATAAAACTTTGAGGCTAGCTATATGTTTTGTTAGACTGGTTGTAGTTATTGGCATCCGAATTACCCACCAGGTGGCACACCAAATCGTGGTGCTACTACGGTATGAGTAGGGCCGGTGAAATGGATCTCACTGGCGGGATGGGGGTTCGAGCAACCGTTTGGTAGGATGGGAACTGATATAATTCACGATAGATTTACCATCCTTTCACTAGGCGAATGCTAATATATATCCTAATCTTGCTCACTTTGATTAGAGAGTATAAATAGCTAGCACAGTGATGACCAGAGTGATCATTTACGTCTGAGTAGTCCTAAAAAAAATGTTAATTATTTCAAATAGTTTAAACATATATTACCTTTCAAAACCAAAATTATTTTGGGAAAATAGCAATATGTTTTATACCCTTGCTTACATTCTAAAACAGCCAGATAACTAGACACGTGAAAACATAATCACATAACCAAAATTTAATTTTGTTATTACTTTTAATAATAGTGGTATTGGTAGTATGTTCAGAGATTTAAACTTGGTACTGAATCTAAGGAAACAGTAAGAGGAGAATTATTTTGAGATAGTTGTATTAAATATTGTTATTATAATAAATATATTAGAAGAGAGAATAGAAACTGACATCTGAGTAAAAGCCAAGCCTATCACATAGGACTCATTATATCAAATGTTATCGATAATATCAAGTGGAAATAGGGGGTACTGCAGTTCCACAGTGACTATACACGAGCCGCCACTGTTATCCCCAGGGCTCGATGTTCGTGGGTTCAAACCCAGCTAGGTTGATGGATTTTTCTATAGCGATAGAATTCTGTAGCACAAATATTTTCGGAGGGGAAGTAAAGCCGTCAGTCCCATATTGATTGTGACATGTAAAATAACCATGGAAGGTATGTGAAAATACTTTCCCGGCAAAATTAGCTGATATAATCAGTTTGTTCAAAAAGTGCACGTTAAACACCTAAAAAAAAAAAAAATACAAAGTATTTTGGCCAAAATTGGGGAGCATCAGATACTAAAGCCTCCCGGCTAAAATGGTTTAAGTAGTTTACGGCAAATGGTGTCACTAAACTTTTAGAGAAAACTATTTTTTATCTACATTATTGAATCTCATTAAGTTTTAATTTCAAAAAGTTTATTTATTTCCTTTAAAATATGTCTTAACCCATTAAATAAGAGCCGTAGTTATTTTTCTAGAACTGTTAACGGTAGCTCTTTGATTTTTTATATTCAAATTAATAACTTGTTTTGACTGAAAGTGTAAATGTTTCATTACGATCTCATGAATACTTTTCAAACAAAGGTGATAATTTTGAGTACGGATTAGGAAATGATTGTCAGCTTAGTATAAATGTAAAATTGCCCCCCCCCCCACGGAAGAAATATATTTGCCCCTCCCTTCAACCTCAAACATTGTTTTATTACAACGTTAATAGTCTTTGATCCTTTTGTCAAATACTTAGCTAATGTATCTATGACAGTCTACAATTTGTTTTTCAGCTGATAGAATTATGCGCCAGCCGCCTGCAAGATGCAATGAGTCATGAAAGCCATCCACATTCTATGCTACAGCCAACTTTTTTTCCCAAGGTCATTTAACTTCACGTGTCCTTTGAATTTAGTGTGTAAGCAAGTGCATGTGGTGCTAGTGTTTTTCTTGTATAATTTCGTCGTTGTAAAGTAGTTTTTGTTATTCCCTGTGAAAATAAATTTGTTGTGACTTGTATTACAAAGTTTGAATTTTTTTAAAATCGCTGATGGACTAATGATAATAGGACAATTGAAATTCATCGGTATACTTCTATTGCGAGCTATCGCAAAATGGCTAAGAGGAAATCCTTGTTCGATTCTTTTGATAAAGTGAAAGCGTCTTGCGTCATTCCCGATCATGATCTTCAAAGTGATAAGTCTTGTCAAACAGTAATGAAGGCCAATAACATCGTTCAAGAATGTAATACAATACCAATTACCAGGTAGGTGTACTTGACTTTTTAAATTAAAACTTTATTTGATTTTTTTTTTGTCGCCACGTTTTACTGTCTTTCTGATGGCCTATGTATGAGTTAGGTTGAATTTAGAGGAAGTGTACCCGCATTTGAGTGGAGGAAGATTTAGGAAAAACACCTCTCACTACACCTGAACGAGATTCAAACACACATTTCCCCGTCGTCGGCAGCTTGGTATATTTCGAGAGTGACCTCTTATACCAAAGGTGGCCAAATCGGGGCACGCCTGAGCCACCGTAGTTTTTTTTTAAATATAATAAATTATAACAATGTCAAATAAAATAAATAAATCATCTAAGTTAATAAATTGCTAGAATTTTAGCTATTAATTTGGCCGTCTGTGTGTATTGTTTCCCGCCACTCAGGCCTTTCTCTCCCCCTTCCGCCACATTCCTTAGTTGCTATTTGGTGGCATACTGATTGCTATGTACTGTCCTATATTCAGTCTTAAAATATTTGTTTCATATTATAAATGGGGAAAAACCAAAAACCCGAAATTCCTATACCAATCAAAAATTTAAAAAATATATATTACACTGCCAATTTTTCAAAAAATTGTGGTGGTACGAAGATAAGTTTAGGTTAAAGATTTTGGGGTGGAGTGGCACGCCCAAGATTATCTCAAATAGTGGCACGCCAGAAAAAAAAGGTTAGAAGATCATTCGGCCACCGAAGCGAGTCACTTGATATATTACAAAGTTAAAAGGATTACACTTGAGTCACAATAATACAATACAAAATGGGAAATCCATGCGATATTTAAAAAACTTTTTATATGATTTGAATTTTTAATTAAATTAAGTTAAATATAAGCGTATGGCATCATTATTTTGCGAGTTTAACAAACTTTTGTGACACTATAAACGATCGTTAATAAAACTATCCTAGACCTCAGGGACGTAACCGGATGGACTGAGGGCAGGAAAATTAAACGTCGTGTCCATAAATTTCTTCAACGCTGGTATTCTAAATGTCCTTGGCTTCACTTTCAAAGTGAAGAAGTTGGCATATTGTGCTTCGAGTGTATGAAATCAAAGAATGAGAATCTTTTGGCTATAGCTCAAAACTTGAAACCACGTTCATTAGTAAAGGTTACAATATATTATTATTATTATTATTATTAGCACCGCATCTTACTACCCGTTCGGGTTATACGCACTTATGCTAATGTGTAATGGTAGGGTGATTGTGAGATGAAATGAAGGACCCACAGTTTAACGTGGAATCTGAACCACGGTGGTGGCCTGGCATTCCACACATTCACAAGATGTCTTGTCAGAGGTGTAGGAAGGGTTTGGAAATCAGATAAATCTATGCCGGGACCGAGGTTTGAACCCCGGCCGCCAGCACAGAAGTCTGACACCTTACCCCTAGACCACCAGGTCACCTACAAAAGGTTACAAGAATTGGGAAAAAGTTGAAAGTAATTTTAAAATACATGCAAAGAGTAGTATCAACGAGGAGGCTGTGAAAAGAACACAAAAGAAAAACGTGATTAAGTGGCCAGACAAATTTATAAAGAAAAGGAAAAGCAGCAATTTGTAGCCCGAAAAGCATTGCATGCACAAATGACGTCTCTTAGGTATCTTGGAAGACCAGGCATTCCAATACGAGGTCACAATAACAGTGATGGAAACTATTAGGCGTTGCTTGCTCTGCGCACCGGTGACATTCCTGAACTCAAACAGTTTAGCTTTCAATCGTAGAACTTCACTAAACATGGTATCCAAAATGAATGATGGCAGACGCTGTCCTAAGAGAAATATTGAATAAAATACGGAACGTAAAGCATTTTAGTTTGATTGTAGATGAGACTACAGACATTTCCAAAAAGGAACAAGTTTCAATTTCTGTAAGAATTGTAAATGAAAATATGAAACCAAAAGAGTACTTTTTAGGTTTCTATGAAACAAGTTCAACCACAATTTCTGTCCTAAACAAATCTGATCATGGATACCTTGACGCGATTTAACCTCTCCCTGGAGAATGTTCGGGGCCAATGCTCTAATGGTGCTTCAAATATGCGAGGAGTTCATAATGGTGTCCAAGCTAAAATCAAAGAAAAACAGCCATTAGCAATGTATGTGCATCGCACTAATCATTGTTTGAATTTAGTGCTGCAAGACACTGCTCGTGCGATCCCTCTTATGAAGGACTGTTTGGAATAGGTACATGATGTGGCCATAGCTATGGGCACAAGTAAAAGAAAATCAGAATTTCTACGCATTACAAGTGAGTTTGAAGATGTTCCAAACACTACTCCAAAAGCGCTATGCACGACGTGGTGGACCGTTCGATACTAATCTATTGTCAGTGTCATTAAAACATATCCAGCTGTACTTCGAGTGCTAGAACAGCTCAGTGTATTAGGTGAAGATGTGTAGAGCACTGCACGAGGTATTTACAATCAGTTTTTAAAGTGGGAAGTTTATTTAAGAATGCTAATAGGAACAAAAGTTTACGGCTGCACAGAAAAGTTTGCCTTAATCTTAGAGAGCCCTAAAGGCCCGTTGACACGGTGTTAGTTGACTAATGCAAGTACACTAATTTGGCTGCGCGCGCACAACTTGCACCGTGTAAACAGACAAGCAAGCTACTAACATGCAAGTCCACTTGCAACTGAAAAAGTTGGTCACCTTCCAACTTTACTAATGCAAGTAGACAATCCAAAATGGCGGCAACTGAAGAATTGGTTGTGCGGGGGACACTTATTTGTGGAATGTTATGAAAAGAATTAGTTTTTGTGCAATTTTAAGCACCGAATTTATAAAGATAAGAATGGGAGGGATATTGCACTAGAGGATACTGTAAAGTTATATCAGGTGTACATATTCTCTAGAAGTTTCCAAAATAAAATTTTAGACCTACGTAAATTTTACAAATGTTCCTTACGAGAGATATTATTTAATATCGGTAAACAAATGTTATCAATAATTTTAACAAACCATTATTTCCTACCACTCAACGTGGCATGAGTAATTTTTTTATATACGATCACAAAATATAATACAACTTTGTAGTACCGTGATTAGTTCCGGCAACATAATATTCGCGTTATCGGCAAGTAAGGTATGAATGGCCGGTGGTTTTCACGCGAAATCTTCGGCGCGTTTTCCAATCTCCATATTTGACACTTAACCAATCTTTATAAGTTTTAAAATTAATTATAAATGATCAGCCCAAACACTTCAAACACTTGTAGTAATGCTTTGGAATCTTGAGTAGATACATAATTTTATATTATTATCGTACAGCAAACCAGATAGTCTATATTTAAACCAATCTACAAATTAATGAATTATTATTTTTAAGGAATATTTTAGGCCTAGCAAGCTAGCATTTAACAAATTATTTTGTTATTAGTATACCAAAATTTAAAACAGGGTTTAAAAAACCAGCGTTAGGCCTATTTAAAAAAATGCCCAACAAATTAATTAAGGCCTACTATTTTTTTTATGTTTTAGGTCTAGCTAGGATTTAACAAGATATTTTGTTATTAGTATACCAACATTTAAAACAGGGTTGAAAAAATCTGGGTTGGACCTATTTAAAAAAATGCCCTACCGAGTTAGGTTGTATTGGAATTTATTGACCTTATTTGAGTTTAATTTTATTTAACATATATGCTAAATAAGTTAACAAATAAAGTAAAATAATTTAATAATTATTTGGGATCAACTAAAATATATTTTAATGTATTAAGGAACTAAGAAATAGGAGACACATTAATCACTAACTTTTTTATGTTGTCTATACAAAACAATTTTTATTAAATAGGTAAACTAATTATGATAAATTGAGTTTACTAAGAAATTGTAAATTATTTGGCCACCCATACTTATTATAAATTCACCCTTACTAGCTCCTAACACATAAGCATAATTAGTATATGCGTATAAATTACCCGAACGAAAAATGAGATGAAGTGATAAAAAAAAGGCTCCAATAGAGAGACCAGTTATCACCACTCTTCATTTTCAGCCATGTTTTTAAAAGTGCTACTAATGCAAGTGAAAAATGCGTGTCAACACAACTAACATGTTAGTAAGCTAATACCACTAAACTTGCATTAGTCCACTAACATCGTGTCAACGGGCCTTAAGCAAACAGTTAATGGAGGAATAGAAGCAACTATCTCAACTGTAAAATATTTAAGGAGTATCAAATATGAAGAGACGTTTGATTCACTGTGGAGTGAGATGGAAGAGGCCCAACAAAAATATGATCATATACCTATCCGCCTGTCACGAACCAAGCAAGTTCCAAGGAAACTAGAGCATAAACAAGGAACCATAGAACCGACAGTGATTCTCAGTAGAAAATAATTAATGAGGAAAACGTACTACGAAATAGTTGATACAGTCACAGTACAGATCGAGAGGCGCTTTACTCAAACCGATTCAAAGAAACTTGGCATACTCGAAAGGGTTCTTTTAATAGCATTTGAGGAATGGGCTAGTGACGAAGAAACACGACACACACTCAGAGACTATGGTTTAAAAACGGAACAAGTGAGCTAGCCAACTACGCCACCGAGACGTACACCTCACAGAAAAATCCCATAGAAGCTTATATATTGATTCATCTGCCACAAACCATCTCTCCAGAGTCATTAAGTCAGTTCACATTAATTTTAATAATGCCGATTTAAATACCGGGTTTTAAATTTTTTGTGAATTTTCGGACGTCGATTATTTTATCAGGGGCGGCCCTAGAAAGGTTTTCAGGTGATGCGAGATCTCATTATGGCGCCCCCCTGTACATAGAGACTAAAGATAACATATAATTTTTACATAATTAATAACTCAGAACTCCGAAAGATTAACATAGTAGTAATATGGATGAGAAACAATAACAGTAAAAAGAAACAATATTTGTTTGAAAAGGTTTATTTAAACCACTATGCTACAGACAGCGCTTACATCACGCAAAAGTCAAATTTACATCGTAAATTAATTTCATATTAAAACAAATTAAGAAATGAAAAATGAACTAAAAAGCCTATATTGCCACTTTCCTCGCTTTTGCGCTTGCAATTTTTTTTTATTAATTCAGAATAATTCAAGTTCTAGGCAATACTATTTTCTATAGATAAAATTGCTAGATTTGACAGTCTATCCTGACACATGGTTGAACGTAAATAAGTTTTAATGAGTTTTAATTTACTGAAACTTCTTTCTCCGTTAGCGACAGTTACAGGTATGGTCAGCCAAATTCGAAGTGCTATCCACACATTCGGAAATATATCCTGCCAACCATTGTGTTTAATAAGTTAGAGAAGTTTTATTGGTTCTGCTGATTCAAGTTCTTTCAACAATGGATTCAGGTATAAAAGTTCCTCAACCTATTCACAACCAGATATGTCACATTTTTCCCCATCGGTTAAACATATTTCTAAATCTGCACAGCCTTTTTCCAATTTGGACTTTTTAGGAATTGTTTTGATATTGTATAAAAAGGACCATGTATCATTAAATTTGGATAGTTGTGTAAATCGAGTGACCAACGCATTCTCAATTGTATCGATCATATGATAAAATACGTTCATGTTAAATAATTCTTCAGGATCTGTTGGTGTCTCATCTACGGCCTCGTATTCAAATAATCACTTCTTTCTTCGGGATCGAACTGGCTTAAAAATATGATCTGTTCCAGCTTGAAAAGCAATTTCCCTAGCTGTTATCAGAGCAGACGAATGACCCCGGTACTCTTTTACAAATTCCGAGCAGTTCTTCAGAAATTGTTAAG
Organism: Timema cristinae; assembly: GCA_039000515.1. Lineage (NCBI taxonomy): Eukaryota > Metazoa > Arthropoda > Insecta > Phasmatodea > Timematidae > Timema > Timema cristinae. Next base: position 80,048,916 of record JBCFYV010011172.1, read on the forward strand.
CGTTTGGTAAATCCATAGTTTCAGACTGCATAGCCTTACTTACAATGTTTACTTGAAACAATATATCATACCAAGCCACCATTGTTACTATAAACTCAAATTGCTCAATGTTCTAAATCAGCGACAAGGCCTCTGATGCTACAACTGGGTCATTCGTTTCTTCGTGAAGTTCTAAAAGGGGGTCACGAACTGAAGGGTAGTGATAACTAACTGCAGAGAGGCTAGACTCTCTACTCTCTCAACGAGTTTCACAAACTTTTTTCAGTGATAGTCCTTATACGTGCTTGGATATCACTTCCCATCGCTTTGTTGATCCAGGGAATAAAACAAACAGTCTTTGAAGAAATCCGATCAAAGAAACCGATTTAACAGATGTTTTGGCGGAATCTGCTATTACCAAATTTAAGCTATAACCGCCACATGGATTAAAAAATGCTCGTGGATATTGGTTCAGAATTCTGCTTGGGACACCTTTTTTTACTCCTACAATATTAGATCCATTATAATATCCTTGGCCTCGACAATCGTTCATATCCAAATCGAACTCTTGCACAGTATCATCAAGAAAGAGGCCAGTAAGTCCAGTTCCCGAAGAGTCACTTACCGGCTTGTAAGCAATGAAACACTCACGAACTTGGACTTCACCTTCATTAGTGTCAACAAAACGCAATGTTAAAGATAATTGTTCAACGTGACTGACATCAGGAGTGCAATCCAGTATGATAGAGAAGTATTTAGATGATTTTACCATAGTCAACATTTTATTTCGAACTTCACTTCCAAGTAGGCCGATCAACTCGTTTTGAATACGCTTGCCAAAATAGTGGACATTAGTCTCCTTATTAACAATACGGTGGAAGTGCTCCATCATCACCGGGTCGAATTTTCCTAGCAGTTGCACTAAACCCAGGAAGTTACTATTATTAGGAGTGTATAATGTTTCAGATCCAGAGCTTCCACTGAACGACAAATTATTGCCTGCTAAAAATAATACTATGGACATCATTCGTTCGAGGATAGCAACCCACCGTGATTTCTCGGCTTCAATCGGTTTTTGCAAATGCTTGTCAATTCCACTGAAGTTCTTTAATCTAAACGACGCTTCTATCCAACTGTGCATGGTGCGCTGGTGATCTGAGGAAGTTTCGTGAGTTTTGAGACGCACTGATAATTGTCTCCAGTCGTCAAATCCTTCTTTTCCTAAATTAGAATGGGAACTTCTGTTGAATAAACAGCAGCAAAAACAATATACTTTATCTGCAAATTTAGAGTACACGAGCCATCTTATTTTATAAGTTTCTTCATTTGGCATTAGCCTTTAAAATGCGTATTTGAAAAATGACGTCCATTTTTTCTTCGATATTGTTCGTTGTTCATTTCGTTACTTACAGGACCTCAAATAATTATTTCATCTCTTGTTGCAAGGTCAACGAGCGACCATTTTGAAATATCATAATGTATGAAGAGGTGACGGTGATGGTATGTCTGGTATACCCTCTTCTGTAATATGTTGAACTGCATATGACATTTCAGAAATAGCTAAATCTTCTTGTGCATGCTGCTCTTCATCTTCATGGGCTTCGTCTGAAGAATTTCTATTAAATAGGTCTTCTTCCGTCGCGTGTTGGACTAGTTTTGATGATGACGATTCAGATGACTTCTCAACTCTCAAAAATTTTGCAGCCTTTTCATTTTCGCCTTGCTTTTTTCGTTCAAGTTTTGTGCGTCAGATAATTTTTTTTGGAGGTAGCGACATGTTTTGTCTGTAAAGTAAAGGATTCATTATACTTTGTAAATATTTTCGATACCAAGGTAAACTGAAATTACCTAAAGTCAATTCTACACCAAAAAATATTATCAATTGGAAACTTTTACTATGGGAGCAACAAATACAATACATACTAGATCAAAATGTATTGAAAAGCTGATTGTCAAGTTGCGAATTAGGGCGACTTGCATAACACAGTCTGATTCCGTTTGGATGTTAGTTGAACGCAGTTTTAATTCTAAATTAAATTAGTGCATTGCATAGCAACATTTTAGTTGATAAATACGTTTAGGAAAGTTAAATGCTCGAAAATAGGTATTTAACGCAGCTAAAAGTGTTTACAGTACAACAAGAATTAGAATGAAAGAGGATATTTTATAGGACTAAAATTTACGCCTACATTTATTTTAAAACATTAACTGTCTTACTTATTAAAAAGTCTTAGTCAACATCAAAACAACAGTTTAACTAATAACTAATTAATACATTAAGTAATGCTTAACTTTTTTAACTTATAAACAATATTTAAGATGTATTTAGTTGACTAATGCAGAATTATTTTTGCTATAGCAACACTTTGCAGATGACCGAATGAAAGTACGAAATCATAGCGAAAAGCCCCGCATCTACTGTTTCAAATTGCATTGCAAGTGAAAAAAACACACAAAAAGTACACGTGACACGTTCACACAGAAACAACGGACCACAACTGTTGACCATTTGTTTAGACTGATTATTGCTTACATAAGTAGGTATTTGTATTTTGTTTATTTCAGCATTATTCGGGAAGAAATAAATACAAAAGAATGGCTAAACGTAAAGATAATTGTACTTATTGTCATACATTTTATTTGTATGAATTATGATAGGTATAAATGCTTTTTACTAACTACTCCATAGCCAAAAAATTATCGAACTTTTCCACATAGTTGAGTTTTGTCGGATAAATTAACAGCTACACAGACTGTTTGGGTAACGCCATTTTGTTAGTTAGGCACTTAAACAAGGGTTCGACGATGTTTAATTTGACATTTGTTAGGTTCGCTGTTTAGCTCTTAGTTAACACTAAATAACGTTTATGAGCAAGAATTATTTTTACCCAAGTAAAATCTTTATATATTTCAAGATAACGGAATTTTGACATGAGGGACATGAACAGAGAAAAAAAGGTTTAGCTGTTCTACTGACAGCGCTTAACATAATAGCCCGAATGGCGTTGTGCAATGCGTTGTTAATAATAATTGTATTTACAAAAAAATACGTTCAGGCAGATAACAAACAATGTTTAACTAATTCAAATTGAAGAAGGTGTTATGTAAGTCACCCTTGGACTAGCTTAGGTATGATCTATGATCTACGTAAACACAAATAGGTCTAACATGATGTTGTTTCTAACATAATGTTACTAATATCTTACATTACATAGCAACATTTAGGATACTCACAGAGTACCTACTTTAACAGTAGTAACGTTTCGACAATAATAATTAACGATAACAATTCAAATTGACTTGGAGCTCGCCAGATAGACACAAATCACAACACATGCACCCGTACACGAATCAATGGTTGGTGATTGGTGAAAGAGGCGCAAGCGGCGCGTCGCGTTGGTGGACAGAACTAGTAAATGGGCAACTCGAGTTGACTCGACTCGGTTGGTAGCACATATCATAGATCACTGTTGTATAAAATTTATTTTGGCGGGTAGAGTTAAGTAGTAATAGGTGATGGGTTTTATTTTTTTCGCAGACGATCTATCGTTCCATTTTCTGTGCCCCTCCTGTGACGGCGCCCGGTGCGGTCGCACCGCTCGCACCGCCCTAGGGCCGCCCCTGTATTTTATCACCTATATAAATTACTCATATCAATTTTCAAACAAATTTAAAATATTAATTTTTAAACCAAATTCATGTTCAGTTCTCCGAAAACAAAAAAGTAAATAAATAAATGTCATGGAACACTTTGGATTGCTAGAGTTGGTGTGACTCTCCAACGATCATATTATATTTGTTTGACTTACAATTGAACCAGAGTAAATTAAAAGTTATTTAAAACCAATCTGATTCTTAGCAAAAAGAATAGTAATTTTCATACGTCTTTATGTAGCTATAATAATTAATAATATCTTAACCGCACCTGTGCGCACACAGATTAAATGCTAGTCTCATCTAGTCTGGTTTACCAGTGAGTGGGAGGTCGGAGATCAAATCCCGGTCGGGTATTTGAAAATGTTTTTCCTAAATAGTTTTCCACTCTCCCTTTGCAAGTAGAAGGTGCTTGGACCTTTGATGTCTTCATTTACTCCCTGCACATAACAATGTAACAAAAATATTTCAAAAAGTAATTTAATTGGATTTGGTTTACTTTTAAAAACTATCTCATCCAGACGACTAACTTCCATAATTTATCAAATTGTTACTTATTTAAAATAGCATCTAAAAGTAAATGATAAAATTACTTACCGTTTATTTTTACAGTAATTTCTAAGATTCTCTGGTAAACAACTTTTCTTCGGTTTTTCTTGAAAGACGTAGACATTCTGATCTTTTACGAGTGAAGTTATATAGCTAGCTGTTTACTTTGTTTTGGTGATACAGTTTCTTTTCGCACTGTGGCTAAGTTTTCTCCATCCATGATTATATTTAGGAGAGTTTTTTTCGAAGAAGTTGCTACACCCTACGCTGTTCCTATAGGTAAGGCCCCTAAAACTAGTAGGACAGGGAGGACGTAACGTACATTTTAAAAATGACAACAGATAAAATAGCATAGTTTTCAATTATGTATATTTTAATTTGTTCAAAGCAGAAAACAGACAAAGGAACATATGGCCTTAATTCAAAAACTTTCCAATAGCTACTACTGATAAATATATAAAACATTGCATTGCAAAATAATTTTGTATACCCGATCTTTTAGGTTATTTATGGTAGAGCTACTACGAAAAACAGATCTCTCTAATATGCATTACCTAATAACATGACTTAAGGTCTTTCAAAAATAGTTACCCAAAAACGGGTACAAATATAAATAAGCCTATTGATATTGATAAATAAAGGTATAGCCTTTTACTGTATAAAAATACAGTGATATCTCGTATCCTACTAATTACTTCAATTCAAAGTTTACATTAGTTACAAGGATATTTCATGGATATAATCCATTACGCAGAGAATCAAACGCAAGAAGTTGCGTAGCCACCTAATAGTTTACTATAATTCGAGAATGTAACGTCTAATGGTTACGACACTATAGGTAATAACTAACAATGACAGTCTTGACATTTCCATATTATCAAAATATGCCTCTATGACCCTGGACAATAGTATGAAATATAATTTATTTAAACGTAACTCCTCCATTACTCTGCTTGAGTTATAACACTTTTCTTTATGACAAAACAGGTCTATCTCCCAAGACACTAACATAAGGACTGTTCTACATACCATATTAACTAATATCAAACGAAATATCTCCATTGCGTTGACTCAAAGATTTAACTATTTAATTATAGGTCTATCCTCCATGACCCCAAAACAAAGTTAGCAATATAAAATAATTTAAATAATGCCAGACACGATTTCCCCATGGCGTTGACTCGAAGATTTAACTATTTATTCCATAAGTCTCTCTTCCATGACCCCAATAAATAGTTAGCTCAATAAAATAAATTAAATTATATCAAACGTAATATTTTCCTAGGTCTTTCCTCCATGACCCCAATACGTAGTCCACTCTATCGAAATGCTCTTTCGATGAAGCTCTATTCAATAATGATATATTTAATACAATTTACATTCTCCTATATATTGAGTCTAGAAAACAAGAGAGGGGGGTGGGATTACATTGTAGTCAGCCACGCAGTACACGGCATTACGTCATCATGCCGTAATTTCACAAGTCTTCCTGGTCGCTAATTGGATGTCTATCATCGCAATGCAGTTGTTTACGATTCTTTGACCGATGTTGGAAACATCAGATGTCAGGTGAGGGTGGCCTTATCCCCCTCCAGGGGGCAATACAGGGCGTGTTGATTTCATGCCTGGACTCTTGGAAAACATCGCCCAGTATTAATATTATTCTCGGGCCGGGTTGATCATCTAATACGGACTTTTCTAGTCGTGGTCGCCCCACGCTTCCACATTGGTGTTTTTGACTTGGTAATAATCTAGTGAGGCCAGCTTGGAGATCCGAAGGTACGTGAAGAACAGTTTATTAAGTAGACAGTTGATATTGAATATTTAGGAATGCTGATTTAATGTATGGTTGTTGGGGCTACATTGGGCTACAATAGTGAAGTCTACTATTGTAGGATACGTCAAGGTATTTTTTGGAGCGGGTAGTATGCGTTAAGCGATTGAACGTGGAATATCAGGTTGGGTGGGGTAGTAATTGTACAATACGAAGATTGTATTGTTACAAAGTATTTTCCAGTAATGTATAGAAATTATATTTTTATAAACAAAAATACACAAACCATAGAAATACTATTTTTACACTAGACATATACATAAACAGGCCCAATTGTTCACAAAAAAAAATGTTTAGCTGCTCATATTAAACACACGTTTATACTAATTTCAAACACAAACAATACTATTAAAACATTTAAAAAATGACCAAAAGCTACGAAAGGACTATCTACTGTTAAAATATTTGACAGTTTAAATCAAAACACTAAGATAATCATTATTTGATAAAGCCTAGAAAAGTTAACTACTCTACGAGACACAATCAAACCAAACTATATTTATTCTTCAATATATTTGAAAGGGCATGCTCAAAACTTCCAAGATGTGTTGGATAGCATAAATCTGGTTAATGACCCAAGACTGACCATGAAAGGGTTGTGGGGGGGAAGAAAAGGGTGTTAGGCTGTTACTAGTACCTGTCACCCGACATTGCCTAAAGAGAAGGTTGAAAAATGTCTGTGGGTTGTGTTTTGTGAAGGGGGTAGGCAGGCTACGTAAACGATAGCAGAGTTCCTTGCGAGACAACGCTAAACTGATTCAAACAAACTTTGGCACAAAACTATGTAAGTTCTATGTGGTATTGTAATTTGGAAAAAAAAATACGTACCTTTATTTGAGCTGAAATTCATTGATTGTATAGAAATTTTTTTAACCCCACTAACAGCGTAAAAATGCAAAATTTTGCATCAATTTAATAAATTAATCATTAGGATTGATCATAATATCTTTCTATAGAAACATAGAAAATATTTGAACTACAAAATAAAAAATACCACGTACCCCTGCGATATTTCATAATCCCGTGTAAATGTACCAAAGTAGGTGTTATTTTTGCTCTTTTCTCAGCCCACCAGTCCCACCTTCATGCAGCTCTAAACTATAATTACAAACTAAAACGAGTATAATGAATGTATAAGTGACTGAACCTTGTATTTTGTGAAATCAATATTATTAATTTTAATGTGGATGGGATGCAACGCTACAACTGTATAACATTATTCCGATCTTCGATACCAGACAGAGCGTAAAGTAAACTACACCCTCTTCAACTTCAAAATGCTACCACACTTAAATGGCGGGTGCTATTGACCCATAGTTTTTTTTTGTTTTTTTTTTTTTTCAAAAATAAATTTGAGTCTTTCTTCTTTCTTCTTAAACATACTGCACCTATTCAAAATCAAAAGAAAAAAGTTTTTAACGAAACCACTCTTTCATGTTTTACTTTAAATATGTGAGGAGGTAGAGTACGTTTTAATTTTTTTTAACATTGTGTAAAATATATTATTTTCAGACTTAGCAGACGTTGTTCATAACTATTATAACAGCCACCTTAAAATTACGGGCTTTTCCACAAAATTAGAACGAGACTTATGTCGTGATATATTTGTAACCTCATGAAACTTTGCCACAATACATATTTTCATATTTTGAAAAAAATTGTTATTTAAAAACATCTCTGGTGATTTAAATTGATTTCACAAGATGTATAAGTGAATGTTCTTTAATATACCATGATTATTTCATAGAAATAACGTTGTTCATATTTAGGAAACAAAATGGCAACTCCACTTGCCAGAAAAAGGACAGCGCTAACGGAGAAACCTATGTGTTGGAAAGAGCCTGTACTGCAATTAGAGAGTGGAATGGCCTCCAACCCTATCCTTTCCCACAAGCCAACCTAACAGATCTGGCCCATGGAAAGGGGTGAGGGGGTGGAGACACTCTCTCTCTCTCTCTCTCTCTCTCTCTATATATATATATATATATATAAGTGGCGTGTGGTGACTTTTCTCAAAAAGGATTAGGTTCAAAGACACCTTTCATTATGGGGCTAAAGAGGAATACTCTCCCTCTAATGTACAATATGTAGCTTATCAAATACACTTTTACAGGTCATAAGTTACGCAATTTAACTCCCTTCAACCGATTCACAATATTTAGACATGGAATAAGCAAACAAATACATTAATAAAGATATAAATTAAACAATTACATGAATAAAAATAAACAAATAAATAAGTAAACAAGTCCATAAAAATTAATAGTGGAATATTGCCTATATGTGTATATTAGTGCGATCCTTCTGTTACCTTTCTGAATGAATTTGTCGATAACAGCGTCATAGAATAATTTTTTACTTTGCAGTTCACCTAGCAAACCTTTTTCAACTGACAACAGGGAAAGTGTGTAGATCCTATTCTCACACTGAGTGCTACGCACAATCATCTTAATAAGTTTCAAACAAGATAAGGTGCTCTCAACAGTGACTATGCTCACTGGTCTTGCTGATACCAAACAACATAATTTATATTATGTTTCTTGGAACGCTTCTTTTGCTCAGTCTATTTCGTCCAGGAACTTCATATTCATCACATTCTTCTGAAATTACAGTCTGTAAGCTGAACCTCCGAGACAACTTACGGAATACTGGAGGTCCAAAAATAAAAAAATATAATGAGCAAAAAGGCAATAGGAAAGTACTTGAGTTTTCGCTTTGATTGTACTGTACCAAACATTCAAAACTCAGACCGAACTCCCACCGTTGCGGAGTTTAATACGAAAAAGCTCTATTCCTAGATAGTAAAAGAATGAAATAATCTAAAGAAAAAAAAAAAACGGTACACCAAAATAAGACTCCATTTATAACACAACATTAATAAAATACCTAGATATGTGATTCAAAGTCATAATAAGAATAGATTTTATTTTTGTATTTATTTGAAGCAATCAATCCTTGAGAAAATATAAATTAATATTTGCAACAAAATGAATATACAATAACTGGACATTATCAACGTATGCAAGCAATTAGATATATATGGAAAACCTACAGGTTTAATATCAAATATAATCTTTTGTAAGACAATTATCATAATTAACCCATACTGTAAAATGGCATTGTCACTTAAAAACAATTTATAAATAATTAGTTACGATTTCATTGTTTCAAGAAAAAAAGATCACAAATAAGTTATCCTAATTTAGATAGTAAAAAGTACTCCTAAAATTTTAAATAAGACCTAGACAACAATTGATACGCACAAAATATTTATTAGAATTCTACCCAATATTTACTTTCCATTTTTTGTGTTAGAATTATACATATTACCATAATACAATAAATTGCAAAGTATTAATGGTGAACGTACATGGTTTAAAAGACTATCATTTAATTTTAGAAGATTACGACCATGACACATTTAAATTTATAATCGAAAGACCAAATAATACAATACTCATGAGATTCAAGATCGCTTATGTCAATGGTACATATCGTAAAATCCTAAAGTTATAGTCGATTTTATTATCGAAGACAACTACAAACGATCATTGTATATAAATGTCTCGATCGTGTAACTATTGACTTAGAAGTGAAGTCAAGCATATTTCAATTATTATAAATTTAAAAAATAATTCAAAAAAGAATTTAGAATAAGAAATTTACATTATTTATAAAAAAATATTAATGAAGCGAAAGAAATTTTGACATACATTTATATTATTCCGTAGAGGTTCTCGCTCCCAACTATCAAGTCAAATGCGTTGACACTCAGACGCCATTTATAATCAACGCAACCCAAAAAGAAGGAGGAAAATGGGTTGGGAGACACACATGAATATTCGGAACACACAGCGCATGAGAATATACATCGAGAAATTCTTTACAGTTCAAAGCCTCAAACTAGGGTAGTAGAACATCTAAACAAAAGATCTTTGTCATAAGATCTTTGGCACAGGCCGATTGCACAATAGAGGGTCATAATCAGATTAAATCCAACGCGCGGTTGAGTAGGTGTGTTTGATAGTAACTCGCGTTAGTGTTCCTTGTTGACGTCGGCTGCAGTAGGATCGGGTATGTTTAATTTATTTTATTTGTACACTCATTATAGCTAAATGCTACAAACTAATTCACTCCGAAAACTGCCAAAATTGAAAAGACTCTCGTAGGGTGACTGAAATAACAAAAATAAACTGTCAGGAAAACGAGATTAGAAGCTCTGAATCTTTTTAATCTAGCAGCTCATTAAATCTTGAAACCTCAGCCACATTTGCCCAACCATGGTGTCAATAATTTCATTATAAAGACGCACATATTTATTTCTAGGAGCCAATGAGTCATCTTCTCTACGTCCCTTCTTAGGAGCTTCCACATTACTATCAACTTCTAATTTTCTATACGTCACTTCAAAGTTATTTCTAGTATTTTTAAGGTGAGAAATCGTCTCTTTTACTTTACTCTTTTACAGTATTTCACATAGAAAGTTTTGGTTTGAATTTTTTTAAATAATGTGTCAGTGAGAGAGAAAAATGTTGCTGAAAACCTTCAGTAGTAAGGCGAAATTGATATTTCTCAATGATGACTCATACCCTTTAGCAGTCACGAAAGCATCACTATCCCAACTATCTGGATTTCAGCAATATTTCAAAAAACTGTATGAGTTCGGTTTTATTTTAATTCACTGTGTTCACAATTCTGTAATTGCAATTTCCCCTTGTTCTGGCAACTGTTGAAAACCGCTTTATTTACCTCAGATTGATTAAGAGCATTAATTTGTTTCGATTAATGTGATAGTAAATTTGGGATGCCACTCAATGTCTTAAAAAATATATTGCATTCTGTTATATGATTCACAGACTGAGAAAGAATAAGATTGAGTTTGTGAGCATAATAGTGGATGAAGAGTGCACTTGGGCACTTCTTTTTCACAAGCGTTTGTACACCATTTCAATGTCCAGAAAATGCAGCGGCTGCATAATACGCTTGTGCTACAAGATTTTCTCACAATTAAAACAAGAGAGAATTCGAATAACATGCTAACTTAAAACAATTTCAGTGTGATCACTGCCGACATCTGAAAAACCAATAAATCTTACCATCTTTCACGTACCTAGGGACTGTTGAAATTTGAGCGCGTAGTTTCGTCCAACATTATCACTATAAAAAATGAATCATTTATTTCTGGCTTAATCTTATCCAAAATGAATCACCAGCACATTCAATTATGTCATTTTGAAATTTCTTGGAGGTTCCTTTAACACCCCCCTGTCCTGGAGATGAAAATCCTATTTACTATCGTATTTAGAAAGAAACTGCATTAATTCAATGCAGTTTCTCTGGTTAAAGGATTTTTCCTGTTCGTCGTGACCTCTGAATGGCAACTCTTGTTTAGCCAAAAAACAGCCCACATCAATTAATAATTTCATTAGTTCCCGGTTTGAACCAACCTTTGCATTATGTTTTAAAACGTATAGACTTTTTTGCTCACTCAGTTGAAAATCTATTCTGTTTTTCCCGAAAGTTCTAATTTAGTTACTGTGGATAAGTGTGAGTGAGTCTTTTCATGGCTCATCTTGACTTTGGGAAAATTGCTTTGATTTGTTTCACACAACACACAAGGCCAACAATACAGCATGTTTCTTGATTTGCATGCAGTTAACCATTGAAGAAGTTTAATATTCTGTTTTGAAATGACGTGTGTCGTCTTTCACTTTTGTTTTAGCAGAAATGTCTGGAGTTGACCTAATTTTCATTATTATTTGCTGCTTTTATTCAAAAGTGAGGGCTCTAAACTAAACTGCTAATAATCGGTCGAGAACACAGCATTGCGAAAGGTGATCGCCCTACTATATCCCACTAAACTACCTTCAATAACCCTGATACTTGTCTCAGGTCCCTTCCCCAAGCTTTGTTGTGAGGGAACAGCTTCCAAATTCGAGTCCCTTCCATATTTAACACTTTCAAGAACTGTCAAACTAAATTTACAATTGAACACTTTAACAAGTCACAAGATCTCTTTCATTAATGGGAACAATTACATAAGCTTAACAACCACAACACTACCACTTATAAGAAGCAAACAAAAATTGAATTTACTTGTGACAGCATGCCAAGCGTTAGAACATATCTTACTATACAGACGGACTAGGCTGGCTTCAACTGGTCATCTCCTCGGTAAGAGCCGATAAGACTCGAGCACTTCCGATTCTAGTTGAGAGGGGGGAAGGGGGCCGCGCAAATATCATTGAGTATTGTGACAGCGCTTCTGATGTGAGTGTATTGTCACTTTATGATGGAGAGAGGGGCGGCGCACAAATAGCAAGCTTATCGTTGAGTATTGTGACGCAAACCGAGACTCAGATAAATGTTATGCTTTTATTTCCTGTGAAAATTTAACTCAAAATAGATAAACTAAGAATATCTGGGGACTAGCCTAGTCCTACTAGTCCATTGAAGGCACGCCACTGATATATATATATATATAGACTATACGACTATATATATATAGATACTATACGACTATATATATAGTTTATCTATTTTGAGTTAAATTTCCACAGGAAACAAAAGCATAACATTTATCTTTGTCTCGGTTTGCGTCACAATACTCAACGATAAGCTTGCTATTTGTGCGCCGCCCCCTCTCCATCATAAAGTGGCAATACACTCACATCAGAAGCGCTGTCACAATACTCAATGATATTTGCGCGGCCCCCTTCCCCCTCTCAACTAGCATCGGAAGTGCTCGAGTCTTATCGGCTTATTTGGACTATACGACTATATATATAGTCGTATAGTCCAAATATTAATTATTTCTCTCGACTAATGTTTATCTTATATATATATATATATATATATATATATATATATATATCTTTTTCTGGACATCACACACACACACACACATATGTATTTACTTTATGCTATATATATATGTATGTATAGCAGAAAGTAAATACATATGTGTGTGTGTAAGTGTGTGGATGTCCAGAAATAGATAAGTCGCTTTTAGATTAGCTGGAAAGCAGAAATCTGCCAGAAAGATGGTGGGATTGCTCCATGTAACAAGAACAATATAAAAATGTATATACTTTTAAATCAGCTACGAAAATGGGGAGAATATAATTATTTAAAAAAAGTTTTAGATGAGGTAGGAATTTAAAATTGGGCGAACAGGTAGAGGGACAGCTCCATATAAGAAAATAAATCTTAAAATTTAAAATTTCTCAGAGTGAGTTGGGGAAATTGAGGGTGGGACCTCAAAATGTATAAATCCAAAAGAAACCACTTCTTTTCAATGCGATTAGAAACAGAAATTCGACGGGCAGTGAAAGAGAGAACTTCAAATAACACTATAAAAATCTGAAAATTTGAATTTTTAAATGGAAATCCAGAAAATACTTGAAAGGGGATATAAATAGAGCATAACACTTTTGTTCGCGGTGGAAATTTTTTAATTTGGCAGGCAAACTTTAGTGTAACTCCAGATAACCAAATGAGTCTTAAACTTGAAATATATAAGTGGATCTAGAGAAATGAGGAGGAGGCCAGTGGATCTATATGAAAAGAGATAATTCACAAGTTCACAGCTTGATTCAACCTTAAAAGTATAGAGGTGACAGTTTTGATTGCTCTAGCGCTGGAATAACATTTTCTGAGAGCTTATATACATCATGGACAGATTTAATTTAATTTATTATTTATACAGTTTACAATTTTACAGTTTTAAGGTTCAATATTTTTTTTAACATCTACGATTTTAATATCAACATCACAATGTACCTTGTGTACTGGTTGACGGAGGCAATAACAAAATCTTATTTCTCTGAGTGGCGCTACCTTTCTATTCTCTTTACATTTCAAAATATCTTATCTCCCCGAGACGAGCCCTATGTGAAGATCCATCTATGGTGGAAATTTTTCAGATTTAATTGAACAATATTTGTATTTAATGGTGGACGATGCTAATACATTCAAGTAGATACAAAAATGTTTGGTTGTGTTCTAGAAAATATATGATTGATAATTTAATTCAAATTGTATTTATAATCTGTTTAAAAAAATATTAATCGGATACAAGAAGCTCCCATGTAGCTATTGAGTTAATTAAAATATATATTCAAGTTTCGTTTTAGAACTTTTTTTTTCTTTCTTCAATGGCACTGAAGACATTTTCTTAAATGAGCCCGGAACACTTGTATTTGGTTCACTCCCTATGCTACGTTCTTGATTGTTCTATGCGTTCAATCTAGATCAGACCCACATAACTTAGCCTGTAACGTGATTTCCCAGAAATAACGCTACAAGGTACCCGGCGGCTACAGTATGAGTTGGGGGGTGGGTTGAGGCTGGTGTAACTGACGGGATGCGGCGAAGGGCTGGACATAAGTACACTACTCATCAGGGAAGCATCCTGATACGAATGGGCGCCACTTGGTCTTAGACACGGGGAACCAAGACCCGACAAACTAAATCTTAAGTTAACCTTCAGGCTGCCACCATACGCGGTGACCGCGAGGAAAGTTCAGTTCTGCCCCTCCCCGCAACCCGTTAGTTGACTAGTGAATCATCGAATAACAACATGAGTTTCAATTAGATGTAATTTAAGTAAACTTGGTACATGAGAACAGTTAATGCGTATACAAATCATAACAAAATTATATAGTGTCAATGAATCATAGGTAAACCATGCACCTTTTAAAAATCAGCATGGATTTATTTACACATAACAAAATGATAAAGTACCTATGCACTCCTAGAAAAGTTATAGAGTGTCTATAAATCATAGGTGACTATGCACCTTTTAAAAATCAACAAGTGTCTATGTACACATAACCAAATGACAAAGTGCCTATGCACTCCTAGAAAAGTTATAGAGTGTCTATAAATCATAGGTGACTATGCACCTTTTAAAAATCAACAAGTGTCTATGTACACATAACCAAATGATAAAGTGCCTATGCACTCCTAGAAAAGTTATAGAGTGTCTATAAATCATAGGTGACTATGCACCTTTTAAAATCAACAAGTGTCTATGTACACATAACCAAATGACAAAGTGCCTATGCACTCCTAGAAAAGTTATAGAGTGTCTATAAATCATAGGTGACTATGCACCTTTTAAAAATCAACAAGTGTATGTACACACAACCAAATGACAAAGTGCCTATGCACTCCTAGAAAAGTTATAGAGTGTCTATAAATCATAGGTGACTATGCACCTTTTCAAAATCAACAAGTGTCTATGTACACATAACCAAATGACAAAGTGCCTATGCACTCCTAGAAATGTTATGGAGTGTCTATAAATCATAGGTGACTATGCACCTTTTCAAAATCAACAAGTGTCTATGTACACATATCCAAATGATAAAGTGCCTATGCACTCCTAGAAAATTTATAGAGTGTCTATAAATCATAGGTGACTATGCACCTTTTAAAAATCAACAAGTGTCTATGTACACATAACCAAATGACAAAGTGCCTATGCACTCCTAGAAAAGTTATAGAGTGTCTATAAATCATAGGTGACTATGCACCTTTTAAAAATCAACAAGTGTCTATGTACACATAACCAAATGATAAAGTGCCTATGCACTCCTAGAAAAGTTATAGAGTGTCTATAAATCATAGGTGACTATGCACCTTTTAAAAATCAACAAGTGTCTATGTACACATAACCAAATGACAAAGTGCCTATGCACTCCTAGAAAAGTTATAGAGTGTCTATAAATCATAGGTGACTATGCACCTTTTAAAAATCAACAAGTGTCTATGTACACATAACCAAATGATAAAGTGCCTATGCACTCCTAGAAAAGTTATAGAGTGTCTATAAATCATAGGTGACTATGCACCTTTTAAAAATCAACAAGTGTCTATGTACACATAACCAAATGACAAAGTGCCTATGCACTCCTAGAAAAGTTATAGAGTGTCTATAAATCATAGGTGACTATGCACCTTTTAAAAATCAACAAGTGTCTATGTACACATAACCAAATGATAAAGTGCCTATGCACTCCTAGAAATGTTATGGAGTATCTATAAATCATAGGTGACTATGTAGTGAAAAAGACAGGTCCGTCTAGGACGGCCCTGGCGACTTGCGTGGCTCGCACTCGGTCTGTCCGTCCAAAACTAGGACCAGGGGTCCTGAACTCCTCCCGTGAAATCCAGAGGGGGGGGGGAGGTCCCAATAGCTCCCACACATCCCTCAGGTTGAAGAGTCCGGGGACTGGATGAGGAGGCAATCCATTTAGCCCGGAGGGGGGGGGGGGAAGAAGACCCTGGATAACATCGCACATGTTACAACATAATACACACATATACATTTCCTTCCTCCTCCATGTGCAATACAATGTCCTCCTAACCTAGTTCTCCTAGTACAATTTTCACTTATACATCTCCTTCCTCCTCCATGTGCAATACAATGTCCTCCTACCCTAGTTCTCCTAGTACAATTTTCACTTATACATCTCCTTCCTCCTCCATGTGCAATACATAACCCACTTATGACATTGCCGGACGGGCAGTGAGGGATTTATAAATTACATACGTGAATCGGGCACATAACTTGCTGCCGCCTGCCCAATTACGGAGGCCCACCCACTTGAATCCAAGTCACTAAAGGGATTTTCGAAAAGCACAGCCTATCCCTACATTAAGGTTCAGAGAAATAGCAATAGGGGAAACGGGAAATAAGTATGCACAGAGCAAAACCAGAAAAAATTTACAAAAAATATAAAGAAAGAGCACTTACCCAAAAAGGGGGTTGGTTCGTCGAAGCACGAAAACACACCAAGGAGGACGAGAAAAATTAGACGCCAACAGATGAGTTCCCGCAAAAAAAGCAATGGAGCTTGCTTCATAAATCCAATATCACAAAACGGAGGCCCCTACTTTCCTCCATCCGACCTTCACGAAGAACGTCCAGCGATCCATTTTCCTTCCGCTCCCATGCAGCGTTCCTCGCCTCACTTTCCTCACTTCCTAATCTGAACTCTCCCAGCCATCTTGCCACACCTTCTTTTTTCGTTACCAACTTAACTTTCGGCATAACACTCAGAATGCCGAGTAGATAGCGCCAGCTGTCCTCTGGAGCGCTTTACAAGTAATAAAATGTGGACGAAAGAAAAACGCGGTGGCCATCTTCGATGGGCGATGAAGAAATTCATCACAAGCCCTAACTCAACACAAACTTCGTCTACGATATAACCAGGAAGACAGATTTTGTTCGTCCCTACACTAACATATTTATATTTATAAGGAAATTATACAGCTGCCTACACAAAGTAACGTTGTCTTGGTGTAATACATTAACTAAAGGAAAGTATGTAATATAATTAAGAGTGTAATTTACCCGTGCCAACTGATGTATAGGGCAAGTCATAAATATATGTTCTAATGTTTCAGGAACGTGGCAAACTACACAACTTGAAGATGGAACCTTGCGCATAAAATAATGTTGGTCTTTCATGTAGCCGTGCCCAAGCTGAAGGTGGAGTATTGTACAAATATACTTACCGATGCCCTTAACTCCCGTAAACCATGATGTAACTAATTTTGTATCACATACCTCGTAGTACCATTTTGCTTTCTGCGGGCTGCCACCATTCCTTCCATTTAACATGACTTCTGTGTTTTATCCTCGGTATAAAATCGCTATACGGTAACAACGTGTTTGTTTATTTATATTAGTGGTTGTGTGAGGTGGTTGGAAATGTGGTAGGCCTGAAATGAGAATGTGTTTCTCCCGTACACTGTTTTAACGGAACTAAGATATAAAGCCCTAGCATGTATTGTGTGGTAATTGTGCTGAGTGTCGTTTTTCTCTGCGAAATTCTTCATTTTAAAGTGCACAAATAATAAGATATTGAATTTGTGAAGAGTTAAGATTGGTAATATGTAATTTAAAAAAATATTCCAATAAAATAACTGTTGTCCCATATAAAGCCATGTACTAGTAAGATCATTCAAACCGGCCACCTAATAGACGACGCTTGCTTGATGACCGTACTTTATATATATATATAAAACTATGGTGTGAGTCCGCAAGCGCGCTATACCGACCAAGCGGCCGTCACCGTTCGAGATAGTAGTGTCATCATTTGTGTAGAGAGTGTGTAATAACTCATATGGCTAACATAACGAGCCCTGGCCATTAATCTCAGTTCTCTAATCTGGAGCTGCTTCACATTGGTTAAAGTAGCGTATCATTAGTCCTCACTAGGCTGAATTTGATCCCGTTTCAGATCCACTGCTTCATCAACAAGTTTTGGAAGAGCTGGGGTTTGAGCCCATGGCTTCTGGATCTATACCCACGAATTCGGTACGCTAGACGAAAGAAACGGTCATACTTTCAATACTATACAAAACTTTATGGTTTCTTTGTATATGCATTTGGTGTTTAATTAAGTTGTCAATTGCTTACATCTGGCAAGTTTTTAACCCATTCACTAGGTAGCGGTTTATATCGCGTAATATTATAATGTTGAAGCTTAGAAGCTCTAATTTTATCTTTGTTTTCATGATAACGCGGTAAAAAAGCCAATGACCTTTCTTCCAGAACAACCAATCAAATGAAACCATATTAAAATAATCCCTAAGCTTTTTATTTGGAATTACAAATATAAACTATATTAAATAGTTAAATTTTTAATAAAATATTGATGATTATTTAATTAAAATACAGTCATATAATTTAAGTGAAATACTAATATGTTTTGACATTTATTTTCAATATTCATCCGCCCTTTTATGACTCCATCTTAATCGATTATTGAATTACGTCTCTTTCATTTCATCGGGTGCGGCATAAGTAATTTAGCTATATTTTGAGTTTTCGGAAGCTTTTACATTTAAAAGTAAGTATTTATGACATCCCAGTATAATTTTCATTCACTTAAAATAATAGATGGTGTCTTTAGATATAGAATTATGGAAACTATCTGGTTTGCAGCCTATTGCAAAGTTGAAAGCCTAGCCAAACTATTGATCCATTTCAGGATAAGTAGAAATGTGGACGGCATAGGCCTCAATTTTGCAATTATTGAATACAGATAGATGAAAGTAAACCTTATTTGTTATCTAAATATATTTTTACCAATTTGAATCCTATGTATATAACATTGTTTTCTGAATGTAAACTTAATTTATAACGGTTCCTTTGTATTGGATAAGAAATCTTTATTAATTTACATGAACGTAATAGATATTAGTCAACACGTGGTGAATTTAGCCGATATTAAAAAATTATATAATATGAAATTACTAGGTATTCTTAAAATTCCAATAATTACATCGGGACTATCTGTCAAGCTTAAGGGTGAAGGAAACTTGGGCGGCCATTTTATTTCACACAAAATGGATATCTATAGAAATAAAAACAGATTTTGACCAGAAAGCAGCTTAGAAAATTTCAACGTTGATTTGCGGCCAATATATGAAACATTATTTGTTATTTTATATCTATAATTACATTATATTAAAACTGTTTTATTCCAGATAAGTTTTTTCCAATCAAAATTAGGCAATATTTCAAAAATATTAATGTACAGGCTGATCAAAACAAGGAAAATGATAAGATGTATACCGAAAAAAAGGTCGAGTATGGCTTAACTATTCCATTTTAAGACTTTTCTTTCTTAAATGGAATACCATGTCACCACCGTGGTTCAGATTCCACGTTAAACTGTAGGTCCTTCATTTCATCTCACAATCACCCTACCATTACACATTAGCGTAAGTGCGTATAACCCGAACGGGTAGTAAGACGCGGTGCTAATAATAATAATCTTTCTTAAAATATCAAAAATATTGGTATCAGCTATACATCATTCCAAACATTTAATACATGAATCGATTTGATCCAAAAAAACTTTAAAATGGAATAATGAAATGTTCCACTCACCTAAGTGATATATCTTTCTGTCGATCTAGAACTATTTGGATATATTACACCAAGTCCCAAAAATAATTTCCACTGTCTTTACGAAGGCGTAAAAACCTCCATGACTACAATCAACTTTACATCATAGTAAATCATACTATCTAGTTGTAGGTGATCACAATTAGGTACCCTTAGTGACCAAATTATAGACAAAGAACATAATATTTATGTCATTAAAATAACTAGTAGTTTAAATACTAGTTATGACACTACAACCAAGCTTAACCTAATCTGTTTTTATTTTTTTGACACTTTTATCAACCCATTATAACCTAACCTTTTATGTGTAAATAAATTAAATTTATAATTATAAATAAAATAAACCAGTCAATTTAATAAACATGGATTATACATATCATACAATGATGTCATATCCATTTTAGTGCAAACTGCTCAAGATCACGAATGTAACGCAAAGCATCATGGGATGAGATTTTCCGCCCATCATGTATAATCAAAGGAAAGTTGTAGGCCATCATCATTAGTCACATTTCAAAAGTGATTTGGCGATATGTTGGTCGAGTTTTATTTAAATATAACATTTAATAGAATAATGTAAAAAAATTCTAAATCTTGTTTTTATTTGATTCTACTTAATATATTGGGCATAATAAAGTGAATAAAATATCAACACAACACATGGTACCATTTCAGTGATAAATAGCCAAACATTGGGGTGACCTGGTGGTCTAGGGTAAGGTGTCAGATTTCTGTGCTGGCGGCCGGGGTTCAATTCTCGGTACCGGCAAAGATTTATTTGATTACCAAACCCTTCCTTCACCTCTGACAAGACATCTTGTGAATGTGGGGAATGCCAGGCCACCACCGTGGTTCGGATTCCACGTTAAACTGTAGGTCCTTCATTTCATCTCACAATCACCCTACCATTACACATTAGCGTAAGTGCGTATAACCCGAACGGGTAGTAAGACGCGGTGCTAATAATAATAATAAATAGCCAAATGTGGGACGGTTGAGGTGTACTAGACTACAAAAATGAGGTGATCCAGAAAAAAAATCTTCCGCCTGAACTGGTGAGTCTAGTACGCCTTAACCATCCCACATATGGCTGTTTTTCACAGAAATGATACCATAATTTGATATTTTCTTCACTTTATTATACACACTAGTGCATAGATTTAAACATTTTCTTTACAATTGTATGAAATACTATAACTTGAATAAAACTTTACAATGCATCACCTAAATCACTTTCAAAATATTAATATTGATGATGTATGACTTGACTTTGATTCTGTGCACTGGTTGTTAGTTCATCCCATGATGCTTTTCTTTATACTCATGATTTTGTGCAGTACACACTAAAATGGATTTGATGTCATTGTATATGTATCATCCATATTTAATTATATTTTATGGTTTGTTTTTTCAATAAGTAAAAATTTATTTTTCTACCACATGAAAGGTACAGGTAGGTGTAGGTTAAGCTGGATTGATAAAGTGTCATAATAATGAAAGGTTGGGGTTAATCTAGGTTGGATAAGTGTCAAATAATTAATACAGACTAGTTGTGTTATTTCAATGACCTCATCAATATATGTTTTATTTTGTCTATAATTTGGTTGTTATGGATAGGCTACTTGTGATTACATACAGGTTAAATTGTTTGAAGTTAAATTACTATGGCGTGAAGTAAATTTTGGTCATCATAAACAATTTTTAGGACTTCATAAAGATGGTAAAAATATGTTTTGGGTTTAGTGTAATGTGTAGGCCCTACAAATAGTTCTAGAACGGCCAAAAGAAATTAGTCATTTAGGTCAGTGGAACTTTTTCTTATTTAATTTGAAAGGAGTTTTTACCTTAATTAATTCTACGGGTTTTAATGTTAGGAATAATGTATGGCTGATATATATATTTTTGATTTCTTAAGAAAGAAATGGTTTAAAATGGAAAAGTTAAGATGTACCAGACCCAAACTGGTTCTGATCCTACTCATGTCCTTCCCCTGCACCTCTTTCTCTAAATACATCCTCCACTTGAAGTACTTAACACTCAGATTCCTTCTCTGCACCACCACCTCTAAATATCTCTCCATTTGAAATAGTCCTCATTCATGTGTTTCCCCTGCAACTCCACCTCTAAATATCTCTCCATTTGAAATAGTCCTCATTCATGTGTTTCCCTGCAACTCCATATCTAAATATCTCTTCCAGTTGAACTAGTCCTCATCCTACTCATGTCTTTCTCTACACCCCCATCTTTTAATATAATTTCCACTTGAACCGGTCCTGATCCTCAGGTCCTTATCTACATCTCATTTAATAGAATGGACATTAAAAAAAAGGGTGTACTGGA
The DNA here is from genome assembly GCA_039000515.1 of Timema cristinae. NCBI lineage: Eukaryota > Metazoa > Arthropoda > Insecta > Phasmatodea > Timematidae > Timema > Timema cristinae. The sequence continues at coordinate 80,071,202 of JBCFYV010011172.1, forward strand.
TAGAATTAGCTCAGGATAAGAATAGGTGATGTACGTTTGTAAGTGTGGCAATACATTTTTGATTTCCTAATGCCATAGAGAAAATAAGTAAGGATTCATAAGTCAATAAGAACGGCATACAAAATATATTTTATAAAAATCCAGGGGAATGTCAGGCCTCCACCGTGGTTCGGATTCCACGTTAAACTGTAGGTCCTTCATTTCATCTCGCAATCACCCTACCATTACACATTAGCGTAAGTGTGTACAACCTGAAAGGGTAGTAAGACGCGGTGCTAATAATAATAATAATATAAAAATCCAATAGGTTGAACAAAATTTAGACTAACCTACACAATAGAATTCTATACTTAAACAATTCTGCACTGTTTGTAATATTTAGAATATTTATTAATTTGTACATTTATTAAAACACTGGCTTATATTTAAGAATATTTTCATTTGCCCTATTGAAATTTAAAATATATTCAAAGGAAAATTAGTTGTTAACGCTCAAAGTTGGGTGGCTATTATGGTACATTTCTTGGGGATATTCTGATAACTTTATTTCAATATATAAATGTTAAAAACTTATATTTACAGGGTGTCTACCATCCGGGAAAATCAGGGAAAACGGGAATTAGCCGGGAATTTGAAGTGATCGGGAAAAAACGGGAATTAGCCGGGAATTAGGTAAATCACAATAAAAATCCGGGAAAATGATATACAATAATCATTAAATCAGTAAATTATGTTATTTTTTGTTTTGTAGCTGTGTAATATATTTTTAATTCCTGGTAAACCATTTTAATACAAATTTTAAAAAAAATCATTCAAATTTTACATCTTACTATTATTTATAAAAAAGATTAATAGAAAAACGAGGGTGGAAAGGGGGGGGGGGGAGTTAGAAGGATGTGATATACTTTTTTTTAGTCGGGAATTTTAGGAAATGATCAGGGGAAATCAGGGAAAAGGTCGGGTATTTCATTGGTCAAGTTGAGTAGACACCATGTATTTAGTCTAAAGGTTGGGGCACAGACACTATCTGCAAAGTACTTAACTGGTCTGTACTACTTAACAGCTCTTAACATTTTCAATCACATCTACACACATTGTATTAATCAGGTGACCATGCCAACAAATGAAAAAGTTTCTAACATTATCCAATAAAACACTTTGAAATAAAATCGTCTAAAGTGAATAATGTAATCTGTGGTAAAAGACCCAAGCAGACAATATTTCAGCGAATCATTGTCAGAAGAAAGTAAAATACAACCTTTTTGAGAAATATACCTGCAGTGTAAGCTGAGTGGAATTACAATAAATATGTGTAATTAATGGGTTTTATTTTACAATCGTGTAGTTAGTATAGTTACAATCACACTTTAGCTCAGTCGTTAGCCTGTCTGTCTACTGAGTTCAAAGTCTCGGGTTTGATTACTGAAGTGGCCGAAAATGTATTACTGATGAAATGTGGTTTACCCTTAATGATAAATTAACAGTCGCGGACTGGATGCTGTGCCTGTCCTAGTTTTAAATTAGATCATAAGCCATATGAACTATGACAGGCTCAACAAGCCAGCAACTGAAAATATATGGCATTAATTAAAAATTGATCCAGACCATACACAGGCTGGAAACATTAATGGAATAACTTGAAAATAAAATCATATGTAGGCCTACCACTTTACAGTATTCTGGATGTAAACAAAGCAAATAATTGTACTTCTAATATTATCTTCATTCTTCCATTGTGTCATATAACTATATAGTTTATTTACAACTTATTTGGTGCTGACTGGCAGCTATGAAACCTTACCAGATCAAATTATGTATCCCTACGCCGAACCATATGATCTGCAAAAACATGTTTAGCAGCAGTCATTCTTGGCAGTCAAAATTTAGGTATTTACAAGAAACAAATATAACAACTTTTGTTTATTTTTTAGTTTTTATATATTGTTGACCTTGATATGAAGTTAGGCCTAATATTAATTTTTTCTACAATATTTAAAATTTTAGCATTTAATCCCATATTAGTTTTTGTTATCATTAAATTATGTTTACTAATCAAATATTTTTTATTCAAATAATTATTTATTATTATTATTAACACAATAAATGTTAAAAATCTTAATGGGTAGTACACAGAGAAAAAAACACCCATAAACCTTTTTAACACTATTATTACAAATAAGTCATATTTGTTATGAACTGGCTTGTACCTACCTTTAAGTGTTTTCCAACGGTGTTATAGGACACTCTTCCACATCATATATATAGGGCCTACTGACAAATAAGCTATCCTAATTTAAAAAATATATATTTCAGATTTACTACTAAACAATTAACTAAGTCTCTTATAAAACTACAATATCTTATCGCTTGAAGCCTTAGCCTAGTATTTATTTAATGAACACCGAGAATAACTCGCTAATATTTTTATTACACTTTACAGAGTTTCAACTAAAAGTCCTAAAACTTGAGGTTTAGAGTAGTGGTCAACACAACACAATCTTGGGGTTAAAAGATATATTTTATACTCTTGACACAGTCTTTTTAATGATGTATATTGATCACTGAGAAACACTCGCTTTTTTTAAACCACTAAAAATCCATTTATTCAAGGATAACATGATCACACACCAAACTAATATTCACAAAAGAACACGCGGATAACTAAGTAGCTGATTTAATATTTAAAGAAAAAGACACTTAAAATTTGTATTAAAATTAACAGTGACATAGACATGCCTAAATACTCAACAATAAAATATTTTATTCGCTTCAACTTGTGGACACATCCACATGTTTTTATTGTGTATTATACAATAAGTCATTGTTATATTGTTATTTAAAATTGTTAGAATCTTGTTATGAGGCTAAACGGTTAATGTTGGCATTACTGATAGCTTTGGTTAGCTGTCAGTCAAAACCACAGTGGTAAATCAACTGTTTGTGTACATACAATCATCAGGGTTCATACCGTCCTTGAAAGACCTGGAATTTAATGTGTCTCTGTTCAGGCCTTGAAAAGTCCTGGAATTTCCATGTTTCCATATTTATTTTTTAAAGGGTTGTGAAGAATGGCTGTAAAGACTGCGATTTAAGGTACTGGAGCGGGAAATATCTAGCTTAGAGATAGTCGCACCCATGGGTTGGGATCTCTATAGGAGCAAAGGGACATACAGTGTTTTAACTTCTCTTACAAACGCATTAGTGTAACTGTTGATGAAATACAATGTTTTCTTTAATTTCCTACATTTAAAAATCTTAATTCATGTGAATTATCCTTTTTATTTATAAGTTGCTCTAAAACTGTCCATCATTTGAAGATTTCTGACTACCTATTACACTTTAAGCACTTATAATTACAGTTTTGCACTAAAATGCCTGCTGATAGCTATTAGTTTATCTCCCATCCACCTTAGTGCTTAAATTTTTGTTTTAGCTATACTACAATATATACTGAATCTAGATTTATTAAACTAACCAATAAACCAAGGAGAGTGAAGTAAGTGACAAATTTAGATTTCTATCTTTATAGTCCTATCTGTTTATTAAATTTATAGAAAGTTATTGTTTTCCATCTTTAAAATTCTGTACGGTTTATAATTCTTTTTCTATTGACGTGTTTAGCTTTTGGCAGCACGAGAAATAACAGTTTTAGTTCTTAAAAGTCCTTAAATTTATGTTTCATATATCTAAGAACCCTGACACATACATATAGTCAAACTTGGTTATAGTGTCGTCGAAGGGACCTAACAAGTTTTAATGCTACATCAGAATGGCGTTATAAAAGTGATATCAATTTCACAAATTACATTTAATTTACAAATGAATACATATATTTAAAACAAAACCTGTATTTACAAACAAGACCAGTATTTACATAACTTACATTTATCCCTATTCTCTGTAGTAATCTGTGATTATTATTTTTTTAACTCTCCTTATTGTAAAATAAATTCCTTCTGCCGTGCTGCAAAGATGCTGCACTGCAGTCAACACATCAGCAGATGTCTCTTTGAAGCACTTGTCCCACTTAGTTATTCAAACAACACTAGATGTCATCCACACTTTTTGGTTGGTAGTTAAGCTTACAGGAGGTTTATAATGTTTTAAAAACGAATAGGACTCAAACTTCTACTGGTTCCCGACATGTTTGTACAGACAAAAACTGTATGTAGACTGTAGGGCTTAGGTTACAAATAAAATAAGTTTATTTAAATTTTAAAACTCATTATTATCATAAAAATTTGTGGAGAGGGGGATAACATATTTTTCATTTGCCTGGGAATTTTAGGAAATGATTAGGGGAAATCAGGGAAAAAGTTGCGGAATTTTATTGGTTAGGTTGATTAGACATCATGATAGAACAAATAGATTTTTTGTATAAATAAAGACATTTCTAAAAATGATAAATTGTGCTTACTAAATCTATTGTATTTTAGAAACTTTTTAGCCAACTTGGACAAATCTTTACTGTTGATGTACATTTAACACTGGGCTATAGGCCCTATCACAACATCCTCCTTACAGCTTTATTGTTGGTAGCTATTGAAAAATACAACTATACAACTCTAGCCCCAAGCCTGTATGATATTGGCCCTATTGGTTTGGGTAGTTTAATTTACACAGTTTTTTATTTAAAAAACCTATTTAAAGATTAATATTGTGGTTACTGTGTATGAGGCAGCAAGGTAAAATTGTATAGCTTATATTTGTAATTTTTTTCCCCCTCTGTCTTAGCTTAACTAAAGTCCATTCACAATAGGCTTTTACCTGGATGACAGTTTGAAAATCAAATGTTTAGGTTTTGGGTTGCCAACACTTGTAAAAGATTACCGTTTTGTTATAAATGTAAAGTTTTTTTAATTACCTGTTATATTATACATTTAAAATAGGTTAATGTAAACTTAAGTTTTCTCATACTATCTTATTACTTTAATAATTTCTTTTTATCCAACTCAAAACAATATTTTTCATCAACTGTGTGGGTGCATCGTTGTAAAAAACTGGTTTCCATCATGTTCAACCATATGATTTCAATTTGTTGGTCGCCATTTTGAAGCTATGTTTGTTAATAGTTTTTGTGAAAGGGGTGCTAATATTATGATTTTTTAAATTAGAATAAAAGGATAAATAAGCTTTGTGTCCAACCTCAAATAAACAAATAGTATTGGTCTAAATTACTGTGGCTTACTATCACATTCATTGTCATCACAGTCATCCAAAGTGATAGATGTCAGCTATTGGCATAGGGATATATTAGGAACTACTACTAGTAACATTTTGAGCTGTCATACTAGTAAACTTTGGTCATGAATGAATTATATTAAAATTTACCCTATTTTTTGTCTTGGATATTGACTTGCTCACGTATATAATTTTGGTGACATATATATGGACATGCTCAGTAAATTATGAGCCACAGGTCATAATAGCAAGTTTGTAAATATTTGGTACTGTGTGATTTTGGTGAGTTTTATGTTAATGGTATGGCTATACAAACTTTTGAAACTTAATAACCATTAGTATTATTCAATTTTCTCTCTTAAAAGTGTATAAGAAGAAAATAGACATTGTAATGAAATAAAGAAAATAATTTTTATACTGGATAGTGTATGCTCTATATAAAATAATTTGCTATGCTTAATTTTAAACCTTCATATTTTAACTAAGAAATTTTTTTATTTGTAAAAAGGTGAAGCAGACAAGTTGAAAGCCACAATGCCAGGATTTAGCAGTGTGGGGACATATAAGATATTTATTGGAAACTTGTCAGAAAAAACCACTGCAGCCGTTATCAAACCCTTGTTTGAGAAGTACGGCAAGGTTGTGGAGTGTGATGTTGTCAAGAACTATGGCTTTGTGGTGAGTTCATTGGATATGTTCTACTTTATTTTAAGGTTGGCAAAGAGTTATGTGCTCTACCTGTCTTAAGAATTAAGGTGGCATGTATTGGAAAAGCTAGTAAAGACCAGTATTTTCGCAGTATATTGTATAATAAAACATTGCTTCAGTAGATGTGCTTGGATTGATTGTCTACATTTAGTAAGCCCAACACTATGAATATTGGTCATGGACATCCTGGAATTTGATGAGAACTTATTGTCTTCATTCAAAAAGTTTCCTATCTAATGCCAAAATGCTCCCAACAGTTTAAAAACTGTTAAGTATCAGCATTAAAAAAGTTCCCTATCTAATGCCAAAATGCTCATGACAATTTAAAACTGTTGATAAATTTATTATAAGCATTCCTAAAGTTTATTATCAAATCCCAAAATGCTCATGGCAGTTTAAAAACTGTTGATAATTTTGTTTATCAGCATTTAAAAAGTTTGCTATCGAATGCCAAAAATGCTCATTGCAATTTAAAAAATTGTTTATCTCCTGTTCAGGTTATATGCACTAGGTATATAATATATGATAATAACTAATGGGGGGAGGATGAGGAAGGGATAATTTTAAAGAAATCTAGATATACCAGCGTTTGTGTGGAAAGAACATGGAAAACCATTTAGGGATGGAAATAACCTCAGTAGGCTCGACCGGGATTCAACAACCAATCTCCATGATCAGCAGGAAACTCTTAATATGAGTGTGACACCTTAGATCATTTGGCCACTGAGCCAAGTAACTGTTGATATTACTATGTTTAGAAAATTAAATATCAGTAACTTATTTACTGAAGAGTTGTTTTAGTAATTTTTACAAAAAAAAATATCTAAAATATGCAAAAGTGGGGCCTGCTCGCCTTAACTCTCATTCACTTCTTTCCCACTTATGGGAATTTTATGAGATAGGCTTACCAACAAATTTCACAATATTAATTAAAATTAAGTTTAAAATCTTCAGGTTCTTTTATAGCCTAATTTAAACTTTTTTTTTAGTATGGAGCACTTGCAATAGCATGAAGTGGGGGTGAGAAGACCATGCTAGTAGGTCTACTATATGGGTCATTCCAAAAATATACCCTTCTTTTGAAATTAGTTTTCCAAAATATATTTTTTAATATTATTTATAAAATATGTTTTTTATTGAAATTATTATTTATTCATAAAAAAGATTTATAGTAGTCAGCAGTACACTTTTAATATCCTTTTTACATTAAATTACATAAAATACATGAAGAGGTGAAGAAATATGTCCACTGTGTTACCCCCCTTACAAAAAATGTCCCAGCTATCAAAACTACGAATATATCATTAGTTTTATGATACTCATTGATCAAATAGAATATACAATCAAACTAATAGTGTCAGTAATCACATAAGTTATATTTTAGACTGAAAACTCAAACTCAATGTCCCCCGTGTTACTGTTTTTCCTGTTAGATTGTCTTAAACTTAATATAATTGAATTATAAAAGATATTATTTTTCAGCTGATATTTTTTTTGCAAATCATAATTATTTGTACTTTTAATGACTCATTGTTTTACATTTTTATTTATAATACTTTTTTATAAAAGTAGAATAACATGGCAGTAACACAGTGGACAAATGGTAACACAAGAGACACACTAAGTAACACAAGGGACACCTATTTTTAAGAGGCTTGGATCTTTATTATTGTTGTTATTATTATTTGCATACATAGCTAATTCAAACAAGAACCATATTTTTTTTTTAATAAAAGATCATGTATAATGTCAAGTAGAAGTTTGGGAACACTTTGAAATTACTTCTCATAAACATCAACTGGAGTATTGAAGTGGTAGTAAATGCGGTCACCTTTCATTTTTAGAGTTGGTGTTTCAAGGATTTCAAGAACTTGATCAAACTGCACATATGAAACATCATTCTCTTCAATTCTATAATTTCTACCACTTTTATCAACTGCTCTTAGAAATATTACCTTGATATCACCATCATCTTCAACTTCACTCTGCACCACTCCTACATATTTATATTTAGTTGCATTTCCTTTTCCTCCTTTAATCTGAACTAACATGTACACTCCACTAGTGACATTTTTTGGGTGGAGATCTTTCAATGTAGACAACTCTTTTTATTGAAAGAGCTAGGCTTGTGTAATTCCTTGATTATAGGCCTATCATTTGGTTCTGAAAGTTCATCTTCAGTAGAGGTTGAAGAGTAAACATCATTATAAATGCTAACTTTCTTTTTTTTATAATTTAGGCCGCCTCCTGCTTTTCCTTTTTCTTGATGTTGATTACTAACAATACAAGAATTATATGTCTTGGTGCCATAGCAATTGCAAAACCCTTTATTACTCAGCTCTTAACAGTAACAACTAATATCTCGATAGTTGATACACACTTTTTCTTTTACAACTAACTGATGTAAGCGCATAGTTCCAGATAGCACTGGTATGGTCAATGGAAGTGTTTTGCGGACACAATCAATTTCTTCTGCAGTCACAAGAAACAACTTAATTGTTGTTTCCTTTTCCACCAATTGTAGGAACTGGTAAACATTAGCAATGTCATTACCATGGGACACAAGTCTGTCAGCTGTTCGCTTTAAAACTGCTCCAATTCCATCAGCTGCTCCTTTGCCATGTCCAGCTTCAAAAAAAGACCATGTTCCTTGCTTGAATCCATTTTCAAAAAGTCTCTGACTAAAAAGGTAAAAGTTTTGTTTTTGTCTGTACTGTGTACATGGTCCATCAGAAAATACATGTAGTGTGTCCATATTAGGGTCATTTGTCCTTATAAAATTCATTATAGGTGCTAGGTGGGCCCATATTGCACTAGGATTGTGCTCATTGACACTGTGCAGAATGATTCTGGCTCATGTTGCTTACAATATAAAACACCTGTGTGATTTGTGATTTGATTTCATGATGCCCCAAAATAGTGGCACTGAACTTTTTCTGCAAGCTTACAATTGTAATTTTCACTAAAATCGATGTGGATAGCAACTTCATTTGGCTTTAGATTGTCAAGACAACTCCTATAGGCTTTGTATTGTTTGTGTATATTGAGAATATGTTTCTTAAAAAGGATCATTTCTTGATGAAATTTTGTTGTAAATGTGCTTATTGGAGCATTCAGCTTATCCTTTGAAATTTTCTTAACTTTCATTGCCTTATCTTCCTTGTCATATGTTTCTTCTTTCCGGACCTATTCATACCATTCCACTTCTGCATTTTCTGTAATAATATCAACGGGAACACATTTGTTTGCACAAGTATTGCATTCATTGTACATACAGTCTTTAGAGTCTATATTACAAACAGTCATTTCAACTAACAAATTAATGTTATTGGTTTTGATAGCACACAGTTTTTTAAGGGCAGATACTTTGTAGATAATATTGCTGTGTAACTTACAAGCACAAGTATCTCTTTTATCAACTGTAGGTGTCGATACATAAAATGGGCGATTAGCTGTAAAAGACGAATAAGAACAGTGTCCTCCTTCCTTTACAAATTTACTGTGTAAATTCTTCATGGTATCTAACATGTACCTTTTCTGTACTTTTTCTTTGCGTTTTGTGATGGTTTCCTTTTTGCCTGAACTAGCTCTGCTTACATCATCTCTTAAATAGAACTCTTGTATCATCTTAACAGTTTTAGACACTTTTCTTTTAGCCTTGGTCGCCTTTGTAATTCTGCACTTTAGGCCCAATGCTTCAAAACCTATCTCTCGAAGCATCCTATATTTCTTGAGCAATTTACTCCTAATAACTGCTTTTAAGCTTTCTTTTTGACTCCTTTTTTTATTTATTTTGTACGCATATGACATGGCGTGTGTCAATGTATGGTACTTGAACAACTGTTTTGAGACTTTTCTAATTCCTGGTGTTCTAACTCCTGGTAAACTTTTTTCCAAAAATGCTTTTGTTTTTGAACATGGGGTCAGTTGTTCAATTTGGTGGCTTTCTCTACTATTACTTGCTCTGTAAGCACGCTTTCTGTATTTTTCAATACTTTTCTTCAACTTTTTATTTTCATTTTTAATCTTCATGTTTTCTTTGTATAGTTTTGTTCTATCCCGTCTTAGTTTTTTACACCCTCTGGTTGAATTATCTTCTTGAATATTATTCACTTTATTTGGCAAGGGAGATGGGGTTATTTCAACAGTCTCTTTAAGAGATTTTGCAACACTTCTCTGAAGTTTTTTGCTAGTTCGCCACTGTCTTCTCACCAATCTTTTTCTCTCATTGACATATCTTTAACCAAATGTTTTGAAGAGTGATACCTTTCTCGTGCTTTTCTCTTGCATTCTTCTTCTTTGTTTTTATCCTTCTTTCTTCTTTCTCGGTACTGCTTTTGTTTCTCTGCTGCTGTTAATGGCATTTTCTGTATAGATAACAAACAATGTAAATAAGCACTTATGGCTACCAGCTTAGATCTATAAGTGGCCAGGTAAATATATATTAAATACTAGTTAGCTAAAGATAGGGAGGGCTTAGAGTAATCAAACTGTCTACTGTGTTACCTTCTTGTCTCCTGTGTTACCATGCACAAGGTAACACAGGAGACATGTAACAAAGGAGACACTCTAACTTAAGAATTTAGACATGTGGCTAATTGAAAGTGAATAATCACTAAGCCAACCTAAATGTACATATAGAGCCATGAGTAATAATAGCTATAGAACAGATTAAAATATGTATATATACAGTAGCCCCATGGCTTCTTTGGTGCTGACTGACATTTCACAGCTGACAGATGACGGCTTTGAAAAACTACCAGACCAAATTATGTATCCCTACGCCGAACCAAATGATCTTCAAAAACATGTGTTTAGCAGCTGTCACTTATGACGGTCAAAACTTAGGTATATACCTGAATGTTGGCTGCCAAAAGTGAGCTGTGAGCTGTCAGTCAGCACCAAAGAAGCCATGTGGCTACTGTATTTCTGCTGACAATAAAAGTAACACAATGGACAATGATTAAACACACCTACCATGAAAAAACACACTTCTTTTAATTCAGGCACAAACAACCAAAGCTAACAAAATTGGCGGATCATGGAATCAAACTGATCTTCTTTACAACCTTTGTCTTCACAGTGATGCCAACTAAAAGTTTTAAAATGTCCAATAATATGGTAACAAAGGGGAAGTAACACAGTGGACAAAAATATGGGACCCACATATTTAATTTATAAAATATACCAAAAAAATTAAAAATCATATTTTGACTTTTGATTCAAATTCTTAGTAATATATTCTTTCCCTAGGGTGTTAAAATATATTATTCACATTGTTGTAAGAAAGGATAAAATCAAAAATAACACTTTAAACTGTGAATTGGGACACCCATTTTAATAGTACACTAGTTCAAAGCTTGTGTAGTTTTGGGCAGCTAAACAAATTTACCAATTTAAAAAATATATATGTAAGTCAAGATGTTTCCTGCTGATAATATGATATTGTTTCAATTTTCCTATCTCTTTTAGTTTATTTACTGATAACACATATATTTCCGGACACTTAAACAGTGCCTTATTTTTGGAATGACCCATATATCACATTTATAAAAAAACTGCTACACCCGGTTAAGATTCTAGCCCTGATCCTGGGAATACACATGCTCTCATCTATTTTCATTGAAAAATAGGTCGTAGATCAGAAAATTTGGAGAATCCCATGGTGCCTAGGCTCTCAATAAAGATAACTTTAAAATCTTGTATTGCACCCTATTTTACAGGAATGTAAGGGAGAGGTGCAAGTTTACACACAAGAAATAAATAGAGCAAAAGGGAGTTTATTAACAGAGACAACAAGCATGTCAAATGCAAAAAAACATGTAATTATAAGATTTTGGTTCATCAATATTTCCGTGGCACTAAAGCCTAGTAGCATATAAAATACTTTGATTAAACCAGCCGAGCGCCAGTCAACACCTCGTCATAGTACTCAGAGAAGATCGGGAGTGGATGCCCGCCCTCCCAACTTGGGCCCATGGCTGCGCGTCACGAAATTAATATCCCTTATGGGGAACCAGACAAGCCAGAAGGGGCTAAAACATAAGAAACACGATTAGCATTTGCCACAAATAGAGTGTACTCACTCGGGAGTTAAACCCACATAAAATGCAGCTCTTTGAGTCCCTTCCAAAAGGAAAGGGCACGCTAGATTTGTCCTTTGCTAAATGGGGCTTGTGCCGACATTGCGGCTCAGCCTACTACTGGCTATACTAGGCCCAAAACTCAAGGTTAATAGGGCACAGCACCACACCCAACCAGGTCTAACGAGGTGTTCACCAGCAACAGGCGCTTCCCAAAAGGGGAGAGAATCAATCGCACCCAAGGGGCATTTCATATCACCTTGAATAGCCAATAATGCAGCAATTATACCTAGTTAGCACTTAGTGGGGCCACGTTGCTCTAGCCCCTGTACATTCTGAATATCCAAATCTACTTGGTGTCATACTGACAATCTACACATTTTAGTACCACACAATTAGTACCTAAAAATAGACACAGGTACCTGAGACTAGTAGTAGTATGAATAAGTATATTATAACTATCCTGACGAGGATTCACCGATAAAGTGGTCGATACAACCAGACAAAACTTCAAGACCAGCCCTGGGTCCACTATGTACCAGCGGCGTGAAGAGCAGCGAGCAAGCTACGAATAGTAATGTATCCACCCGACTTTGGCAAGAGTAGAAAATAAACAATTAATGCAATAGTGGCGGGGGCTAGCTGGAAACAGCCCCGGGTTCCCATCCCAGGAATGCCATAGCGTACGAATAAGTCTATTGCAAAAAGCCGCACAACTGCATGACTCCCGCAAGCATACACGGGTTTAGTTATATACTTAGTCTCACACCAACTCTCGTCCCCCCCTTAGCTGATAGTAGTTCAGTATTAGTTACTTAACAGAACCGTTCCTTGGAGCTTCCAAAGCGAGAATACATGTTAAAAGAAAAATAGGAGATGAGCTGTGAAGAGCATCCGAGTAAAAGTGTAGCGTGCATGCACAGCCATACAAAAGGAGGGAGGGGAGAGAAAACAAGAGACGGGGAGAATTCACAGCGCATACAAGGGGAAATAGTCGCGCAGGTGCACACAAGAGGCTCGAGAAAGAAAAAAGCAAATACAATCCATTAGTCGAGAAGAAGGGCATCCAATCAAGAATAAAAAGAAAATAGAAATTGATGTGTGACGACAAAGGTTACATCACAGTGACCTTGTGCGAGTTAATAGCATATTAGCTAGGCACAGTATGCTCTCTCCACATCCTACATCAGTTATTAATTATATTATACCACAGATTTAATATCTGCCATATCAGCTGTATCTCGCGACTTTCTGTAATACCATCCAAATCTCTGGATAACTAACCCAACTCCATTCTTTGCCTCTTTCTTACTACCACACCAATATAGTTTATATCCATTTCTTAGCGTTTTGGTATTATGTCCTTTTCATTTGGTTTCATCAAGATCTAGCATTTTTATTTTCCTGCAGTCGATTAAGTCTGTAATTTCATTGCATTTCCCTGTTAAGGTTATGTTCAAGGTTGTAACTCTCAAACTTTCTTTTCTCTATTTTCTCCTTTGGTTTTATTGTTTCTTTTGGTAAACCTTAATGTACTTTTGGGTTATCCTTCGACTCTTTGAGGGTCGTAATAGTTTCCGGGAGTATTGAAAATGTGGTCAAATTTTTTTAAACGTTTTCTGAGGCTCGTTCTATTGTTGAAAGCAATTATTATTCAGGGTTGCCACGCACCTGGAAAACAGGGAAAACCGGGAAAAGACAGGGAATTTGTTTGTGTCTGGAAAAAACCGGGAAAACACAGGGAATTTTACCAAAAAGCTAGAATTTACTGGAATTTGTTAGTGAATTTGGGCAATAAAGTGCTTGCAAGCGGAACAATATAGACTAAAATTTGTGACTGGAGAATTGAGCAGTTTGATTGGAACACGTCTCATTTATGATGACGATGCTTACCAGCACCTCATCAGCTTGAAATAAGTCCTGAGTGCAACTGAGACGACTCGTTTTGTTCGGCAAATGCCGCGCATTTTCGGCTTCCTCCACTCACCCCCACTAATAAGACAAACGTCTCTTGTTCCACCCCCACATTTAAACTCAAAATTGTATTTTTTGTATTTCCCATTTTTTTTTCATTCCATTTAGGGTAGACAGAAAATATAACCAATTTTTCCTTCTAGAAAATGTGTCATTCATTTCTCATCATTTTCCAAATAATTCTTAAACATGTGTTTCTCTTGCACAATAAAACATGCTTCCAATAACAAATTATCACTCTTCATTTCTAAAATTTTCTATAAAACTAAATTAAAAGCCTCTATAATTATATTTATAATATCTATTAGGTGCCTGGAAAAATGAAAATTTTCTCTGGAAAACCTGGAAAACACAGGGAATTTGGTAATACGAAAATAGTGGCAACCCTGTTATTATTTTGCTGGCTTGCTAGGCCTAATACTGAGGAAAATCTTCTTTTGTGGTTTACTCCCTTAGTCTTTGGTATAATAATGTCAAAACGTGCAAGGCAACAGGTCCCTTTCCGGGAATTTGGAAGGCTGCCCCTAACACACGAGAACAGTTGCTTGTGGTTCTTGCCCCTCTGGGATACAGACACTATCTGATGGAATCAACTGGATTTTCTCCGCTGCAGGTCCATCTCACTCCTAAAGGGATTCATCAGCTAGAAGCCATTGGCCCCTATCGGGTGTCAGGTTCCTCTCATCCATCACCTAGCGTTGAGTCCCTAACTTTATGGTTTACTCCATCACCATAGCAGGATAGCCTACCCAGGCAAGACTGCTAATTCTAACTAACTAAAAATAAATTATATTGTGTATCGCTATAGTAGGATTCTGGGAGGAAAAGCAGCAAATGACAGTCACAAACCTGAGTAAAACTACTATTCATATTAGGGCACTGTTCATTTCACTAGCTTTATATTATTGGAATACTTATTAAATATATAATATGTACAGTATATTTAACAAAATATCAACTTTTCTTGAGCAATGCAACTTTTGTCAACTTTTATACCTTACTTCAGGACTTTATATAAACATGTTTTTGTAAATATGGATTGACCAAGGAAAAAGTGGCATCCAAAATTATCTCTTTAAATTCTTGTTTTTTTTTTAAATAGTACATACAATATATCATGTCATGTTTTGAAAGGTTTCACTCTATTAACACTCTTTGTGTTATATAATATTTCAATATTTAAAATGTTGCTTGCTATAGCTACTAATTCGTATGACAATAAAATCATCAATTTCCTTTCAAATACTATCAATAATAAAACTCATAGTAGTTAGAACATTTTAAATAAAAGGTGCTCCTTTATCTAAATTATACTTAAGGTCTAAGAACTCATGGGATAGCCAAAGTGAAATGAAATTATGTACATTGTTATATAAGAAACATAATAGAAATAAAAGAACATTGTTATTTTATATCTTAAATATTTGCGGGGATGTGATCAAAATTTTTCGTTTATGTAAAGTAGCTTCAGTCATTTTCATGGGAAAATGAGATGCGTCATTCGGTTTAATGTTAGACAATGCCTATATTGGTAATTCCCAGAAAAACCGTACATATGGGATTTCAAAATTTTAAAACAATCCAAAACCAATCAAATGCATGTATGAGCGAGACATAAGGTATCTCAACCCAAGAAAATTAATCGGTAAAAATATAATTTTAACTTGAGTACTTCTTTAATTAGTATGACCAATGTTATTTTTTTTTTGTTTGGCAAATTTATTCAAAAGTTAATTTGCAATATTTTAGAAGCTTTATCATGAAGTAATTTGTATTTGAGCATTTTTTGAATTAAGTTTATTAGTATTTAATATACATTAGTCATTTCTGGAGGAGTCTGAGTCAGACAGTAGCAAAATAGTCCTAGTTGATTTTGAAAATTAACTATCGAATCTCGAATTCACTTATTTGGATGATTACAATACTTTCTCTACCTGAGGGGTCATGAAAAAGTAAATATGCTAAGAATACATTTAAGGCAATCTTAAGTGTTTATTATGGACAGTCTTGACACAGCTTAAATGTGTTGCAATATCATCATTGAAACATGGTAATTTTTACACTTTGACATGAAAAGAATGTCTTGACGGTCATAGCTGACTTGAAAAGAATATCTCATGGCTATTAACTGGTGTAGTTCCTTTTAAAAAAGAGACCCCAGTTTGAAAGCCACCATTCTCTCTACCTTATCCTCACTTGAATAACCTTTTAGATAAAATAAAAATATATTTTAGATCAGTGGCTTCCAATCTTTTTCAAATGAAGCCCCATCCATCCCCACCCCTTGGTAGTTAATCAAATTCCCATGGCTCTCTGCCACCCCCAATTTTTTGGAATCCTTTTTTTATGATAATTTTTTAGTCAATTTTATGTATTTAATACAAAAATCAATGCAACACTGGCTCCATAGTGGTAGAAAAAAAGACTGAAGATGTATTGTTCAACGCTGGTTTGCTTTCATCAGTTCTTGAATATTGGGCTTGATGTTTGACAGAGCACACTTAAAATTGCCATTCACTTAAAATTGACAACCCTGTTTAGTTTTTATGAGAGCCAAAGCTAAAACGAAGAATGATAGAAATGTAATTAAATAAATAGCTTCAGTTGTCTAAATTGACACCATCTTTCAAAAGTGACAGCTGCAAAATAAATTCCCTGTTGTGTGAGTACATAAATTCAAATATTTTAACTTTCAGAAATGGTTTTTAACTGGTGAATTGAATTGACTATGGTCTCTTTATTTGATTTTTAAATGAGCTATTTATGTTATATTATGCACAGAGATGTCTCTTCACACACCCATCACAACCTCTTGCATTATCATCATATATATATATATATATATTATATTTACTATAGCTTTGTAAAAATGACCAGAATCTTGTGTGCCTAAGTAAATTAGTTTATTTAAAAAAATAAATTAACCAACATCTTGCAGGCCTACGTAACAGCCTTCTATGCCCTTTATTCATTTTAATACAAACATATTAATATATATTAACGAACTGATTAGGTGTGATAAAATACGTTTTGCAGTTGTTTCTGAAAACAACATAAATTGTGCTGTTGTGTATAATGTCAGGTGTTGCTGGTGAGCCATCTTAAGAATTATATCATTTTAGTATGTTCACTGGCAATTTTTTCACTAGGGTCATCCACCTCCTTTCCCCCCTATTTTTCCTAACCTTGTTATGTTTAGTGATCTTTAGCTCCAATAGTAGTAGTATCAATAACTCAAATAATATTAATAAATGGAACTCTGCACGGACTTTCTCGCTCCATTGTTTAAAGATGGAGATATTTACCCAAAACTCGTATATATATGTGAAACAAAATAATATACACTAGCAAGTCCAAGCATAAATTGCACTATAATTGCTATACTTATGTAAAACTTTTTTTAAGTCTCAGTTTTAAATTTTGTAATTTTATTTTTAAAGAATTAATGTCTTCATTTGCAACGATAAAAAAAGATCAATATTGGCTCCACAAGGGTCAACACTTCGTATTAAAATTTCGACTTCCGGTTAACATTTTCGACGTTTTATTAGGTGTTGTGTATGTTGATGTCATCGCATTGCTATTAAATTCCTCATTTATAAATTTTGACCAATAAAAAATGTAAATATTAACTAATAGATTATTATTGTACAAACATTTCTTCTAAGAGGTTTAAGAAAAAATAATAAAATTTTTGAGAGACTTACTTTAATTACGCTATGGCATCGGAGAATTATTGCATTAAAACTTTAAAGTAATAGATTTTTTCTCTTTTTGCCCTTCAGTAAACTACCCTTAATTTTAGGGTTGGATATTCAATTCCAAAAGCCCCCGGGGCAACCTTATGACAACCCTAAATATAAAGTTTTAGCCTGATTGGTAAAATAGTTTAGGCTCTAGTTGGAGGGACAGGCTGACGGACGGAAATTCAAAAACCACTTTATCGGATTTGGAGGGGTCATGAAATGTCAAGATTCATCAAAATCTTGAGTTCAATTTTTCTTTTGAAGATCACAATACTTATAGTAAAAATATAGTAAAATGTATAATGTGTGTAAAATGTTGATAAAAATATATTTGTATATTCTAAAATAATCTTTTAGGGCTATCCCTTTATTATCACTAAAATGGAAGGAACTAGGCAAGGTTGGTAATAAAGGGGGTTGCCTGGATCAAACACACATCATTTGATATGGAAGAAAGTGACGTGGACAGTAGTCCATCAGTTGTAGACAAGCTTTGTCAGCCCTATAAAATAAACACATTAGTTTATTAAACTGAAATTGTTTTAAAATATTGATTCTACAGCTAGGCGTTTGTACCACAGAAGGCTTTTATTTTCTCTCTTTATTTTATTCTTAGTCATTTCCTTTAGCTATTAAACTTTGTATTCTATGAATATATGTAAATCTTATTATGTATTACATTGTGGTGATGTTAGTTAACTTTAACTTTGTTTTATAAATTAACTCTAAATTTTGGCTTATTGTTTAGGTTGATAGTTGTAAACCAGTTTGTATGTTGTTAAGCATTAATTACCTTTCAATTAAATAAGTTTAAATGATTACTTTAATGGTACTATGCCCCGAGATACGAAAGTTGAAACAACCACTACCTTGGCTTAGTCTTTCTCCCTTTTAGTTTTTAAAGATTTGAACTTAATTACAAGCTTACTCTGCTGGTTAAAGAAATAATAAATTCATCTATGCTTTCTCTAAAAGTTATTCTGTACGAGGGTTTCTGGGAGTCAAGCTAGTTGTGTTTGTCAAAATGGTGGTTTCCAATAATTTCAAATACCTAAACTAGTTCATGGTAGGAATTATGTGGATTATTTCCTTTAGTAAATATTTACTTACTAATAATGCCTGCCAATGTGCATAAAGTGATAGCTTTACTCTTGATTTTTTATGTTAGATATCAACACTAAAATAATTATATCACACAAATAATTAATGAAAACAAAATATTGAACACAACAGTATATCTCATGGAAAAGATGAAATGTTGTGTAATTAAATCAATTTATTTAATTAAGGCCCTTGGCCCTGTCGTGCAAGTCTAAAACCTATTTTGTGGGATGGTGGTCAGAAAGGTGAAAGACTACCACCGACCAAATTATTATTCCGCTCCAACAAAAACAGATAAATCATGTACACAGTAGTAGGCGTTAGCTACCAGACAGGTCTTGCGAAAAAATAATACGTTTGGAAATATTATTTTTCGAATGAGTGAAATTTTCATAGTTATATTTTCAACATCTCTTCTAAGATAATGTATCAATGTTTATTAGGTGTTATATGTTCTTATTTTTTGTAATGCAGCCGGAAGTTTTCTATTGAAAAACGTCAAAATAATTGATATTTGATCACTGTTAAAATTATAGAGGAGGTGTGTATATGAAAAGTAAAACATAATCAACATACTTCTATTCTTAAACAAACCGAGCAGGATGGGTTCAAAGAATTCACACATCTTGATAACTACACTTACAAACATGAGCCTACATTTACACCTTCTTTCTGGATTAGGAATTTTGTCTTTTGGTGCCCTTTGCCTTGTCAAGTGACTAACCAAAGAATTGAAGCTGGAAAAAGAGTTAAGAAAGCATCGTGGCTTATTAAAGTATCCTTGGTAAAAAATAATTTGGTGAGAACATCTTCCAGAATATTTACAAGTGTTGCTATCCAATAAGGTGTAAAAACAACTTTTTAGTCCCAAAACATTTATAAGAATCAAAGTTCTTAATGCCTATTCACATAAATTCAATAGGTAATTGTTATAAAAGTGATAAATCCCGAAAAACATTAAAAAGTACAAAAATATTTAACTCAATAATTCCAATTTTAGTTCAAGTTCAAGCATATAACTCAAAACGAGTTGTAAGATGCGATGCTAAATAATAATAATAATATTAATACAATTTCAGCTACTGTTCATAATTTTTAAATTTTGTTTCAAAACAGTAAAATATATTTAACAAAATTAAATTTGATTGAAAATATAAAAAGTACTGATATCAGACTCAAGAGTAACCTAACACACATTAATTTTTGTTTTACCGTATATTTGATTCATAGAGGCATGTGACCATTATAATTAAGTTTCAATAAGACAACTACATCAGCTATAAAGTCAACAACATAAATTAAATACTCAGAAACCTTAGTTCAGTCGGTAGTGTGTCTGCCTACTGAGCTAAAGGTCCCAGTTTTGATGTCCAGAATGAACAAAAAATATAACATTGATTATGGATTTTCCTTTTCACAATGATTAATTTATGGTTGGGGGCTAGGTGCAGTTGCATACCCATTGGGGGGGGGGGGGGTGAGGCTTGAGGCTCAAACTCCCTCTACAGTAGTTTGGGGATGCCCCTTAACCATCCAAAAAAGTTTGTAGGTGTATATAATAGTAAAAAAAATTTATCTCAGGCGGTTGGGGGAACCTCTCCCTTTAGCCCCCTTTACTTTGTAATCCTGCATATGTTACACCCACCTGGGATCCAAACTCCAACCTCCCTGTCAACACATCAGCCTGCATGTGAGTTTTTACTGAGGTTCTGAATGTTCTGTCATTACTTTGAGAGCTGTAAAAAATATTGTTATATTTCTAGCACATGGAACATGAGGATGCAGGCAAGGAGGCCATACAGAACCTGAACGGCTCCTTGGTACATGGGCAAGCCATCAAAGTTGAGGCTGCAACTAGTCGTAAGGGCCCCCTTACACCCACCACTAAAGTATTTGTGGGGAACCTCACTGAGAACACCAAAGCCCCGGAAGTCAGGGCTCTTTTTGCAAAGTTTGGGACTGTCATGGAATGTGACATTGTCCGAAACTACGGCTTTGTGGTACGTTTGACTGAATTTATTAGTTCTTATAAATGACAGGGGCTTTCAAGTCTATATTTTATGTTCTTTTATTTTTATTTGACTGACATCGGGAAATCACAGTCATAATTGGAAGAGGAAATTATTTAAAACTAGGCTTGATTTCAACTTAATACTTCAGCTTTTTTTTTTTTTAATAATAAACTAGTCTGAATTGATAGTCATTCTCTATACAATATATTATCACTTTTCAAGTTATGAAGTATTCAGAGTAAACTATTAAGTTTGGAAACAAGAATTTTAAAAAATAAATTTATATCTAAAAGTTAGTAATGGCATCAAAATTGGCATATATATATTGTTTTGGTTACTCACAGCATATTGAATCAACTGATAAAGTGGACGAGGCAATCAAAGAGCTTAATGGCTTTGTGGTGGATGGACAGCCCATGAAGGTTCAGATCTCCACTAGTAGAGTTCGCCAACGTCCGGGAATGGGAGACCCCGAGCAGTGTTACAGGTATTTGTACCCTCAGAATTTGTGCTTAAAATATGGATTTATTATATTTATCAACATCTAATTTCAATGTGCTTTTTTTTTCATCTTAGCTGGCTTTAAACATTCCGCTGTAAAATTGTTATAAGTAAAATTCTTGTGCCATGGCAAATTTTAATGCATTGATGTCATTTTTATAATTTTATTTTCATTAATTTTACACAACCTACTTATTTTAACATTTTAAAATGTTTATTTAAATAAGTATTTTTGGTTTGATATTGCTAACAAATGTATTATTTTCACCTAAATCACAGAATAATTGTCACGTACAACATCATTTATTTTTTTCTAATAAAATATAACAAATATTTACCAAGGGGTCATTCTATATGAAATAGCCCAATTTTAAATTAAAATGTTGTTTGACCATCTAATTACTTTTTAATTGGTTCACCATAGGTGGCCTTGCTACGGACCTGTTCAAAGATATTCTTGTTAATTTTTTATCTGCCACCGTCTTGGATTTACACCCATTTTTCTTCACCACGGTATGAAAAAATATTTTGCAAAGGTTTTAAAAAACAGCTCTTGTGTGGTTTCTATTAAAGATAAAAAGTTCTTGTTTTCATTGCCCTAAACTAGAAATCTAAATCTTTCAGAAAATATATATATTTGAGGTAAGGCATTGGTAACTTGGACTTTAATGGGCTTAAATTTAGCCACTATAATGAGCAATTTGGCCAATTTTAAAGGTCTATAAAATCAAAAGGGCTTGAAACTACAGGATGGAATTTTTTTGCAAGAACCTAGGGCTTCTAGCCACGTAAAATAAATCCTGAGTTTTAAGCCCTTTCGGCCGATTTTTAGTTCCAAGATTGGAAAGTTTCAAAAATATGTGGGAATTTCAAGGTTACATATCTCCAAAGGGGGACCTGAAAAAATAATTGAAATTTTGGTCATGGATAGATACTCTTACTAGTACTTAGTAAAGCCTGTAAGTTTTGTTTTGGGGTTCGTGTTGATGTTCACGCTACAGGCTGTCAAATATCTCTGAAATTTAAAATGTGTATGCATAATATTATTATGATAATAGACCTAAAATGGCTTAAATATATTATTTAATAATTTTACAATGGTAAAAAGGATTTTAAAATAGACGAAATCATATATTTTTTAAAAGTTGTGCTATATACATTTCTTCCCTTTTTCACAGTTTAACCTTTCTTAAAACTCTAAAATTATATTCAATTTACTATTATTAAAGTCATACCATAAAATAAACTATTAGGCCTACTAATTAAAGTTTTAATATAAACTATTCATCATCATTTTTGGGCACAGTCTGCTTATTTTGTCACTATCGTAAAATTTTACAACCAAGTCCTTTGGTTTCTCTAAACTTACTTCAGTAATGACTGACTCCCGTGGATCATTCCATATCAATTGATCCAATATTTTGAGGAAAATTAACCCACCATCATAGATTTTGATTATATTTTGCATATAATTTCTGTGAATGATTTTATGATCATATTTAAAATTTAAGACAATCCAACCAGTAATTTTCAAGTTATGAAGGTCCAAATACATCTGAAAAATTTCCGCGGTAATGGTGTGAAAAGTTGACAACATTTTATTAAATATTTTAAATCTCTAGAAGTAAAAAAAGAAGATCAATGATTTATTTTTTTATTTTATTTTCCTCTTTAAATATAAAGTATTTTGTTGTGTCTATGATTGAAATTGGTATATTGGAATGAATAGTAGATAAAATTAACCTGGGAGAAGGAGATGTGTCAGTATGATTTATGCACCCAAGTGGCCCAGCAAACTCATTTTACTGGCCATTGCTTGATTATGATTGCAATTTGGTCACAACTTGCATGTGTTAGAAGTTCGATCAACAAGTGCTAGAACTTATGGTTTTTCAAAAACATTTATGTCTGGGAAGCTAAATGGCCTTCTTTTAGAATTTCTCTCGATAAGTTAAATATTTAATACATCGTATAAGGATTAGATTTTTAACATCAACTTTTAAGCTAAATTTTCATTATGTTAAATGATTAGAGACATGCGAGACTCAAAAACATTTCAAATTCAAGAAAAAAATAATCTCTATCTCATCTTGATAGTTAAAAAATGAATCTTGAAAATTCGAGAAGTTAAAAAAAAGGAAATAATGGCCCTAAGAAATTAAAAAACCAAATTGAGAATTTATTATTTGCAATATTGTAATAACCCAATAAATAGGCGGCAATACCACCCCCACCCCTCCCCTCCCAAACACTCTTCACAAAGACATGTTTTGCTTATAAATATTGTTTTTCAATATCAAACTTTGATAATATAAGCTGTTATACTACAAAATTAAATTATAAATCTGTTCATTGTTAACTACCTATCACTATTTTATTAATAGCATTTAAAATGTGTATGAGTTATATCTTGAGTGTTTGAATGAACTATATATTTACTTTAATAAACAAACATAATTTATTTATTTTTGAAGTTATACTTCTTTAGGCGCGTTATGAAAAAATTATGAGAGTGAAATTTTAAGATGCGCGCGCATCACTGTAACACAAAAGTAACAGGTTGAAGGTAAACCGCTCACTAAGTCTCGAATAAAAAAAGCTACCAACAAAATAGAAATAGAACCTCTGTTAGTCGCGCATGTTGGTACGCTCATAGAGAAATGTATATTATGTTATTCCTTTCTCTATGGTACGCTCGTCGCCTCCGATCACTGTTTTCATATATATAATATTTATCCACATGTTTCTAGTTTCTACATTCACAACACGTGTTTTAGTTTCATACAAGGGCGAATTATATATGTGCTAATAAATTATATTCAGTAATGATTTAAATTGAATATTTTGATTAATATTATTTACTATTCGTAAATATTAGTGAAAAAAATTGTGCTTATAGACTTTTTCAAGTGCTCCAATATAATTGAGGTTAACTATTAGTATGTATTATTTATTGATATAAATTAAAATATTATTATTTAACATAATTAATACTAAATATTGTCATTTTATTGTAATTAATTATTTGCATGCAATTAAAAACTATTTTTTAATGATGCCAAAGAAGTATAACTTCTCGCGCGCGTACATAAGTACACACACCCATTTTTTACTTTCAAAGGACGTTTTCTTGTCTCGATATTTTTCCACTCTCACGAAGTTCCTGTGCTGTGTTTGTTTTTGACCAGCTTTTGGGGGCTACACTGATGACTTTAATTCTTTCACTATTTGATGTACAACTTATTATTTTAGATTTTTTTATTAAATACTGTCTTTGGCTGCAACTTCAAGCCTTTTTCTATATTTTCTTTGTCTTTCTATTTTTCTTTGGTATTATCTTAATCATTCTCATAACTGCTAGCAAGTCTCCTACGGCATGACAAACAAACTTTCCTGGTATAAGTTTTAACAAGGGCCACTTTTCACACTTCCACAGTTACTTCTCAAGTTTTTTCTAATTACTTTTTGTGGGATGAAAATAGGTCACAACTTGAAATTCCAAACCAGTGTTGACAGTTCAACATTAATGTTCAAACAACTTTTTTTGTGGTGGCCTAGGGGTAAGGTGTCGGACTTCTGTGCTGGGGTCCAGGGTTCAATCCTTGGTCCCGGCATAGATTTATCTGATTGCCAAACCCTTCCTTAACCTCTGTAATAAAGACGTGGTATATATAAATCACATCATGTGAATGTGGGGAATGCCAGGCCTCCACCGTGGTTCGGATTCCACGTTAAACTGTAGGTCCTCTATTTAATTTCACATTCACCCTACCATTACACATTAGCGTGTGTATAACCCGAACAGGTAGTAAGACGCGGTGCTAATATAATAATAATAATATAATAATAATAATAATATTTTTTTATTAAACTTTTATTTGAGTGTTCTTATTTTTAAATTTTTTTTATCAGTGTTATTTATAATTTAAAAACCAATATTACCATTATTTAACCTTTTTTTTATCAAAGTTATTTATTATTTATAAAAACGAGTGTCATTTATATTTTAAGAACATGTGTTTTAATATACTTTCTAATGTTTTATAATTATGAATATACAATACTCTAACTTGGGGACTTTCAAAAATACTCGTCTCGAGTTTGGCTTGAATGGAAAAACCCAAGCTTGTAGGCCCCTAGTAAACATTTTCTGAAAGGTATTTTAAGTAGTTTAAGGCAGTGAAATCCAGAACTTCTTAGCTTAAATAGAAACCACACAACCTCTTTTTAAAACCTTTGCTTACTGTGGAGATATTACCAAGATGGCATATAAAAAAATTAACAAAAATATCTTTAAGCGGTTCAGTAGCAAGGCACCTATGGTGAACAAATAAAAAATTAACTAGATGATAAGAATATGCGAGTACATAACTGAACTATTCAAGAACTCATAGTTGACACCAAGCACACTAGTATTATATTACCATTGCAATATTTTAGTTGGGTTCTATTACAGGTGCGGTCGTGGAGGTCACTGGTCCAAAGAATGTCCAAGGGCAGGGTAGGTATTGTCATCAACTAAAATACTCCATTTTGTAAATATGTTGTAAAAGGAAACAACCTTCCTGAGAGATGAGTACAGAACAGTTTTTAGTAACTTTTAATTTGTTAAAAAAAGACCAAAATTATTTTGGCTCCATAATAACATCAATTATTTATCTTTTCCTAGACACCTTTTTAATCCATCATTTATTTGGTTTGTTTGGTGTCTAGTTGCCTTAGCTAAATTATCTTTGTTTTACTAGGATGGGCGGCCCTGACAGAAATGGTTTCCGTGACAGAATGTTTGGGCGGGAGCCATATCCCCCGCCTCCACCACCACCATTCCTCAGAGATAGGATGCTGGGACGTTTCAGTGTATGTAATCTCCTAGAATCAATCCATACTCGACAAACTTTCAAGTTTAAAAAATAACTTTTAAGCCAGTACTTTGGACTACAACTTGAAGTAAAGCTGTTTCGGCTTCTAATGTGAATAGAAACTCTATTTACTAAACATTTCCTGACTTTTATATTTAATGAAAGAAGTTTTTTGGAAAAGAATCAGGTCACACACATGTTTCTCATGCTTATCGGGGCAAGAATTTGAAAAGAACACCAGTAATTTTTATTTTATTATATTATTATTATTATTATTATTATATTATTAATTATTATTCATGGCCTGTAATTTAATCAGCCTTAATTTCAACTCTTTTTCAATTTTTACAAAATTCTAGATTCAACTACAATGCTTTGCTCATGAAAATATTGACAACTAATATAATAATGTATGGTCAATTACTGCCATTTTGACCCGTGAAGTATACTTCTTCTACCCTAAAAGTTAGCACACAAGTCTTTCTTTGACGAATTACACTACGACCCTATCTTATAATATAAGACACAAGTAAACTAATTTTTATTGATTTATCAACTTTTGAAGAAAAAAAACACATTAGGGTGGATTTAGGGCATTACGCAATAAATTTAAGCACATAGTAAAGCCTTAAACACGGAAGAAAAATTTGAACTTCGATTTGAGTTTTCTTTGAACTAGGGGTGTGCAACGTCCACTTTTCTACGTTCAAGTGAATTTAAATTGAATGGACGCTATATTAACCAAGTTCAAATATTTTTTGTTTTATGCTTGAAAATATATATCATAGGTATTTATAAGACTATGCACTAAAACTACCGTATTTACCTGAATCTAAGATGACCCCCAGTTTTTCATTGGCTATGGATGGATTTTTTGTAAGTGTTATTTATTTTTATCATGAATGAAGAAAATAATTATTATGGTGTAGTGTTGACAAATGTCTTTTTTTAATTTACAAAACAAAATACCTATGTTGATTTAAATCTAATTAGGGTTGCAGAATTGCTAAGGAATTTGTGTCTCAAATATTGCTTTTGCACAAGAAGGTTAACTTTGAAAAAGTTTCATAGAAACACGAGTTAATTTTTATTATGACAAATGATAATCGTAATTGAAGATCTGAGTCTCATACATACCCTACTCCCCCTAAATACTAACATTAGACTTTACTATTAATATGCTGGCTTCTAAAATGTGACACTTTCACTTTCAAAATTATCTACAGAAAATAAAATAATATAAAGAGATATAGGAAGAAATTATAGGACTAATATGAAACAAACGGTTGCTTTTACAAAGAAAAGATAAACACATTTCACATGTTACAAAAAATCTAACCAATCAAATGTCTGCCATGAATTACCGTAAAAGTCAGCTGCCATGGCAGCCAAGTGTAAAAAATTAGTGACAAACAAGTATTTTTATTATTATTTCAAAACTGATCTAAGAACGTCTAATCAAAGATAATAATTTAATTAATATTTATTAAAAGTTAGATATGTTGTGGATTTTCATGAATTAAAATTAAGTTCAGCATTGCTAAAATTGTCTAGTAAACTATGTATTATTGATTGTTTGTTTAAAATCTATTCTAATTTTCTCACACGCCTTACTTGACAATCAATGTTTTAAAACTTAATGAATTATCAAATTGTTAAGTATTTATTTGTTTTAAAATCTATTTTGATTATTGTGAATGGCTGAATTTTTAATATTGTAGGGAAGTAATTGGTAAAGTAATAAAAAAACAACAGAACGAAATAAAATTCAATTAGAATATGCCCATCACTAGCCCCAACCAATTTTAGAAGTTAACCATGTTGAATACCAAAGAGTGGTATCTAGTTTTTAGCATGTAGTATTGATTATTGGGATACCAGTCGATACTATGGTTGAGTATCGTATCGGGCCAAAACTAGGTAGTTATTTTTAATGATAACCTAAAAAATAAGCTAAAAATCCATGAAAATAACCAAATATCCTGTGACCTGTGTTAACACTTTGAAATTCGAGAAAATCGATGAAAAATCTAATGAAAAAAGGGGGGAGCCTGCACTATTGTATTAATACTAAATAAAGATGTAAAATGTTACTTTTTGATGTAGGCCTAACCCATTCCTTAGTCTGCGATTTTAAGACAACCCCTAGATTTTGAAGCTACAAATTTAGAGAAATAACTCTTCTTAGATTCAGATAAATAAGGTACTTGGAAAATGTTTTTTAACACAAATCGTTTGTAATATTTTGTTTTATTCTGATAAATAAGTTACTATCACAACTTAAAATTCATTTTAAATTTTTTTCCATGTGAAAATTTATTTATAAATGCATAACAGCAATAATAGACTATAACTTGAGAATTTTAGCCATAAACATTTTTACTGGCTACTTGTTGAGGTTTGATTTTTTTTTAAGCAAATTTTAATGTGATATGTGTTTTAGAGCCAATTTGAAGCATACCACATTCCTACTTCGAATTAAAAAGGGGGAATTTGCATACCCTTAAGACATAAAACTATCCTGAGTGGCTCAATGGTGACAATGAGTGAAGCCAATGATTCTTGGTTCAGGGTTTTTAAATTAAAGATCTTTATCTAGCTTCTGACAATTAGAAGGTCGAATCTACTATTTTATGATTACAAAACTTTATTTTACCTCAAATCTGAACATTGGTAAAAAAATTATGAACTTTAGAGAAAAAAGAATATAGCAATAATTACAAATTATAAAAGTAATCAACATTTTTAGTTAAAATACAATTCGTGTTAAATTAATGATATGTTTAAGATTCTCCGATAAACATTTTGAGGCTGAATCACCATAGCATTATTACAGGTCCTAAACAAATACCAATTTTAAAAAACTCTCAAACAAATATCAATTAAAAAACTCTCAAAGATTCAAGAGTGTTGATGATTCTTCTTGACAGCACAAAATTATATTTAAAAAAGCCAAACATCTTCACTCTTAAAAAAAAGAAAATTGATTTTTACTTGGGCTTATCAACTAGTTTGCTGACTAGGCATATCACTGATGACAATTATTTGGTTTAATTTAGAAGACTAAAGACAGTAAATATGTATTTATAGTACAAACAAATCAACTGTTCCCATGTGTCATTTTTATTTTATTCTATATAGCAGTTTTACCTAATACAGATTTAAATTATAACTAGAATTAATTTAAACATAATTCACTTTATCATTGGTCCTATCACATTTTAAAAATGGTTAGTTTTTGTCAAACTGACTTGAGTTTTCTCACATTTAAGTTCATGGTCGTTTTATACAAGAATTTTATTTAGAAATCTGTGCACATAACACGAACCAATATTTTTTAATACAAAAGAAAAAATAGTTTATCAAATTTCTTGGAATTGAAATAAGCATAATTCATAACTATCAACTGATGAATAAATTAAGTATTGAAATGATGATAAATCCCGAATCCATGATCTTGTTTTGAAAACTCTTAATTAGGGTATGCAAAGCTTCAAATATTGGTTTGATTTCACTATAAAGTGGATTCGACAGTAAACCCTTTTTTTTTAAATATTCAAACCTCAATTTGGCTTAGTGAAAATTATTCAATTCGAGTTGAAAAGGTGGACTTCGCACACCCCTCTTTCAGATAGTTCTTTAGTTTGAATTTCCCTTAAATTATTACCAGTTTTGGCTTCCCTTGAGCATTCACCAATTTTAGCTTCCCATGAGTCCTCACCACTTTTGGCTTCCTGAGTCTTCCTCATATTGATTTTCCCTAGTCATCATCATTTTTGGCTTCCCTCAAATCTTCACTTTTGGCTTCCCTCGAATCTCCACCGGTTTTGGCTTCCCTTGAATCTTCACCGGTTTTGGCTTCCTCGAATTTTCACCTATTTTGGTTTCCCTCGAATTTTCGCCTGTTTTGGTTTCCCTCGAATTTTCACCGGTTTTGGCTTACCTCAAATTTTCACCGGTTTTGGCTTACCTCAAATTTCACCGGTTTTGGCTTCCCTCGAATTTTCACCTGTTTTGGCTTCCTTCGAATTTTCACCGGTTTTGGCTTCCTCGAATTTTCGCCTGTTTTGGCTTTCCTCAAATTTTGGCCTGTTTTGGCTTCCCTTATAACCCTTTTCACTTTTGTTTTTCCCTATAATCTTTTCCATTTTGGTTTTCCATGTAATCTTTTCCAGTTTTGTTTTCCCTATAATCTTTTCCACTTTTGTTTTCCCTATAATCTTTTCCAGTTTTGTTTTCCCTATAATCTTTTACAGTTTTGTTTTCCCTGTAATCTTTTCCAGTTTTGTTTTCCCTATAATCTTTTCCAGTTTTGTTTTCCCTATAATCTTTTCCAGTTTTGTTTTCCCTATAATCTTTTCCAGTTTTGTTTTCCCTATAATCTTTTCCAGTTTTGTTCTCCCTATAATCTTCTCCAGTTTTGACTTTCCTCAATTCTTCTTAAGTTTTGGCATCCCTTGATTCTATCCCAGTTTTGGCATCCCTTGATTCTATCCCAGTTTTGGCATCCCTTGACTCCATTCCAGTTTTGGCGTCCCTAGTCTCTATCCCAGTTTTGGCATACCTTGACTCTTCGCCAATTTTGTACTCTGGAATTATCTCTAGTTTTGGTTCCCCTTGAATTTTCCCCAGTTTTAACTTCCTTTGATTCTTCCCCAGTTCTAACTTCCTTTGATTCTTCCCCAGTTCTAACTTCCTTTGATTCTTCCCCAGTTCTAACTTCCTTTGATTCTTCCCCAGTTCTAACTTCCTTTGATTCTTCCCCAGTTTTAACTTCCTTTGATTCTTCCCCAGTTTTAACTTCCTTTGATTCTTCCCCAGTTTAACTTCCTTTGATTCTTCCCCAGTTCTAACTTCCTTTGATTCTTCCCCAGTTCTAACTTCCTTTGATTCTTCCCCTGTTCTAACTTCCTTTGATTCTTCCCCAGTTCTAACTTCCTTTGATTCTTCCCCTGTTCTAACTTCCTTTGATTCTTCCCCTGTTCTAACTTCCTTTGATTCTTCCCCGTTCTTAACTTCCTTTGATTCTTCTCTAGTTTAACTTCCTCTTACTTCTTTCAATGACTGTGTGGTCTAACACGCTAATCTCGTGTTGGACTAGATGGCTAAAGACGGGGAAATTGGGGTTCAATCTCGGTCAGATGCACTGAGGGTGGTTTTCCTTAAATGGTTTTCCACGCAAATTTGGATTTGTTTCCTCTTAATTAAGCCTTATAAATTCTTGACCCATTATTGTAATTAGTACTTAGATGTATAGCCTGAACGGGTAGTAAGCGGTGTTAAAAAAAATATTTTGGTTCAAACATGTTTGCTAGGTGACCTTGGGGATGACCTTGCAAAGATCACAACCCTGCAATACAGCTTCTCTCACTGTGTTGTTTATATTTTTAATACAACCCCTCCTCTATTTTGCCTTTCCCATCCCCTTGTAATTTATGAAAGAAGTAACTGTTTACTCAGTTACTAGCAGCCACCCCTCAACTCCTCTTTGCAACAAACCAAAGGACAAGGCTGTCTGTTAAGAGCTTAAGGATGTTGAGTGGTCAGTCAGTACCTCACATGTGCCTGTTAACAAAGGATGGATCTTAAGAACAACTGTTGAGTAAAATGCTGATTAGCTTACCATGATCTTTTCAGATTGGATTGATAATCTTGGCACCAGTCTTTTTTTTTTAGTCAAAATATTATTGCAATACTTTTTTTATTGCCTATGCAGTGATTTTATTTTGAAAAGAGATGTTTCAATAAACAGCTGTGTTCTCCGCAGGGCCTGTTACCTACCTGGTTAAAATCAATGTTGGTCTAAAATTCATCAACTATTGCAAAGTATTACACTGTACTTGCAGAGCTAGTTAGTTTTCTGGAGAGAACATATTATAATCTTTAGATCTATTACTTGTGAAACAAAGCTCCCGAATTTTGTAATGTTAATTTTTGTATTTATTGCAGGATGGTTTCTACAGTGACTACTATGACCGCAACAGGTTTGAAGACACCCGCGACTTGTTTGAGCGTCGATTTCCCCCTCTACCCCCGCGAGATCTAGGGCCATCACTGCGTGGCAGAGATTTTCTGCCACCCCCTCCACTACCCCCACGCCCACGTGAATCACTGCCTCCTCCCCCTCCCTTAGGTCTAAGTCGCTCATCAAGTTCGCTACGAGATTCATCATTTGATCGCGGTTCATCTGAATATAGCATCTTCAGTCGACGCTCCCCCACTTCAAGTACCCATAGCAGGTTCAGGTGACAATATGCACTAACTGGAGTCTTGGTGGAAAATAGGAATTTTCTGATAAAGGGAGAGGCTTGTATTTATTATTTAAAGGGGTGTGCAAAGCTTTGAAACTTTAGCTTGACTTTTGAAACATATCAGCTCTGACTTCACATCAAAAAAAGTCCTGCTTTGACATTTACAAAGCTTGCCAATAAAAATTTTGATAGCTATAATACTTAATTTATGATCATTTATTACCATTCTGGCGGTTTAATACAAAATCCATACTTGCTAGAAACCCACTTATGGGGTTATATGGTCTAAGGTACTAACTATTCTTGTGGTAGACTAGACTGCTGATGACAGGTAGATTGATGTTTGAATATCGGGTGTGTACTGAGGGGGGGGGGGGGGTTCCTCTCTTTCTCCACGCATTGTTGGTATACTTCCTCTAAATATAACCTTCCTCATTCCTAAAACCAGTACATAAGCATATAACCCAATCTAATAGCAAAACCCAGCGCTAAAAAAAGTATATATTCACATAGAGAAAATCTGAACTAGCTGAATTGTAAGTTTTGATAATTACTTGATTTACCAGAATAAAACAAAGTATTACAAATAATTGTTCAATAAAACATTTTCCACAAAGTTATACAAATAACCAAAAGTTTGTTTTTTCAGGCATAAAACAACCAACAAAAAATATTCGAGCTTTTATTTGGCCTTTAGAATATCTTGAAATTGAAAAGTGGACTTTGCACACCCCTAACTATTTAGATTTTAAAAAGCCTTTATTTAGTGTAATCATTTGATTTTGTGTTGATGCATGTTTTATGATTACACTTCAATTACAATTAGTAGTTTTTTGTAAATGAATTATTTTGATTGATATATCTTTTAACTCAAACACATATTTTTTGCTGTTGACTTACCCAATGACCATAATCGTTAAATTGATGAGGATTTCGGGGCTGAATTGCTAACTGGTCTGTCGAGGGTTATTTTACACAGATTTATCAAGAGGATTATTCAGTCTTCTAACCCTTAACCCTTAGAATAGTAGTAACTTGTTTAATCCCATTATAAAGTGGTATTCACAGATCTTTTAAGTACCGTATTGGTCCGAATATAGGCCGCACCCTAAATTTTTGAAAACTTTTAGAGAAAAATCAATATTCCCATTTAAATATGATCAGTGTATTAAATCATTTGAAAATAGAAATTGTTTAATGGTAGGAGCTTACACTTAAAATTAGGTTACTTAAATAAAATCACTTTCATAGAAAAAAACACAATATTTACACTTAAATTTATGTCACTTGGAAATAAAAAAGTAAGTTATTCATACTCAAAATTAAATCGTTTGGGGGAAAAAAGGTAAGTTCATACTAAAAATGAGTCCACTTGGAAATTAAAAAATAATGATACACTTAAAATGTGATCACTGAAAAAATAGGCCAACAATGAGACACTTTGAGAGGAATGAAAAATGATTCATCACTGCTCTATTAGTGTCACTTTCTTCACTCTCATTGGTCTCTTTTGGATGGTCCTCCCACAAAATATCATCTTCTGTGCCATCCATCTTATTGGATAGGCAGCATTTCTTAAATCCGTGGACAATGGATTCCCCGGATATCCTTCCCCAAGCAGTTAATATCCACTTGCAAAGCAGGTTCAACGAAGGCTTCTTAATTTTGCCACTAGGGGTTAGGGGATGATCTGACAAAAGCCAGTCTGAATACTCCCTTCAGAGGTTGTCCTTGAAGGGTTTATTCACAACCATATCAAGGACTTGTAGTTGTGAAGTCATACCACCTGGAATAACAACAAGCTCTGAAGTAAGATGCCTTTGAATACATCAAGCACTAGCATTGCCCGTTTTTTTTAGAAGAGCTCCATGCCTTCTATTCCACACGACTGCTAGCCAATCACACATTAATTCTGCTGTCATCCACCCCTTCTCTTGACACTGACAATGATTCCACTGGGCAGGGTTTCTTTCGGGAGGGTTTTCCTTCTTAAAATTACATACGGGGGTAGCTTCCTACCATCAGCAGTTACAGCTAACATAGCTGTAATGCGCAATTTTTCATTGCCAGTGATCTTTGCAACAATAGATTTGGATCCCTTTTCATCCACGCAAGTATTACTTGGCATGTCAAAATACACAGGTGTTTCATCGGCGTTTCCAATCTGACTAAGAAGATAGTCATTTTGTCTATGGTAACCAATTACATATCGTTGATATTTCACTAACTTCTCTGCGTAGTCAGTGGGCAACTTTTGCGCTAGAGAAGTTCTTCGTCATAGTGACAGATCACTTCTGCGCATGAATCTTCAGCACCACCCAAGGCTTGCCTTGAATTCCCTATGTGGCACTTGTAGCTCTCTTGGAATTTATTGTGCCTTCAATCTGATTACATCACGACTTATTGAACATCCATCTTCTCTTTTCCTTTACCAAAGAAAGAACACGCACATCAATTTCTGGATTACGGCCATGCTTGGGTCCTCGAAAGGCTTTTCGCGTTGAGATGGCTTTTTTTTTTCCCCTAAAATCCAGCGACTTATATTATTCTTATCAATTCCGTATTTTCTTCCCGCTTTCCTACTACTCATTTCTGCCCTGGTTAAACCCCGCTTTTTTCTCGACATGATCTGCCATGTTGCACTTCCGAATTTAATACACACTAAATTATTGTTCTCATGATAGAATAAGTGTTCCGAATTTAATATACGCACTAAATTATTCTCTTAATAGAATAAATGTTCCGAATTTAATACACGCACTAAATATTGTTCTCACAACAGAATAAATGTTCTGAATTTAATACACACAAAATTATTTTTCTCACAATAGAATAAATGTTCCGATTTAATACACGCACTAAATTATTGTTCTCTCAACAGATAAATGTTCCGAATTCAATACACGCACTAAATTATTGTTTTTACAATAGAATAAATGTTGACCAACATACTGAAACAAAATCTCACTAGAAATATATTTAAGCTCACTTTACCAATATTGCCAATAGAATGTGCTGAAAAAAATAATTTTATTTTGCAGCCACTATGGCTCAAATATTGTACACACAAATAAGATTGTAATTCTTCATCCATTTTTAAATAACTTTGCCAACTGTCGTGGTTCATCTATTTTTAAATAGCGGTGGCGAGATATATCGATTTAACAACATACATATCCTATAGGTACAAAATTAAATGTGTATTATCTAAGAGTGATTATAGGCCACATTAGAGTTTTATGAAACCTATTTCTTGGAAAAAATTGCGGCTTATTTTCGGGCTAATACGGTAAATGAATAAACTTAAGGTTTTGCGGTTGGTGAGGGAATGTGTTTCTTAATATAAAAAATTTAAAAGTGTGTTGAACTCTAGTATTAATTATTGACAATAATGAAACACATTTTAATAGCTGTGTGATTTTTGAAACACATAATAAACTAGAGCAACATTTAAATTTACATGTCAGCGAAGAATGCATAAAGAATCCGGATAATTGTGCTTTTGCCGGAGGTCTTATGATGGTACCTTTCTTTTTTCCAGCCGTATGTATGAAGATTTTAGCAGGGACAGTTTTGATGACAGGAGGTAAGTTATTTTTGAACTACTATCCAGTTCCTTTGCATGCTTCCTTTATTTCTTTAATACCTGTTTCAATTCAACGACTACTCAGAGGATGTCAAATACTGCTGGATGTCGGAGGCCCTCCACTCTTGACCAACCGTATCGAGATTTTATTTTCTCTTCTTGCTATGCTTTTCAGTTACATATTAAGCTTTTCTTTAAGTAAAACCTCTTCTCTTTCCTATACCTTTCACTTATATGTTAAGGTGAATGTTGTGTTTCACCTTAAAATAAATTAAATATCTAACACCTTTGAAACCATTAAAAGTTTGTACCGATTATCCTGTGAACATAAATGAAGATATTGGATTTAAAGTAAACAAATGAACATTTCAAAAATATATCCCTTCTTGAATTATCAGTAATTTAATGGTTTTGCCAATATTGATCAAAACCAACATTGATCTAAAAAGAATGCTTAGCAAAGATTTGTGATTTTTTTTAAAATTCTTGTTCTGAAAAGAAAATCTTTGTGTTAAGCATTATTATTAATATATTTATTTTAGTTCACTTTCGAATAAAATCATACAATTTTGATGATCTATTATACTATTTTGTTCCTATTCCATTCCTTCAACGATGGTAAAAAGATTTTTTAAATAAATTAGTTCATTAACAAATTAGCTGAAATTTTTATTTGTTGATACAAGATAGTTTAGGTTACGTTATGTTGGAATAGTTTTCATACGAACATAATATTAAATATTGTGCACCAAAATACTAATTATTACACACATTTAATGTCTTCGAAATTTCTTGGCTTTGGAGTTTATAAAAAAAAATTAATTTTGTTCTCATTCAAAACTTGCTAGTGTGTTTTATATATACTAAAAATCTTTAGTTCAATAAAGCATAGAAAAAGTATACAGAATTTTGCCCTCTTTGTGTAGCATCCTCATAAAAAAAATCTTGTTCAATCCGTTGACACATTTAACTAAAATGGGAAGAAACTGAAGCACAGTCATTAGGTTTAGTAGGCGCATAGTTAATTCATTTTAATTTACCTTTAGTTGAGTAATAAAATTATTTAACAAATCAATTTTAATATTACAAAAAATATGCAGTCAGTATACAACTATTTTTTCCCCCTGGTATTCACTAAAAAAATCATTTTAAAATCAAACATGTGACTATTTAGTAGTGATTAACTTATATGTTGGTGGACTTGATTTCTATTTAACTTTCTTTTCCTATTTCTTTATTTGACATTTTTACATCTAAATTTAAAATTATTGATACTTTAATGCTAATGAGAATAAAATGAAACAAAAGCAATACAGATAAACGACAGTAAATAGTTTAAAGAATTTCAATAACAAATGTTGTGGATTGAATTTTATATTAAGTTTTTGGTTTGTCTGAACTATTTATTTAATTTAAAAGAAGATAATTTAACAACTAAATAAATAATTAATTACTTTATATAGAGTTTTTGATTTGTCTGAATTACTTATTTAATTTAAAAGAAAATAATTTAACACATAAAATAAGCAATGATTCACCACCAATACTTTTATTTGTTTATTATTTTGATAAAAACTTACTTTTCGAAGTAATGACAAGTTTTAATCTGATCTCTGCATGTGTGTTGATGACATTTTATTTACATGTTTATTGTCGATATTATGGGTTAAACTTTACCAAATACCTAAATTTATATCAATTTTAGTGAAATTTTGTAAATGATCTGAGTGAGAAAAATATTAAAAGATTCAGAGCTAAAATATTATTTCAAAATCGTATGTTTTGTCAAAATGAAATTAAGAAATCATTCTAAATGAGTATCATGTTAATCACATGTTTTGTATGGCATTGAACATAAGACTTGTACAAAGTTAGCAATATGTGGTAATTCAATAGTTTGTCCAAACAGCAGTGGAATTGATTAAAATGTAAAACATTCATTTACAAAGAACAAAAATTAATAAACTTATCCAAACATCATTATTAAAGTAACATACTGCTATAATAATTTATTAAAATCACATCTCAGCAGGAATATAGGAAAACATTAAACATCACTAAATTGATAGTCAAACAGAATTGAACTAATTAGAAAGTGCTCATTGTTTTAAATCTCAAGGAGAGTATTTTTAACAACAATTAAAAAATAAAGGTCAATTATTTACATATCGTATTTAAAGTTTTATTGTTTAGAATTGTGAATTTTGTGCGATAAACATGAATCAAATGGTAAACAACACATACAAATGATTAAAATTTTAATAAACATTTGAAGCTTCACATTTTTCGAAGAAATATTTTTTTGGTCAAAGTTAATAAATATCCTTTAAAAGTTTTTCAAATCTTCACACGCTCTTACAATTGATTCGCCAATGATCTGGATTTTTCTGATAATCTGCTTGCTAAAGGGTAGATTTCAAGGTCAATACTTTGTGAGCACAGAAGATTTTAAGAGTAAGAGGGTAGATTTAAGTGGTCTTCTTCAACATCATAAACTGATCCCAGCCTTGGTGAAGGCCTACCAATTTTGCCAGGAGCGGTGTTTCACATACCTTCTAGGGTTCTCGCTCAAGAAAAAGCATTCAGCCTCTGTTGGGTTTGAACCCACAAACATCGGGTCCTGAGGCGAGCACTTTACCCCAAGACCACTGAGGCCAAGTTGGCATAAATCATTCAAAAAATGTGTGCACACACACAATATATATTGAAGATGGGTCGGATCCACCTTTTTTCAAATCTTAAAGCTTAATTTTGCCCTCAAATCCTTAATTAAAATTTGAATTTTAGACAATATTGTAAGCATAAGTGTTTAACTTTCTCAATAATTAGGATTATTTCCTTCACTTTGATTTAGTTTACATTAAGCGGTAAATTAATGATCTGGGGTTTGGTTGTTAGGTTTTTCCTGTTTAGTTTTAACTACAAGAAACTATAACTATTTTAATACCTTTAAAAAATAACTTACACTGGTGCCTATTTAAATCATATTATGATTTGAGTCTTGAATCCATGAATATTCCTTCTGGGTTATAGGATCCCATCCTTATCTACTAGAATATATGCGTCAATACACTTGATTCTTGATGTAAAATTTAACTATGACAGACCTAGACCTACCCTGACTTACTATAATTTTATGATTTTGAAATAGGGATTGTTTGTCTCAAGTACCTTTCATATATACTGGAAATACTAGAAATTACTATAATTTCAAAACTATAGTCAGGTAGACACCTTGCTATAGCTTTTTTTTTTTACATCATTTCCATTACAACTTCCGAAGCCTATGGCCTGGGATAATTTTTTATTAAGACTATATATTTTCCACTATCGACTGGCTAAACTAGTCGTAGCTTCATATGCCTTTTAATATAACTTAAGACTAGGGCAGGCACAACATCCAGTCCTAGGCCGTTAATTTATCACTGTGAAAGGGTAAACCCACATTTCACTGATGATACATTTTTCAGCCATCCCAGGACACGGTACTGACTGAGCTAAGGTGTCTGGACTTTTATTATAACCATTGTTTGTATTCGATTTTGTGTGTGTGTGAGAGAGAGAGAGAGAAACATATTCTGCAAGATCACGACTTAGCCTTAATATTTAAATTTATATTTATAGCAAAAAAAAATTATATTTCTTTTGCAAGCAATATTCTTAAGAAAATACTTTTATAAAAGGAAAGGTTATATTATTATTATTATTATTATTAAATTTTTATTTTATTATTATTATTATTATTATTATTATTATTAGCACCGCGTCTTACTACCCGTTCGGGTTATAGCACTTACGCTAATGTGTAATGGTAGTGTGATTGTGAGATGAAATGAAGACTACAGCTTAACTTGGAATCCGAACCACGGTGGAGACCTGGCATTCTCCACAATCACAAGATGTCTTGTCAGAGGTGAAGGAAGGGTTTGGTAATCAGATAATCTGTGCCGGGACGAGGATTGAACCCGGCCGCCAGCACAAAAGTCTGACACCTTACCCCTAGACACCAGGTCACCTACGAAAGGTTATATTGTTTATCATCATATTGTATCTCAAATTTGACCACTCAATAAACTATACATATGTGCCCTCCTCTACTCACAAAACTATTTAATCATAATTGTAATGGCAGCTAGCATCCTAAAAGTTTGAGAATTAACTTAGTCATTCCTCTAAGTTGATGAGATTAGTTATTTCCGAAACAAGGAAAATTTAGGGAAAGATTTACATGGTGGCTACAGACAGGGAAAACATGGAAAAGTCAGGGAATTTAACTAAAAATAAGGAAAGTCCGGGAATTAAAAAATATGTTTAAAATATCGCATTAATTTCGAAACCAAACACTAGAACCGTTAATAATACCTTTATAAAATAACATTTTATTTTTTTAAATAACTGATAAAACCATTAATGTTAAGTAGATACAAAAGTTTTTAATATGTGATTGATAATAAATAAAACAAGTCTTCATCCACCATTAAAACTGGAAAAAAGTATTCAGGAAAGATTGGAAAATGTTGCCTGGAAAACTGGAAAAGTCAGGGAATTTTGTAAAATATGTTTTCTAGCCACCTGAGGAAACAAAGTGAGGCTGTTTGTGCTCTAGCAGCTATTATTGCTCATTTATCATTGTTAATCACTTGTAGGCAGTATTCTTTATTCTTTAACAAGCTTATGGTGGGAAGGGAGGGCGGATACTTAAATGATTGTGGAGAGAGATAAAAGTTGTGTGACTCATTGTGCTCTGTCTATCAACATGTATTTGTTATAGGGTCCCTACACAATCAGTCAGACTGTCAGTCTGATTGTGTAGGGGCAGTACTGAAGGACAGACTTATGAAAATACTAATGTTATCCAAATATTCTGATTACAGTAGCATTCCATCAGTCATGCAAGTGATAAGAGAGACTGGTGGTAATACTGACAGTAAGATTGTGTGCATGAGGTCGTCAGTTTCCTTCAGTCTCTGTAGCAAACATAGACTGCACATGCCTTTTTCTTATCCATGTTGCATGTGTATGATCTCATTGTAAATACAGATGCATACTGACTGTCTGACTGATCGTGTAAGGGCCCTATTAGGTTCAGAAAGCGATAGAGCTTGAAAGATTTAGATATAAGGACAGAAATATATCTTACCATTTTTTGCTGTGGGAAGTCAAGAGAGGGAGAAAGTAGGTAAACCATTTTATGAGCGATCAGTTTGTCTGCTAGCAGGCCAGACAGGTGGTAGAGATTAAAAGGGTGTAGGGACACAGATTTTTCACGTTTTATTTGAAAAATCCATTTGAAGGAGCTGAAGCTTGTTTTAAGTTGCAAGAAATCATTATTTCACATTTTTCAGTTGATGAAATAAAACAATAAAGGCACTTACAGGCAAAATGGATGTATTTCTCGTGGATTTTTATAATATGGGTATTTTGAAACTAATTTATTATTTCTTGGGCAAAATGTTGTTTATAAAACATTAATGTAGCCTATAAATACACCCTTAGATAATATGTGACAACCTTTGTGATCTAGTGGTCATAGTTCTTGGCTTCAGATTCAGAGGTCTCTGGCTCGGGCTCGATATCTGATGCTTTCAAAATTTAGCTGTGGAGCATTGGGTCTGAAAGGGCTCAAACTCAAGGCTTGTGAAGACAAATTAGGAGGTACTTGAATAAAGAAGTAGCAGCTCTGATTTAGAAAACTGACTAATTGTCAGAGGGCTTGTTGTGCTGATCACATGATACCTTCTCTCCACATAGGTAGGCAATATCATCACTAAAGTTGGCGGCTCCTCTGTCATAAGCTTGCTTGCAGACTGACAACATGTAATATTTTTTTTACTAAGTAGGTATGTTGAGATGATGGGTGGGTTAAGGGTGGTAAACCTATCTACATAAGCTACAAACTCCATTTCTGGCAGTTCTGTTAATTAAGCTGCTCTTTTTTTAAGGTGATTCTTCAAGTGAGATATTATAGGTGATAGCAAAAATGTTTGCCAAATTTTCTCGGACCACTTATTCGGTTCATTCCAAGAAATCTCCTTTCTTTTTCAATACCATAAGAATGTACGAGAAAAGAAGTACAGTATTTGAAATGTTGACTGAGCTAATTTTACAAGGTGTATCTTGAAGGTGAATATTAAAATAATCATAAACTTGTATTTGGTTTATAACATATACAATTAAAACTGTAGTAAGAGTAAGAAAAAATTTAAACATTAGGGTTTTATAAGTATTTATGGACACCACTTTTAGAGGGGCATCCAACAAATTCCAAGGGGAGGCCCGGACCCATCTTTCTACGCCCTTGATTACACTTTTTTAAATGTACTGCATTTTCTCGCATAATCACGGCTTGGTATTATTACATAATATTGTCGGCCATGCTAATTTAACAGGTAATAACACACTTATTCACATTTCAATGAGAAGGGAAATATAACCTTGGAAAAGGTTGATCATAGCAATCACATGAATAAATACATGTAGTGTTTTCATGAAGCAAAAATATTAGGGTCGCCGAGCTTGGGTTTTTTCATTCAAGTCGAACATTTCTAAATGCTCCCGAGTTTGAATTAAGCTCGAGTACATTCATAATTTTAAAATGTTAAAGTATATTAAAATCTATGTTCTTAAAATATGAATGACACTCATTTTTATAAATAGTAAATACTTTTGAAGAAGAAAAAAATGGAAATATTGGTTTTTAATGTAGAAATAACAAATACTTAAAAATAAGAACAACACTCAAATAAAAATTTAATACAAAAATAATTAAAATGGTTTCAACACTCACGTCTTTAAGGACATTAGAATTACATTAACCATTTTAAAAAAGTTAATAAAATGAATGCCATTCAGTTCGATAAAAGACTCTTCGGACACTCTAGGCATTATATTTAATGGTGGTTTTTTGTTTTGTTTTTAGTATTATTTATTTAGTAACGCCAAAACTTTTACATTTACTACCACACTAGTTTAGAATTAATATAATATATTAATTTCTAAACTAGTGTGGTAGTAAATTATTATATATTATATAATCTAAAATTATTCTAAAGCATTTTTATAATTTCCCGTTTTTGTTCATACCTAAATTTTGGTTGGGAAGATGTTTACACATAGTTTAAAAATGACATGAGCATTAATTTCTTATAATCATGAGGATCATTAACAAGAACACATTTACACATATTTTCTAAAATCTTTAATGTAGAAAGAGACCCAGGTATGTTAGAAGAGTCGGACACTTGGTTCTGAAATTAATTTTTGTCGAGTTGAATTCTGCACTCATGCCACCTACATTTAACATTAACTTGTGTGCCTGTTTATTTATTTTATTAATGGAAGATATTCATTAATTGTTTATAAAAATGCATTTGGTTCAGTTTCCAACTTTTTAAACCTTTTAAATTACAAAAGAAGGAAAACCTTCCGATAGATATAAAGAGATATATTAGCCATTTTTGGTGGCAATCACCATGATACTCGCTATTGTTAAAATTATTTAAAATAATATTTTCAAATAATTTCTAACAAAATAAGGGCTTAAGTCTGATTTATGGGTGGCAAGGCCAGGGTTAGAATCCAAATACCTATCCCACAAGTATAATTAAAATTTATAGCCCAAATCGTTTGTAATTTATAGTGGGGAAGCTTGTTAAAGTTAAACCAATGAATATTTCGAAAAACATTTTATTTTATAAAACAACCTACATTGCTAGATTTATAATATCTTCCAGTCTTCTGGCGAGGTCAGTTTTGTAAAATGCCTCCAGCTGCCTATTTCCTTCCACCATTCCTTCTCTTTATATTTGTTTCCATTCTTTTCTCAATTTTTCTGTTATCTTCTCACACTTTTTCTTGCATTTTTTTAGCCCTATCACTCTTCTTGCAATTGTTTTTCTTTTACATCCTTATTACATAACCACACCATTTTGCTTCCTCTAATATCTCGTGTACCTCCTATACACAAAATCTTTCATGGATAATGTCATTCCTAATCCGGTTTCTCCTTGTGACAGCTAGTATATAGTCTTCTAAATCCCTTGGCCTCCATTATTCTGGCTACTCTTTAATCTACATGTCCACGTTTCTGCTGCATATTTATATTAATTATGATTTTTAAGTACACCCTATATACCACTATACAAGTTCAGCTCTCTTAAGCACTTGTAAAAAAATTCTCCCTGCTGGCCTCTTCTGATTATATTTATACTCCCAACCATCGCCTCAATCATACTTCCTTGTCATTACTATCACTTCACTCTTTGCCATGCCAAGTTTCATCCCACAACCCTATTCGGTTCCTGTACCTTCTCTTCCTTCTCTCCTCCACCCCTTAGGGATGTGGTATCGAAAGAAAAGTATTGATACGATACTTGTATTGAAAGAAAAGTATCGGTATCAAAATTTTAATCTGGAATATTTTTTTTATTTAGTATTAATAATCTCATAGCCGCTTCAGTGGCCGCGTGGCTTAACGTGCTAATCTCATGTTGGACTAGACTGTCGAATACAGGTAGATTGGAGTTTGATTCCCTTCAAGTGCACTGAGGGTGGTTTTCCTAATTGGCTTTCCACTCTCCCTCCACGCAAATACAGGTGCTTTGCCTTTAAATTAAGCCTACTTAACCCCTAGTCCATTAGTGTGATTAGCACATAGGCGTATCACCTGAACAAGTAGAGACGTGAGACTGAAAGAAAAATCTCAACTTTTGTATCATAACAGTATTTTAATTTTAATTTAAACACTGAAAATTATAATGGTTTTTAATACTTTACAAAAAATTTTATAAGATGTTTTTTCACTACCCAACTTCTTTAAAAAAAAACTCCCATAATTTGCTTCTGGGAGATGTCATTTTTTTAACTAGATTCATTGTTTATATACTCTGGAGAGATTATTAA
This sequence comes from Timema cristinae, assembly GCA_039000515.1. Taxonomy (NCBI): domain Eukaryota; kingdom Metazoa; phylum Arthropoda; class Insecta; order Phasmatodea; family Timematidae; genus Timema; species Timema cristinae. Next base: position 80,116,105 of record JBCFYV010011172.1, read on the forward strand.
CTATGGACACTATGCCCTGTTTCATCTGCCCATAAACTTTTCTGCTTTGTTTACTTATAGCACCTTGTGAGTTTGTTGAGTTTATACAAAAACTCCTTTCTTTTAATTGCTTTGTGATGACTGTGTTCATTGATAAAGGAAGGTGTAGTAGACTGGTCTCCACTCATTGTGGCCCAGCTGTATTGATAAATAAACATGAAAGAACATCTGAGGTGTTGCGTTCAAGAAGGGCGAACTAAACATCAAACTTTTTTTTTTCGTCCAGTGTGTTCAGGAACATCTTCTGCGCATGCTCATATTTCTAGTTTGTGGAGTGAGTCCTTCTAGCCTCTGAAAATAAGTCTTTAAAATAAACTTGAATCACTTTTGACCGTTCAGCATGCGGGCAATAAGGGCGAACTCAACATTCTCCTCCCCAAACGTCCCAAATAAAATCCAAAAGATTATCATGTTCAGCGATAATTGTTTTGGTCAAAATAAGAACATCATTGTTGTTCTTGCCAAACTATCAATGATTCGTAAAAAACTATTTGATGTCCCTAAACATTACTTCATGATACCCGGCCATTCCTATCTACCCTGTGACCGAGATTTCGGGCACATAGAAAAAGAGATACAACACTCAAATGTGAATTCTAAAAACCACTATGCATACTTCATATAGAAATGAAGCAAGAAAACCCCTTCTAAAGTAGTAGAACTCACTCCACATTATGTAAAAAATGTCACAGCTCTGCAAAGACACGTTACAAAAACTCACTTGACATGAGTGAAATTTAAAGAAGAAGCAGTATTTGAATTCAATCAAAACTACAAACAGGGATTTTATATCCACAAAGCTTACAACTTAAGATGTCAAACTTCCCATAAAACTTCAAAAGAGAAAAAGCCCGACTTTCAATCTTGGAAACGAATAAATAAACCAACTTTACGATTCTCCTGTTGTTGTGGCTCCTTAAAAACTGAAAGACATCAGAGATCTACTGCCGTATGTCTCTTTACCTTGGAGTAGATACTTCGAAGGGATATTGGAAACACAACAACATCTGCCAACAACTTTACAAACTCCTGACGATGTCGACGAAGAAAACGATGACGATCAAGTTGATTATGATGTTTAAATATCTATGTTTTTTCCCAGAAAGTTATTTGTAGAGTATTTTTATATTCAAATGTATTAGTATTCAGTTTAAATATTTTTCAATAAATTTGCTATTTATTAATTTTATTTTGTTGCCATCTATACACTCACACGTTAGATCGGAGAAGAAAAATGGTGAGAGGAGAAGGGAGGGTGAATCTCAACTTTGTGCATTTACATAGGTACAATATTATTATTCCTTTTGTTGAGCCTGTTGTTGAGTTCGCCCAGCTTAAAAAGTTGAAAATGATATTATTCAAAACATGCTCTTGTTGAGTTCACCTTTCTTGCACGCAACGCCTCATCTGTAAACATGGTGGCTACAGACAAGGAAAACCTGGAAAAGTCGTAATTTTTGAATGATGGGGAAAACAGGGAAATGTCAGGGAATTTAATTAAAAATAAGGAAAAGATAGGAAATTCAAAAATATATCTTTTTAAGATATCTCATTAATTTCGCAACTAAAAACTAAACTAAACGCAACTAAAACAAAAGTTAATAATACTTAAATAAAATAACATTTTAATTTTTAAAATAACTTAATAGAACGTTTATGTTTAGTAGATACAAACTTTTTTAATATGTGATCAATAATAAACAAAAGTCATCATCCACCTTTAAAACTGGAAAAAAGTATTCAGAGAAAATTGAAAAATGTTGCCTAAAAAACCTGGAAAAGTCGAGAGTTTTGTAAAATATGTTTTGTAGCCACCCTAATCAATTATGATGAGCTAAAAGAGATTGAATGCTAGCGTTGCATAAAATGAGAGATAAATGAGAAATTGTTTCATTTGTTCTTCCTCCACATTACACCCTAGTAAACATGTTTCCCAGCATGAGTGAAGATAACAAAAAGTTATTTCTTTCGATACGGGAGTGTGAGTACTATTATCAGTAAAAGTATAGGAAAAGAACTACTGAGTAAAAAAAACAACTAGTATCGAAAGGAAAATATAAATTCCACTACCAAGACGTTTTCAAATTCATACATTAAAAAAAAATTATACCATGTTATATAGCATGGATAAACTCTACAGACCATTGCCTCTGTAGACATTGCAAATGATAAGAATGATTAAAATTATCCACAAGTCTTACTAAGCGAGTCACACAGAAATGATAGAAATTTTAATGGATTTTCGTAGAATTGATTTTTCTGGTTTTTGAATATTTAAACTCTGAATCTCTGGAATCCATATGCATATGCTTAAATGTGAACTGAACGTGATCAGGAAGAGCAACAAGCTGGAGAGATAGATGAGGTCTTAACACAAGTACATTTTCTTTGTAGTGAGTTACAAACCATCTTTCGAAGTTTGTTCCCTTTCTTGTCACTTAAATTTTTATATTATTTACATTTCTTTTAGTCATTAAGGGTTTATTTGTATGGATATATATAAATAGTTATCTTTGTTATACTAGCTCAAATTGTAATTTTCTAGAAGAGAAAATTACTTTGAGCATTCTTGGAATATAATGAAGCCTTTTTCGGTTCCCAAATGGGTTTTATTTCAGAATTTCTAAAAATTAACTTAGCCAATTATTTTACCCACCATTCCATGTGTTTAACTTTGAATGTAATTTGTGTGTAGGTCTTGGAAGCCTATGTCCAAATCATTATCACAGTTTTATTCAAAAGAAAATTCTATAACAATTCTTTGCTATAGCTCTAGAAATCTAAATAAATTTGTTGCTTGCTCATCTAGTCACACAAATCCCTCTACTGGTGTGCAAAGAATACATATTTTAGTGGGGAAAAAAATTTTATCCATAAGATTATCCAATACTTTAATAGCTTTATAATTCTGATATTGGGTATTTACGTTAGGTCAGGTGTTTGAATGTGTATTTGCACAATTTATGTAAGAATTTGCCACACTATTAGTGGTAGTCTGTTTTATAGATGCATGGCTATAATTTCTATTGCTTTTTTTACTAATCCTTTGTACAATATTTGATACAACTAACCCTTGGAGAGTGACTTGAAGACTCGATTCACTCTTTACATTTACAAAGAATCTACCTTGCTCAGTTGAAAATTCTTCATTTCATTAACGGATGCCCATTTCTCTTTATCCTTCATCTTTTGGATTGGTGTTTACCAACATATATGTACTGGTACGAGGTAAATTTGAATTAGTTAAAGACCTCATTCTCTTGTGTTCATGTTCTTTGTAGAGCAACAATTTAGAATACGGTATTTTTTTAATTTTCTATGTGGTCTTGTCCCTAACCTAGTAATAAACGCATTGTAAACACCTTGTTTGTCGGGCCGTTTTGCTAATTGTGACTTTGTTCTGTGTTAGACCGACTGCCCGTGGAGGCTCGCCTCGACGCTATGCACCGTATTAAGACGTCCGTCATAATATGCCGTCGGTCGGGTGGAAACGTTCGCTCGTGCGGGAAGCCTTGGAACGAACGTGTTGAAGACGTGGCGCGGATCGACGGGACTACCTCTCACCGTCTCTCACTTGCTAGCTAGCTATTTGTCTTTTATTCGGGTGAACTCTTTTAAACACTAGAACATTTTGTCTTGTTACACAGTGATAATATAATCAGTCTTTAAATCACAGTAGTGATGGTCAATTGATGTTTACTTGATGCAAGAGATGTGATGTGAATTAGGGCTAAATATCGTGTATTGCAAGCTTTTTTCATTTTTTTTTAACTCTGCACAGGTGTCAGATGTTCACTTAGTTATGACTGAAGTGACTATTATGAGCGCCGAGACTTACAGGTCTTAGTTTTTAAATGTTTAGTTTTTAAGCTATCAAGCTGTAGAATGACGCCCTTAAACTTTTTTCCTCCAATAATTGCTCGATTCTTAATTGACTTAAGTAATATGTTGTATAATTGATTTGATCGTGTATTCATTTCTTTACACGACATTGTATGTGTTATTTGTTATTCTTGTATAGTTTTTATATGGGATAACCTTTGGTTCAAACCTGAAGACTATTTGAGTTCTCTACTTCATTTTATATTTGGATATCTTGGTTCATATGTGCACTCACTCCTCCCTCCTTTTAGTTCTTCTACCTCATCCACTTTCCTTATATACCGCTTGTGTTTTGATGGAGTTTTATAGTTATGTTGCAGACCAGCTTACCTTAAGCGTCATATGTTTAACGGTTAAATGTTGGACTTAGCTATGTCTCAGCCCCTAACTGTAATCATCATGATAAATAATTAAGTTGTTATATAGTGAAAATATATGAAATTACAATATAGTTTTTCTTTTTAATAAATATATATATATATTTATACACACATTTATTAAATAGGTGCACTAACCAACAATTCAAAGATCTAAACTAATCCCATTTAAAAATGCCCATTTTAAATCAATTATTAACCTCTTTAAAATGTGTGTGTGATGTTAACGGCCATTTATTTATATTTACCTCATTGGGAAACTTAAAATTCATTTAAGAGTTTCTGCATAAAGTACTGGCTACTAAATAGTAGGAAAGCTTACCACAGGTCCATATGAATCTATTGCTGGTGTATCCATTTATTGCTCATATATATATATATCAAATTATTTTATAAGCAAATGTGTGGTGTTGGTGTCTGTCTCTGACTATGTTACTAAATTATAAGGAAAACCTCTCTTCGCTTTGAGGTAATTGTATTATATTTAGAAGCAGGTTCAGGAAAGATGGTTAGAAACATATAAAAGAAACCACCACAATATGGCTTTTACAATAAAAAGAACATGGTTCACACTTTACATTGCTGCCATGGGACAAAGAGGTAAGCTGCCACTTGAAAAAAAATATTGTTACTGCCCATTCCCCTGACCTAGGTTTCATTCAACTGGAACTCATCAGGAGGGAGGGTGAAACGCAACTTCCTAAAAGAGGAAAGATTAAACAACAGGAAAATTGTAAAACTGATATGACACTTGGATAGGAACATGTATAAGGAATAACACATATGAGCAGGAGCTCGTGAAAGGAATAGCCTATGTTATTTCTTTTATACTTCATTCACGGTAGGAATTACACTCTAAAAGGTCCTTTTTTCTAGCAATATCCTATTTAATAAATTTCTGGTGGGGGTAAAAGGTCTTTCAGAAAGCAATTAATATGCTGAACAGACTTTACATGTTCTTATCTAAGTGTCCTATCATTCTTTACAACTCTCCCTTTTGCATTTTTGATTTCCTCTTTTAGGAACTCTCCTTCCTGATGAGTTCTGATATAATGAATCCTATGTCTGGGATTGGGTGGTGACAATTTTCTTTAAGAGGTAGCCTTTTTACCTCTTTGTGCAATGACAGCCATGTAAAGTGTGAATTATGTTCTTTTCATTGTGAAAACCACATTGTGTTCATTCCTCTAATATTATTTATCCACCTTTCCTGTAACTTCTTTCATACATAATTTTTACTAAATTGCAAGTCTACCGCAGAAAGACAATATTTAAAAGGTTATAATAATGGTTTCCATACTGAAACCAGCCTTTTGACCTAACAAAGATGAATAAATGATTTCTATTCATCACCTCAATTTTATAATAAAGGAAATTGATAAAACTAAAGAAATAGGAAAAATAAACTACTAAGAATAAGAATAAATTTGATGAAGAAAGCCCACCTAGGGAAAGAGGAAAGATGTGGGAAGAATCCAATGCACAAAGGTGACATCTTCTTCCTTTCTTATGTCTTCTATAGTAGAAGTAGTCACACACACATTTTAAACACAAATATAATAATATTTCGGCATTGTTGCCTTTATCAAACACAAAGAAGAAGAGAGTACAAATGACACAAACAATGGATTACTCCATCTTGAAATTTTGAATTAAACTGTTAGAAACAAATTGTGCCAACTGTTTTTGGGAGTAGAAATAAATTCCTTGGTTGTGGTTAATATTTATATAAAACTGATGATGATAATAATAATAGACAAGAGAAAAAAGAGAAAATAATAATAATAATGTTAAATTTGGAAAATAATATTATAGAAATAAAAATAAACTATCTTCTGTTGAGGCCTCTCAGACAGCGAATGAACAATCATCGCTTTGACACAAACCACAAAGATCCGGACAAGCCTGTACCCATCCATGCTAGTACCCACAACCAGGACTTTCAAACCTGCTACACCACCAAAATATTAAGAGCATTTCCCAAACAGTGCAACAGTTCTCAACTTAGACAGTGGGAACTGGCCCACCAATGGATCACCAAATCAAGATTACCACCAGGCCTCAACAGAAGATAGTTTATTTTTATTTCTATAATATTATTTTCCAAATTTAACATTATTATTATTCTTTTTTCTCTTGTCTATTATTATTATCATCATCAGTTTTATATAAATATTAACCACAACCAAGGAATTTATTTCTACTCCCAAAAACAGTTGGCACAATTTGTTTCTAACAGTTTAATTCAAAATTTCAAGATGGAGTAATCCATTGTTTGTGTCATTTGTACTCTCTTCTTCTTTGTGTTTGATAAAGGCAACAATGCCGAAATATTATTATATTTGTGTTTAAAATGTGTGTGTGACTACTTCTACTATAGAAGACAGAAGAAAGGAAGAAGATGTCACCTTTGTGCATTGGATTCTTCCCACATCTTTCCTCTTTCCCTAGGTGGGCTTTCTTCATCAAATTTATTCTTATTCTTAGTAGTTTATTTTTCCTATTTCTTTAGTTTTATCAATTTCCTTTATTATAAAATTATCTAGCCATTGGGCCACCTCATTTTTGAATCATATTCATCACCTCAAAGATTCTTTGTTCTGTGTTGATTTTAGGGCACTTATTTTAATACAACTCTAAACACAAAAAATAAAATCACTAAAATAGCCCTAGTGAGCAATGTAAGTCACACTTAAAAGGTTAATTTTTTAATACTAACCATATTAATGTGTTAGAAAATTCACCTCTGGCTGCTTTGGTTTTCAAATTTTTTTGGTAAATGTTAATTAATATCACACACAGCTTGCAGACTTTGGCTTGACGAACACTTGCTGATTTGCCAGAAAATAACCTATGAAAACTAATTCAAGATGCGTGGATGGTCTGTAGCACAACCACTCCTAAGTTTCCTGCTTCCCTCCTTGTTTTATTAAGGTACCAATCTTTCTAGTTTCACTCTTAACTATAGTCAGCCAGTATTGCTCCGGTACTAGCGAGTTTTCGGTAATTCTGTCCGGGAACACGCTGAGAAGGCTTCCCGTGTGCCGGTCCGACGCGGTGCTAGCTCGCGCCCGGTCAATATTACTGTTACAGTTCATAAATGTCACCCCTGGATATGTTCACTTGATTTTTTTTTTACATTAATTTAGTTTTAGATAGTGTATTTAAGTGAACTTATTGTATATTTACATTTGAGCCAATAAAATACTTCTTTCATATTTGTCTTGAGTGTCATTTTATTTTTTGTTTATCGGAGGGAGATTAAAAGGTAAGTTTAAAATGCCAACACAAAAGATCGCATTTTTAAAAGAAATTTAACAAAGTCACCTTGATACAGGGCTTGAACGGAAAGCTCTTTGCCTAAAGCACCTCTGGGCTATGCAAGATTCGACTGTGCTCAGGGTTCAATGTAAAAGCTGACGACAGAGTCAACGGTGGAGATTAAATTATGGCTCCTAGGGAGCCAATTAGATCCACATTTCCATCATAGCCTTAAATTGTGCTTATTTAAATCAAACTATGGATCCTGGATTTTATTCCCATATAGAATTATCATTTTTGTCTAATAATTGATAAGTTTCTGTACAAAATAAAATTGTAGTTAAATGGTAAATTGCTATAATGGGAATTTATGTTCAATTAAATTGCCCTATATTGTTTTTAATCATGTTGAGTTAAACTATCACTACAATAATCTTTTAAAAATATATATATTACTGTAAATATTGAATATTGAAAGACACATCCCTAGATCAAACAATATTGCTTTCAAGACGAATAGTATATTATATACTGTCACTATGCAAACTGAAAACATTCCTTGAACACTGAATCATTAACTTAGAGGTCTTCATTTTTCAAGAGAAAGAAAAAGTGGAGTACATCATAAGTATGTTTGAAATTTCAAGCACATACTAGCTGTTACACAGCATTTTTTTTTCTATCAACCATGGAAAGTAAATAGATTTTATATCTTTTAATTCAAATTATATTTGATACACTTGTGTGTGTTGAAAGTATATTTATGTGAATTGTTCTTGAATCCAGAGTAAAGTTGCCTTGTAATGTGTAAGCAACTAAACTCTATAGGTGTATAAAAAACATAATTAGTTGTAGTAAGGAACAATATCCTAATTGATAAAAATAGAAATCAATTTAAAGAGAAATTAAGTTATTGATATAAATTATAAAGATAAATACAATTAAGTTTACTTGTCAAAGAATATATGGACTATTTAGCAAAATTGTTATTAAAACAAGAAATGAAAGTAAAATCATTGATTGTGAATAAGGAATAGAGATTATGTATTGAGTCTAAGGATTTTGATAAAGGAGAATTTTTTTAATAAAGTTAAAATTTTATACTTGACATTATAAAAATGTGTCAGAAAACACATATATAACAAAACCAAAAAAACATTAAAATACATGAGTTATAAAGTGTATAATACTGATAACAAGACAATAAAATTATGATTAGACAAAAGTTGATTGATTTTATTTGAGAATGACGCCTATCCTTTGATAAAAATTTTATAAGTTAGCTTATTCTAGTATTTCAGGAAGTTATATTGTCACAATTCAATACACTATAATTATTTTAAGACAAGTGTTAAAGAACATGAGATACTATTAGATGAAACATATAATACAGTGTAATAAGATAAGTTAATTTGACTAAAGTGGGATCATATAGAAGTTAAATGAAAGTTTTGAATGCCCTTGTTCCTTGTAATTCAGGAGTGAAATAATCACAAGTCCAACATGTTTCGGCGCTCCATAGGCACCATCTTCAGGTCTAAATAAGAAACAAGAGTTGACGTAAGTTGCAGTGAAAATACTCAATGTTAGCCAATATAGAGAACAAATGTAATATTAATTTATATAAACAAGTGAACTGGACATCTAGAACTCCTTTATCAAAATCCTTAGAATCAATACATAATCTCTATTCCTTATTCACAATCAATAGTTTTACTTCATTTCTTGTTTTAATATAATAATTTTGCTAAATAGTCCATATATTCTTTGACAAGTAAACTTAATTGTATTATCTTTATAATTTATATCAATAACTTAATTTCTGTCTTATTTTTCTCTTTCAATTGATTTCTTGTTTTATCAATTAGGATATATAGGGGTAGTTAACTTACTACTGGTGAGTTTTTACACTAACTCAACCAGGCATGTAGGAGAGGAAGAGAGGAGAAGGGGAATTATCTCTTCTTTTTTTTTTAGGTATGACCCCAGACACTAACCTGTACTGTTGACCAAAAATTATGTATCTTAAAAAGCTTATGACTATTTTTTGTGAAGATGGTGGTGGGTCTTATTGAATGTTGTGCTAGGATATCGTAACCCGAGAATGCAAGTGTTCTATCTCCAAAATTGTTAAATTTGAGATATTTGGTGTTAATATTTATTTAGAAGGCATATATATGATTCACCTTCGTTGAAATTGAGACTACTATAATATAATTACTTAAGAAGATACAAGCTCGAGCTGTAATCTAGTAACATTGGTTTTATACACAAGGTCAAACTCCAATGCTCTTACACAAAAGTGAAAAATTGGACATAAAACACTCGCATTCTCGGGTGACGATATGTTTTCAATAACTAGTCCTTTGGCCCTTAAAAAGAGGTATTTTAGTCCAGCAGTTGTATGTATCATTCAAAGCCCATTTCTTTTTATGGTTAAGACTTGGAAACAAACTTAAGATTTAAAAGTTAATAACAGGTTGTAATTGAATATACTTTAATATTGAAAAAACACATTAAGCTGTGCTTTTCAACAAGCATAAAATATGTGAAATAAAATTGAAAAATTAAAAATATATTAATGGCATATAACAATAATTACCTAGTCAAAATGGTGAACATCAGTTAAAACATTATACATATACCCATACAACAAGATAAGGCACGCTAAGCACTATGTAGAAGGGTGAAACCCAAGACTGCTTTGGGGACGTATCAGGACTAAATTCCCTAAAGATACATTTAGAAAGTTTCTTTCTTAAACAAAAAAAGTATTCTCTTGGGGAAGCCCATGTTAAGTTACAGAAATGAATGAATTACAAAGGAGCTGTCGAGGACATATAACTTTAGAAACATCTAAAAAATTTGACAAGTCAAATAGACCAATTATTTATAACTGATTTTGAGTAAAAGCATTATGTAATTGAAACAATTAAAAAGTTGAAGAAAACTGACTTTTGTGAATGTGAAAACATTGACTTTAAGAGCTCGAGCTAAGAGATTCTTGACATGGCTGTGATACAAGTATTTCTTATGTAGAGGTTCCAGATAGCGTAACATTCGTCGGTTTATGGCAGCAACCAAGTGTTCAATATTTGCTCTGGTGAGGCCAGCATATTAAAAAGTGTGCTCACAGCCTTAGCCAATGAAGTCATACTAATACTAAAAATGCAAAGAATTTATATAGTTTTTGCTGATTTAAACACTTATCTTTCCTATCATCTCATAAGCCAGAAATTAGCTTATAGGTTGCTTTTCGTTGACCAGAGACAATCTTCTTAGATGGTGGTGTCACTAGCGGAGGCTAGTTGAACTTCTCTCGCCTAACTCTGCCAATGATGCAACCCCAGCTCCCAAACCTGCAAATGACAAAGAGCTTGTCGACTCACAGCCCGGAGATCAAGTGCTTACAAACTTGTGGACAGGCTCATGAAAATATTGGTGTAATGCTGTCCTTGTGGTGTTCACAATGCAACAATATAAATAATTAGTCGACTTTGCTGTCTGTAACTCTATTTGTTTCATGGACAGCACATTACTCTTAAGGTTTTGTATGTCATTATTTTCTATTAGCATCTTTCTGTTATTAGATGTTTGTTTCCATTTGAACCCCAACTGCTGAATAACATTCCTTAAGGTGCGAGCAGAAAGAAAGCAGGCAGCCTGCTTACTGGTTTCCAGCATGTGTAGTGTACACAGAGGACGCAGACGAAAGCCTAAATCCTGCTAGTTGTCACATGTTTTTACTGCCATCAAGATGTCCAATTCATCATCTGATGAGTTTTTACTTATTGACAGTGTTCATTCAAAATTGAAAAGAAAGGAAAAAAAACTATTCATCCAATAAACTAAGATATTTTCACAACATTTATTTCAAATAATCCTTTGTTGTACTATGAGTGAAATTTATATAAATAGGCCTCGGATTTAGATGATTGGCACCCTGGGCAAAATAAATTAAGTCACCCTTACCTATCTCCTTTCCCTTAACTTGTAATTTTTTAATAGTTTAAGTTGGTCCTATCTTTTTGCAGCACACGTACTAAACTCAGCACCACCTGCGTTCTTAATAATGATTAAACAAGTCAATTTAGTTTACGTTTTAAAGCCACTTTCCCTCCTTTGCTTCCTTGTTACGTACCATATTTGGATTTATTTTTTTGACTAGGTTATTTATATATTTAAAAAAACTTCATATGATTGCACTATGTAGAATCGTTTCCGCACTCTAAGGAATCATTACAATTAAAAAAATGTTTAGCGATTATTTCAATTTCTCTTTAAAAAAAAGTCTCCTCTTGGGTACTGAGCATTTTTCCAGCTTACCGAGTTATAAAACGAGGCCTATATATAAATTTTCATTTATAGTACGAGAAAGTTTAATTCTTTAAGTGAAAAGGGGTAGTAACAAATAACTTTGGGATTAATCCAAACAAATAATTTATAGGCTATAGTGAAAATTGTTTATGAGTTGATATGATATGGTTATCTTGTTGGCTCGTTTATTAAACATTTATGCATACATGGGTAAGGTTAATAAATTAAATAACATAAAAAAAATAGCCTTATCTATTATTACTGACCAACACCACCCATTTTGGCGCTTATTTCCATCCAGCATTTCTCTACAAAATTCCTATCGAAATTACTTTCTATTTTTTTTGTCACACATAGGACATGTGTAACACACAAGTAATCAAACTTTATATATCAACCATATTTTCTCTTGAACATATCTTTCTGCACCGACAACTAAGAGAAGATGTAAAAGTTCATCCCGGTAAACTTGTTTGTGCCGAGTACCAGCGCTGATAAGCACAAACCTGCTTTCATTATGAATGGTGCCATTTGTAAACATACTCATTGATGACACATGTTAGCGGTGGTAGCCGGCAAGCAAGTAACCTTTCTTTCTTTACATGCCATTAGACACCAACTCCTCCTTCAAAGTTAATTTTGGATTTAAAAACTTTGAGAATAGATTTTAGTGAATGTCGCTCTTCTATTTTATGGAATTCACGTATTACTCATTGAATAACACACTTGTTAAAGTTATCTAAATTACAATACTTTTTTTATGAGAAGTCAAAACATGTTCTCTACACCCCCAACCACACACACACTTATTCTTTTACACTACTGACAGCTAAAATGGCTGATTGAAATCACAACAGTTGCATGTTAAACCTTACCAACAGTACTTTGCTAAAACAGGGTGTCTACTAACCAAAAATTTCTCCTTGCATGGAAAATAAACACGCAAATTATAGGCATTTTGAATTATTCGACACACGCATAATTGAAAATATATAGTGTTTGAAATGTGCAGAAATGGGTTCGTAGACATAAGCAGGTTATGGTTTACTAATGCATGAACATGGTGCAAGAATAGTATAGGTTTCATATTAAGCATTTTGTTTTAAAATATAAATTAGAATGCATTTTAAATAAAGTTTTTAATATCCAGTGAAAGATAGTTACAAGTTTTCTTGGTGATTTTTATGATTACAATTACAGAACATTGATAAAAGTTTCTTAAATTTGAAATTAGTTTTACTAAATTAGTATGAATGCTTTTTAGGAACAAAAATTGATTTAATACTATTAAGTCGATGTACCTTTTTTTTTATTATAATAGAGGATTTTTAAACATGTAAACAACTAGAAAAACCTTGGAATTCTTAAATAATTTAGTTTCCAAGATTTAGTAGACATCCTGTAATAGTTTGCAATAATCCACTATCATATACAGTTGTTGTTTTTTTACAGAAAATTCTTAGAAGTGACCATGTCTGTATACTGCCATGTCATCTGACACCCAGATAGTTGAATTATCAAAAGGGAAAGCTAATCAAAATGACACAAACTATTAAAACCTGTCGCAAAGAAAAGTTTTGGTCAGAACGTCTTTATTCTTGGTAAATCCTTGTGTTTCTCTACCTATCGAGTCTAGCAATGTAGCCACTAGATCCAGCTACGTAGACTTGTCCCCGAGAGCCGATACTAAGGGCGCTGATGCTGCGACCAATATCACATGAGTCTAAGAGCTTCATGTTACTCACGTCCCATTTTTTGACCTTGGTATCATAACCCCCGCTGTAAACTATTGAGTTCCCCTCTGGGCACAGGGTATTGATGATCATCTCATGAGCCTGGAACCACAAGGGGCTGGCTTAATATGTTACAGAGCAGTTTTTTATTTATTTATTTTAAACTAGAGGGGGTCGAATCTTAATTTTACCTGCAAAAACAATTTTAGAAAAATAAGCATAAATGGTAATTTTCTCACACATTTATAAATATTTTAGAGTAGTGGTAATCAACCTTTTTTGTTGACATACCTCCAAATATTTATCTTCAATTTGTACTCCCAAAGTTGTTGGTTCATAATGTAAGTTATAAATATTTTATAATCTACTTATGGTAGAAATAACAAATAGCCCTTTCAGATCATACGTCCTTATATTCAAGTCTCTTGTGGCTAACCCTAAATATGTTCCTGTTTATTCAGTTTTGGTCATGAAATATATATTATTTTATGATCAGTGTTTATCATGAAATTAACTAATATTAATTTTATGTGCCCCCAAAGATATCTTCACATACCATTGGCCTATAGTAGTCCTCATTTATTTTTTCCCACAGGCACTTATTTATTGAGAGTCCTCACGGCATACTGAACATGGGATTTGATAACATTACTGGAGACTTGGGCATATATGCATGTGCAGAGAAACTTAATGTCAATTGAACAGGAAATGTGTATGTCCTCTATTCCAATGGTGTGCAACCCCATTTGGAGATTAGGGGGCTTATTGAGGGGTTGGCAGAATTATTTTTATGGATGACAAAGGATAATAAAAATCTATGTAAAATGCAGCCTTTGTAATCTTTTAACTAAATTCTGCACTAAAAGAGAACACAAATATCAAGAGATAGAGGATGGAAGGGGATGCAAGAAAAGACCAGTTTTTTGCAGTTTTATGACAAAACATTTTTGACCAAAATAAATATAATATGTATTCAGTACAAACAGAGTTTAATTTTCTTCACATGTTGATATCAACAGTTCCTGAATATGTCATGAAAATGGTGGCATTATCTAACAAACTTTTTAAATTAAGGCAAAAAATTGTAATTAAACTCTGTATTGGAGCAATATTTTATTTATTCTGGCCAAAATATGTTTTGCCATAAAAATTGCAATAACACCTATTTTTTCTCTTGTCCCCTTCCATCCCACATTAAATGTGTTATTTTCTTAGTACTTGCCTAACGAGCACAAAGTTTATAAGCTTAAATGACACCTGGAGACAACATACTCAATATAGTGAATGAAGAAAAGTCTGTACTTTACATTGCAGCTGGATGAGTTGACGGATGTTGCAAATATATCCCACCTTATGCTTTATATACATTATGGCTATATAATGGATATTGTAGAGGATGTGTGAGCCACTTATAAGGAAAAACTGAAGAAACTAGTTTCTCCTAGAATGATAAACAAGTTTTAACCTTTAATGCGCTAAATGTGTAGCCGTATATACGTATGCAATTGCAGTCCTTAAATGGGTCTATAAATAGGCTTGAGAGGAAGTGTGTCAAAGATTGCTCCTAATGTAGAGATCTACCACTGTATGTTACTCATAGAAGCCAAGGTGGCAAAACACCTGGAGGCCAAAGTGTTGCAAGATGCAATACATGTTGTAAATGTTATCAAGGCAAGGCCATTGAACAGTATGAACAGTGGGCTTTACATATATTTCACCTAGGAAATATTTTTCGATCATAGCGGAAATCGAACCCGCGAGCAGCTCAGCTAAGTAGACGTGCAAATGACTGAGCTAAGGTGTCAGACTGTGATAAACTTTTATACTAATGGAATGTACAGTAGCTCTCACGTGGAAACATGTTGTATCACATCTTTGATTTGCGAGATGAATTAAAAGAGTATTTCTCATAGAGTAAACACCTCTCTTTCGAAACATTTCTTATATAAGAAGCAGCTTTCTATTCTCATATATAGCTACAGATACTTTTGAAAAAAGAGAATGATCTGAATGTCTCTTTCTTGAAGGATGTGACACTCTGTGATAAAATTAGAGAGAGCCCTTTCAATAAGTTAGCTTTGTGGGTAAATGAAGTTGAAAATGATTGCTTCAAGATGTGAAGTTGGACCAATAAAAACATTTGTTGAACCTGAAATTAACATCAAAAAGTAGATAGTTTCTTCACTTTCTTGATGAAGATCTTTCCTGGCTTCAAAATACATTTTTATTTAACATTAACTCCCTTAACCACAGCTCCATTTGACCATGAATTGAACTTTAATTGTAAGAAAAATTATTTTGTATCAACAATAACTTAATATCAAGAATTTCATGGCACACTCTTTAAGATACACTAGATATCACAGGCTTGTCCTATAGAGATGGGCTAAACCCCAAGTTAGCGTCATAAAATAAACTTTGGGTCTGAATAAATCTTTTTAGAAGTAAAAACCATTTGAATCTCAAATCTAAAAAAAAAACTCAATTTGGATATCTGGATTTAAAGGGACATTCCATACTTATTACGAGGGTGGTAGAATGATAAAACCTCTATTTCACTTCAGTTTTGGTATGAAACATACTTATGTCCAGGGGCTAAAATTTCAAGAAAAGTACTAGACATACAGTACAAAATTAAATTGAAACTTTTTTGTGTGCAACACTCGTGGACATAATTAATATTAAAACACCCAAATTTTTTTGGCACCTCTTTGATTTTAGAGAAAAACACAAAAGAGCAAAATGAAAGAAATTTAAATTCTCTATAAAACTGTTCCTAACAGGTTTTTTTTCTATGCTTTATAATTAAAAGGTTCTGTTTAACTTGGACTAAGAATATCGTAAAAATACCTTAAAATGAAAATTTGTTCTAGTAGTATTCCTTTTGGTATATCCTCTATAATTTTTGGTAATACATTTGCCCGCACATGTAAATTCAATCAAGCAATTAAAATTTCTCATTACTTATTAATAAGTGAAGTATCTTGCCAGTTATTAGTATTTGTGAAAAATTGAATATCCATTGCAAAAAGTCAAACACTGCCACCTTACACTTAGTTTTTTAATTTATATATAAATTCACTTATTGTTTATCCACACTAGATGACAATTATTTCATCGTCAGGAGTGGTTGCGAATAATAGTGTAAATTGTGATATGGCCAAACAAATGGAAGAAGCTGCCATAAAGACTGTTGTGGGGAAAAAAATTCCAGAGTTTCGCTTTCAAACATAAAACGCAAGTATTCACTTTTGCTAACATTGGGAAAACTGTGCTCTTTGCAGAACCTGTTGTAGCAAACCAAAATCAGTTATTCCATAGGATTGTGAAGACAGAACAAGAACTGAAGGAGTGTCTGCATTATGAACTTGCCCCTCTTCAACAAGTATTATTAGACAATATTATTCTTATCAAGAGCACAAAGTAAATAATTAGGCTCGTGAATGAACAAATGTGAGGGAGCAGCAGTGAATTACCTGAAAATCTTATATTTGTGCTTGATAGTGGTAACCTTCACAGAGTGTCATGGCCACGACCTACTCCTATGGTGAAATATGTGAAGTTTATTTGAACTACGTTGGGAACAATTATGGAGAGGATGTAATCACTGTCTTTAATGGATATCAGTTCAGCACTAAGGAGCAGTACATTTAAGCGGTGTCATTGATAAATCAGCCACACAGGTCGCAGTCAGTATCTCCTCAAATGTTATTGTTGCCAAACATCAATTTCTGTTTAATGCAGCAAGTCTAGTTTTCTGAAGCTTATTGGTAACTACTTATGCCAAGCAAATTATACCGTGACCCATGCTTATGCAGATACACTGAGTGTAGAGACAGCTTTAGAGGAAGCAAAGAAAGGGCATAACTCATTTGTGGTGGGAGTATACACAGACCTACTTGTACTCATTGCAGTCATGGCTCGTACAAGTGAAGAGGTCGGTGCATATGCAATTCCAGGCAGCTCGATGTTGCAGCAAGGCTTGGGAAACATGAAAAATTATATCCTGTCCATACATGCCTTGATTGGCTGTGATACAACGTCTGGACCGTACAAAAAAGGACATATAACTGTTTTTAATAATATCAAAACAAAATGACACTGAACTGCAATCTGCTGTAAGTAAATTCAATGACCTAACAGCGTTACAAGATGAAATAACAGCTTCAGGTGAAACATTCTTCATCCCGTTAAATGGTGGTAAGCTGGAACATTGCCTAGATACGACTAGATTCAAAAAGTGCATGCAGTTAGTCGGCAATAAACCTTCCAACTAAGTACTAGAGCTCGCATCCCTCCCACTAAGTTCTGAAGCAGTTTGGCAGCATAGTCTACAGTCTATCGTCAACTTCGGCACGGTAATCGTCTCCAGGGGGGGAAATGGGGATGTAAGCTAGAATATGGAAAATATAAATCAGTTACGACAACTCCTCCCCCAGAACCGGACTATTTGCTCCATCACGTGCGCTGAAAATGTGCAGCTGGTTGTAAAAGGAATTGTGATTGTAGACAAAGTGGTCTTCATCGCTCAAAAATGTGTGGTGCATGTGCTGGTGAATCTTGCACCAATATATTGGAGATCTACATTGACGATGACCTCGACACATTTGAATGGGTTGATGAAGATTACTCCCATGATGAACTGGAGAGCTGTGATACACAATAGGGAAAAAAGTTCATCCCTCCCCGAGACAATCGACCAAAAGCGATGACGCTTGTCTCTGTATTTGATGACAATCACAATATCGTGAGTTAAGAGTGCAATCATAAACTTCATGTGTGCATTAAAACGGGGATTATACTGCAGTTATATTATTATAAATTATAAACCATCGAAATTTATTATACTAATATGTCAAGTATTCATTAATTTGCATTATCGTAAATCTGAGAATTATTCATAACTCCTACTTTTTAGCTACTGTGAACATGGTATACAATTATGAAGAAAACACGTTGCACACAAACTAAACTATTTGCACATTATTGGTTTATATATAATTAACAATAGCCTTTTTAACCGTACAAGATAGAGAAAAATTATTAAGACAATTTTTATAGAGAATTTGAACATCAAATATTTGTCCTCTTGTATTTAAGGGTGAGCTGAATTGTATCCATTCTGAATGGTACCCATTCAGACATTTCTTAAACAAGCATCACAAATAAAATGTCTGATTTGTATCCATTATCATAATACCCACAAAATCCTGACTTGTATTCATTCTGAATGGTAGCCATTCAGACTGTTTTCAAAATTAACGACTTTTTAAAACAAAAATCCTGATTTGTATCCAACTGTAATTATTTTAACAATTATATCCACAAAATCCTGAATTGTATCCATTCTGAATGGTAGTCATTCAGACATTTTCTTAAACGAGCACCACAAATAAAAAGTCTGAATTGTATCCACTAGAAATATTTGGATTATACTCACAGAATCCTGGATTGTATCAATTTAATTGCGGTACCACTTGTCTGATAGATGGCAGCAGAAGAAACTCGCCTTAAATCATTTCATGTTTACTAGAGAGCAGCACTTATTCTTAACTTATTTTGTGTTTACTAGAGATAGAGAGCAGAACTATTACTATTTATATATATATATAATATATATATATATATATATATATATTTTTTAATATATATATATATATATATATAAAGAGAAATACTTATTGGTGTTTCTTTTAAAAGAATAATAAAAGGGTACTTTTCAAATCATTGAAGTTTCTTTATTCAAATTGACTGACTTCCTTAAACAACAACATTTCAAACTGCTAATTTATGCTATAAGAAATGAAGACGTAGGGTTATATTATTTTAACAATCTATGTATAAAGGTGGAAAATTGAACATTTAATTTAATGTTGGGTGCCAACAAACATTATGTTCCTGGCTGTGAAGATAATACATATCGTTATCGGTTTCGCCTATATGCACTGAAAGTAATTTTATTGTTTCTTGTCGAATGGATGAGTACAAGAGGTTTAAGATTCTTTGGCTACTTTACGTTTACATATCAGGTAAAATTTCCTAGTAAATTTTTAAGTTTTAAGATTTACATTACTGGTACCGACATTAACTCGGGGGATGGGGGCTATATACATTAATCCTATAAGAAAAATATGTAAGCCATTAACATACTATTTTTGGTTAAGTTTATGAATAATTAATCATAATGTTTATGTTGCAATTGATAACTTTCTATAAATGTATTAATCTATCTAAAATTATATTTTATTTAATTTTCATAGACTTGTTAGTTGGGTGATTAATTTATTTATAAACCATTTAAAAGGTTATATTTATCAAATAAGTTTATCAGATTCACTTCACTGGGCCTCGTTATTGATACTACTTTTGGTCAAAATATACATATAAGTTATATATACATGACAACCTTGCATATATAAATAACGTTCTAAATGATAAAATCAACCAAAACATTTATTTTGAACTGATTTTTAATAGACTTGAAGGCTATTTGGCTTTTTTTTTTACTGCAAACATTTAAAGAGATTATTTTTATATTATTATGTTTAATTAGAGGCCTAATAAATGTTTGTGTGTTTAATAAATAAGCCGATAAAATCTGATTAATTAATTAAATAGTCTAAGAATATGGATGGCTTACATTTTTCATGTCTTACAGTACATTAACTATAAAAGTCTTTGTTACAGAAAAAAATCATTAAAATAATTGTATGAGCTTTATTGAGCCTACGTATATTCTGATACCTAACTTACATTACATTGTACCACACACATTAGTAGGGCCTAGGCCTTATATAGTTTGGGTTTTTTCTAGGATTTTCTGAATAACCTTCAGAGGAGAACTCTTTCCTTGGGCTTAAACACAGTGACATTTTTATACTATTATGAGAAATTTAATATTTTTTAACATTCATAGACACAAAGTAGGCAAATTTCCAATGATTGCAAAATTAATATTTTAAATAGTACCGATAGTTTTAAAAATAATATTTCATGATCCCGAAATTTCATGAAAAATGTGTTGACGCCTGAAAGGTTAAGTTTTACTCAGGTGGGTTCGTTTATAATATTAAAAATTATAACTATTGCTTATTAAATACTTTGAATACTTTGGTGCCATGTTGTGACATTCTTTGAATATTAATGTTATAAATAAGGTTCATCTGTGATTGATGAGTCATTTATTGATTTTTTAAATTATATAGGCCTCCCTAATTTACAATATTCATTTTGTTATCAATGAATACTTGTTTTTTTATGTGTGTAGAGAGGGCAAAAAATATAAGATAAGTTTATACGGTGACAAAGAAAAACAAGGAATCCCGCTCTCATTTTACTGGTACATTATCATTTTTAACCATTGTCTCAAGAATTCTCTTCAAATCACAAGATGAATTTTATTATTTAACAGTTAAAAGCAAAGATTTTTGTTTTACACTGCCCTACCTCTCGTTTGACTTTAGCTGGATAAATGATTAGGCATTTCTCCTTATAGTGGGCATAATGATAAAGGGCTACGGTATAGATAAAATCATATTGTCATGAGCTGTAGCTGTTAAGGAGTGGTAAATATAAACACTTACGAGGTTTTTCAATCAAACTTAAAAAAAACTAGTACATAAAATGTAGGCCTGTGTTCAAGTTGAGTATGATAACCTATAACTTCAACTTCAACACAACCCAGATAGACCTAAATTATAAACTGATGAAATTATCTGTAGATAATAGGATATGACACTTTAAAACAAATTTATAAAGATTAAAAGCATATAGGCCCCCTAATTACAAAAATTTGTTTCTTTATTGCCATGCCCTATCTTAGATTTAAGTTACTTTAACCTTTGCTTAGAATAAGTGATAGTTTTCTGTGAGAAAATAATATGGCATCGTTAAAGTATCTACTGCTGTCAATTGTCATAATAATAGTATTTAAATACAGGATTGCCAACAAGATGATAGTAGGGTTTATATATATAGAACAAGCACCTTAATCACAGATATATTCTGTAATGTTTTAAAAAATAAGTTGGAAAATCTGTGTTTAGATTTTAAAGTAATAAGATAATAATAATTAAAAATATTATATTTTTTATATTAATATAGAGATAGTGCTGCTTTCTAGTTACTTTGGAATGAGTTAAGGATAAGTGCTACTCTCTAGTAAACATGAAATGATTTAAGGCGAGTTTCTTCTGCTGCCATCTATCAGACAAGTGTTACCGCAATTAAATGGATACAATTCAGGATTCTGTGGGTATAATGCAAATATTTCTAGGGGATACAATTCAGACTTTTTATTTGTGGTGCTCGTTTAAGAAAATGTCTGAATGGCTACCATTCAGAATGGATACAATTCAGGATTTTGTGGACATTATGAAAATGGATACAAATCAGACTTTTTATTTGTAATGCGTGTTTAAGAAAATGTCTGAATGGCTACCTTTTAGAATGGATACAATTCAGGATTTTGTGGATATAATGCAAATAATTACAGTAGATACAAATCAGGATTTTTGTTAAAGTCGTTTATTTGAAAACTGTCTGAATGGCTACCATTCAGAATGATACAATTCAGGATTTTGTGGGTATTATGATAATGGATACAAATCAGACTTTTTATTTGTGGTGCTTGTTTAAGAAATGTCTGAATGGCTACCATTCAGAATGGATACAATTCAGTCATCTCGTATTTTACTCGTAAAAGCAATGGTTTACGAGATAAATAAGAAAAAAAACTGTTTTCCACCATTTTTCCAAAATGGCGGCATGTTCCCCATGGTGTATTCCAGGTAATTTTTTCCCAGAGGTAAAGGAGACCATATCAAAGATTTTCCATCAAAAAATACTTCCCTCTAGCCACACAATGTACCTATACTAAGTTTATTTATCGACTCTTTTTAATTGCTACTTTAAAGTTAGTTTAGGGGAAGTGCAACCACATTAGATGATAAATCCTTATAGATATATCACAAATAGAATACACTTATTTTATTCGAGTGCACTGGTCAAGATTATAACATAGGCCTAATCATATATTGTGTGCCAGACGCTTGAGATTGTGTGACCAACAATAATTCTATTTACCTGCTTTCGAACCAAGTCTGACTGTTTTAAAAGTAGCTAAAAACTATTTACGTGAGTTTTATGTCATGTATCATGTGAAGTGTTTCACAGTTTATGGGCAGCTACATAAAAATATTTATGTATAAATACATTAAAATAGTTCCATTAATTTACACTGTCATAAAACTGGTAGATCAAATACAAATTTGCTATGTTATATATTGCACATTTTAGAACATTCTATTTGTCAATATTCATATTAGCCTTCTGGCAAAATAATATTAAGCTATTTTATTATCCATGTTTTATCTCTTACTATCATACATTTGTTTAAGGAAGAACACTTGAAAATAGTGATAATAATAAAGAGGGGTGTATGGGTGTTGAATGTTGATAGAAGTAAGCAACAATGCACAACATATTTAAAAAATATATCGCTCATTTTCACTTGTAATCAACTAAATATAATTTAAGTTGTAGCCCACCTGAATCCGCCCCAGCTCCTTAAAGGAACTTTGTTTGGTGTTGTCGTGGACTAAAATATCCCTGGCTGAGCGAGAAACAAAGCAGATCATGTCCCCGACTAAACACATTGGACTGCTGCCTTCTATCGTTTGACGAGTCACTGCACGGCCTTTTGGTCCTAGAAACATTGTGTGATACTATTTTAATAATATATAAGGTTTCTGGTTTATGAAACTATGCACTGACATGCCTTTGTATCATTAAGTGTAACACCTTCAGAAAAGTCTAAAGTGACTGGCACCTGCTACAAAGGCTTGAGAATGTTACTTGTTTTTTTTTATCTTAACTTGGAATCAGACTTATCCCCCAAAATGGCAAAAAATAATTTGATTTAGTAAATCTTGTTACCAGTGTCCCAAAATATAGCCATCAAATGCTATAAACATTTAATTACACTTATGGGACAGGGAGCGGAGAGCAGCATTTACTTTTAATATGCCCCATTTGTGTGGAAGGAAGGAAAACATTCGGGAAAGATCACTCTTGGAACCTAGCCTTACTCACCGGCAAACCAGAATAAATGAGCTTGAAAAGTGCCCACCAGCGTTTATATTAGCAAAATTTAAAATTCAATTATATATTTTTTAATTCACCGCTTCTCGCTAACCGTTTAGGTTCTACACCTATGAATTAGTATGCAAAGTTAGGGATGAGGAAGGTAGAATTTAAATACAGTGTGGAAAACTCTTTAAATAAAAACACTCAGTTCACACAACCAAGATTTGAACCCCAATTTCCCAGTCATCGTTGGTCCAGTCTATTGTGAGAGTGACGCCCTAGAGCTTTGACCAGTGTTTCCCGAAGTTTTTCCATGGCGACATACTACATACCTCTATACTGAAATGAAATGAAACTATCCAACACATTTACGATATTTTTGTACCTTTAACACGAGGAATAAAAACAAACACATATTTAGAGTTTTTTTTATATAAGCTAAAGAAACATACTTACAATATTCACATACTTTTCCAGGCAGAGAAAAACAAATTCAAACATTTTTACCCTGCGTTTTAATTACTCGCCTGTGCTTTGCGAGTCTTACAAATTTATTTTATGTTGGGACGAATGTGTGATGAGTTCACTCTCTTTTCTTCATTCTGCATTTTTAAACTGCCACGTTTCACTGTTTTTATATTGGTCATTACATAAAATCCAGCTTCGCAAACATATGTGATCGAAAACTGTAACTAAACCACGAGAGTCCGTTTAGCCAAATGTGGTAAGTCTTCTTGAAGTGAAATCCAGAATTTTTTCAGTTCATATTCTTTATGTTTTAACTTCAAACTCCTAAACTTTTTAAGCTCTGCAAATTGTTCTTCTTTTGCAAGAGAAAGCCCACCAACCTCAGATGAAACCAATGGATTTCTTATCCAGTCATATACATATGTTTTACGATCTGGAAAGTAATATTCAAGATTATCTCCGAGTAATGTCAAATAGTTTTAAATCATGTCTGTTATTTCTTTCTTCAAATCATAGTTGAACGTGTTTGGGAATATTTCATAGCCATCCTCGTTACCTTTCTGAGACAAAATTTCTAGCTGGTCCCTTAAAGCTGAAATTTTGTCTGATACTGTCAAAATGTTCTCATCCCTTCCTTGCAGACTGGAATTGATTTTGTTCAAGAGCTCATATATATTGCACAGAAAAGCTAATTTGTTGCACCATAGTTTATTTCTAAGCAGATCTATAAGCTCATTTTTATTTCTGTGCTCAAATAACTCCAACATTGCATCTCTGAGCTCATAAACACGACTTAAATTCTTCCTCTAGACAACCACCGTACTTAAGTATGGAAAGAAGATTTTACTGTTTTTCTCCAATTTCATAATATATTAGACCAAATATTTGTAATTTAAAAGGTCTACTTTTAATTAAATTTACCATCTGTATGACTTTGTATAAAACTGTCTTTAAATCTTCACCAACAATTTTTGTAACCAGGATTTCCGTGTGTAGAAAATAACGTGTGGTAACTATTTTCCCATTTTGTCTTTTTACCAATGAAATAAAGCCTTTTGTAGCCCTTGTTATTGAAGGACAACCATCTGTACATATTCCAACACATTTCAACAAAGATACATTATTTGTCTCCATGTAGTCATTTAAAACTTGAAAAATATCTTCTCCTCTTGTAGTGAGAGGAAATTTCCAAGAAACACAAATACTGTTCAATATTTTTTTCTTGATAAATAAAACGTATGCAAACCAGAAGTTGAGAACTTCCACTTGAATCAGTTGATTCTTCAACCAGAATTGCAAACATGCCTGTTTTGGTCAACTTTATCTTTCCCTAAATTGTCCATATTTTCAGATAAATCCTTAATTCTTCGCCCAAATGTACTATCAGCCCAAGGAATATTTTTAATTTCAGCTTCATATTCGGTGCCAAATATAGATTTTACGATAGCACATCGTGTTGAAATATCTGTGTTCTCGTGAGCTGAGTGTGGAAGCGAATTTTTTGGAATCATCTCAGATACTAGGCAACTTGCTTCCTGAGCTTTGTCCTAAGTCTTGGACTTCTTAGAAAATATAGCACTCTGTTTTGATCCATTATTTAACATCTCGTTGAAATAATTAACATATTTTTCGGGTAAGTGGCTGTGTCTAGTAGAAAAATGACGCAACAGTTTATTTGGCACCATACTCGCACTAGACAGGTTTTCTCCGCAAACTAAACACTCCCGCATGGGACTGCTCTTTTCGCCAGACCATGTTAAACCCATTTTCAAATAATCGCCACTATATAAACTTACTTTACCTTTTGTGAATTCGGTGCTGTCAATGTCTGATGAGGATGAACACACTTTCCTACTTGTTGAAGCTTCAACATGTATTTTGTTTATAGTATTTTTTCAACGTCCGTTGAATCATCTTTGACATCAGCGATAGTTATCTTTCTCACAATAAATTTATCCATTACTGCCACGATACAAAAAGAGTCACGTTCCACACTATAAAATTGTTAGTGATAACCACTTTAAATTTCGTGAAAATTTTGGACTATTATACAATTACACACAGTAATAAAAGTAATATGAACTCAGAAACAATTTACACTGCTACGTTGGACTGCGCGGCGCCACGGCGCTACTAAGCCCTGATATTAGGGCCGTATGCAAGAACGTCCCTATTAGTGGACCCGGAGTCTTAGAAGCGTTGAACAGGCCATTTTTTCCAAGAAAAGACCAATATAAAATTTGGCAGCACTATAGTTTAGTCTCGAGCACACTATAGGTAGAAGAGTTTTTTTCAGGGAAAAAATCTGCTCGCTCCCCACTTTCACTAAGGGGATGTTCTTGTTAATGGCCTTATGTTTATGAAATTATCTCAGAGAAGAGTCGAACGATGTACGCGCACCAACTGATTCACATACTGCCGCAACGCAATGATTGACTGAGCTGATCTCATAGAATAATATGTATTATACAGTGTGTGTGGCAGAAATATATTACGGTTTTGCAAGTGTAATAACTTTTTTATTTTCAAACAAAAAATTGTTTACATTTTGTCATTAAATTCAGAAAATTTTTCCATTGTTATTTACACCATTGAACCATTTTTAGAACACAAGTTAAGTATGGAAAATAACATCTTGCACATGCCCTCAATTTTGATTCACACATTGCGGAAATCTTGTTCTGAAGTTAGTCATGACGTCACGAAGCATGTTTATAGGTATTGCCCTAATTTCATGTTCGATAGCAACCTTGAGTTCTTCCAAAGTGCATGGATTATCAATTAAAACTTACGACTTCAGATAACCCCACAAAAAGTAGTCACACGCCGAAAGATCGGGTGACTGCGCTGGCCATGGGATATCTCCATGAAGTGAAATTAGGCGTTGTGGGAACATGTCTCGAAGCATTTACATGGAAACCCGTGATGTATGAGGGGTTGCCTTGTCCTGCTGAAACCACACGTGGTGCTTGTTCAGTTGCATTCTTCGCATTTGAGGTCTGAGGATGTTTTTTTAACGCCAAAACATAATGATTATAATTCACCGTAGCACTTTGACCATCCTGTTCGAAGAAATGTGGGTCAATGACCCCACAATGTGTCATCCCACACCATACTATTACTTGTTGTGAGTGAAGTTGACGCTCATGAATTACTCTAGGGTTCGCTGCAGACCAATACCGACAGTTCTGTTTATTAATGAATCCCGTGAGATGAAAATGGGCTTCATAAGACATGATTACGATAGCGTCATCAGCCATCGTTCCTAAAATCGTTGTATCGAACGCAAGTCGTGTCACATGATCACGAGGTTGTAACTCCTGAGTAAGAACTATTGTGTACCGGTGGAAATGCAAATTCAAGTGCAGAGCAAGAATTCAGCAATGTGTGAATGAACATGGAGGACATTTGCAAGACGTTATTTTCCATACCTAGCTTGTGTTCTAAAAATTGTTCCACAGTGTATATAACCATGGCAAAATATGCTGAATTTAATGACAAGATGTAAACAATTTTTTGTTCAAAAATACAAAAGTTATTACACTTGCAAAACCATCATATATTTCTGCCGCACTCTATATATAGACAGTTGATCTGCACTTCTGACACGCACCTAATGTTACGCAAGCTAACATTTTAAAATATACAAAATTATTTGTTTATTTATCAGTCAACTCGCGACACCCAGTTTGGAAAGCACTGGCTGAGACAATACGAACACTGATTCAGCTGAACTTCAATTTCACAATGATACATTTCCAGCCTTTCAAATAAGAAAACCCAGTGCTATATTAATTCAAGGTTGAACACTGGTTAGTAAAGTCAGTAAAAGTCTGCTTTTTCATCTTGGTCAGTAATTTGTATATTTAAAAAAAAATTGTCTGTAAAGTTCGTTGTTTTTTTTTTCTTTCGTGTTACAATTTGTGATATTTTTTGTTTTCGTTAATTCATTTTGGGGAAAACACGAACACTTACAGGTAAGATAACAACATTTTTCAGTTCAACCCAAGGTAGAACATTCTTACTCAAATTTTTACTAACTATTCTACTGACAAAGTGGCGCAATGATGAAAATGTTTCTTGAGCATTCTGAAAAGGAAAATATACTGTTTTTAACCGTAGCAAAAAGAAATTCATAGCAGCTGCAAACACCTTTTACCTCATTCATCTTTGGACAAGCATGATTCAAAGAAGTAACACAAAAGGATATAATAAAAGTAGCAGCAGCACTCCCAATATATATTCCACTGGACATCATTGCAGATGAATGGAAACTTTTTGGATTCGATGATGAAACTGTCAGTGAAACTTGCTGCATAAATACATACTTGAACCAGTTCTTTGAAAAAATAAAACCGTGGAGATCCTTAGTACCCACTGGTTACCAAGGTGGTAAAAGCAGCATTACCGCTATCGCATGGTAGTGCAGACATAGAAAGACGAGTTTCAAAATCTGAACGCATTTTGATTGATGAAAGGGTCAGCATGTCAGATAGAACTTTTAATGCTCACCTGCTGTTCAAGGAATATATTATGTATATGAAAACAAGTTAAATCATATTAATATTACTCAAGAGCTTTTCTAAAGGGTAAGAGCAACTCATGTTCATTACAAGAAATTATGTAATGAACAGCATGACATTAAAGAAAAGGAGCAAAAAGAATAAAAGGGAAAAGGCGCTCGAAATATTGAAGGAGATAGACAGTGAAAAGGATAGTATTCAAGAAAATGAAGCAATACTGAAAAAAACTTATACAAAAACAGAATCATAAGAGGATGATTGCTCAAACGTTGCTTAGCGATACAACCAATTAATGTATTAAGGAGGCAACTGAGGAAAGGACATTCTGTGATTCAACAGTGCACATCTCGTGTTAGAAGAAGTGGCAAAAGCAATAAAAGAATAGGACAAGTAAAAATTACATGTGGATGCAGTGCAGAAAACTGTTTAAAAACGAAAGATTTTGTGAATAACTTCTTTTTTAGCAAAAAAAAAAACAACCAAAGACAAATTAGGTAAAGTATTACCATACATTAATGTTTTGTTCTCATATTTATCTTATGGTGTTTTTTTTGCTGTTTTATTACTATTCTATTATTATTAATAATAATAATATTTAGCACCGCATCTTACTACCCGTTCGGGTTATACGCTTTAAGTACTAATTACGCTAATGGATTAGGAATTGGGAAGGTTGAATTAGAGGAAGTGAACCCGCATTTGCGTGGAGGGAGAGTGGAAAACCATTTAGGAAACACACACCCCACCCCAGTTCACCCGACCGAGATTTGAACCTCGATCTCCCCGTCCTCAGCAGTCGAGCTCAACACGACAAGCGCGTTAGCCAACTACGCCACCGAGGCGGGTTATTCTATTATTGTTCAAATTATTTTTTTCCGCCGTATTTTTTAGTACAGTAATGAGAACATTGTCTTAACTTTATAAATATATATTGTTATATTTTTAATAAAAAAGGTGTGCAATGGCTGGCTATGAGGATGGTGGAGGCTAGGAAATAAACAACAAAAGAGTTTTTAATGAATCCCAGTTCTACTTTTAGAATTATAATGTAATGATAGGCTGTAAATGAATTTGTCAGTAATTTGTCAGTATTTGGATCATTTTTATTTTATTTTGGTTAGTAAAGTCAGTATTTTTGACCCTTAGACTGGTTTTCACTCCTGAGTCATAAATCTAAAGCACCCTGCCTGATCTTTTCTGCAAATGCAATTTGAGGGACAGGTCAGTGGGAGGGCTTACATTGGAATACAAAATTAATTTCAGTAACCATAATGGGTTGCAAAAAAAAATTACAAGTGCCTTACACGATTATAATACTAATAGTGCCTAAGGTAATAAATAATCTTGACCATGCACATGGCGTTATACACTGCTTGTTTTCTTTGTCAGGCACTGAGGCAGTGGTTCCCAGCCTTTTCTAATTAACTGATTTGTTAAAATAATTTGTTCTATACAAGAATTGAGGGATGGGCCTAGATTTTTTCCCATAATATGCCTAATTTGGTTCAGATCTATATTCTAGACTTTTCATCACAAACGAAATTGGTCCCACAAACGTATTTATTTTCACAGTAACTGGGACTTATGTAAATAATTACAGTTTTTATTTTGATCACTAAATTAATCACGTATTTAAGTTCACTTTCACTTTACACATAGGCACAACCAACAAACAAATATTACAAACTAGTACTATAGGTGTGTACTGTGTAGGGTTGATGTTACTCCCACCAATAGCCTATATATTGTTTAATCCATGAATGAACTAAATTAAATTTTAACGTGCATTATTTCAAAGCAATATTTACTCGACTAAAGAAGTAATATATTAATTTTCATACACCTGCTTAGAATTCAAATATAGCCACAATTAAAAGTCATAACATAATATATAAATACAATGGCTGGTCCTGGACTGAATCACCCATACCTGGAAGAAGTTCTGTGATCACCAGGTCTCTGTCGCGAACTGTGTATAGCAATTGTGTAGAGACCGCCATGTCTCGCACTTCCTCTGTCAGGTCATATATTCTCAATAGCTCATCGTTCTCATACACACGCACCTGTTGCACAAATCAGTTCTAGTTTGGTGGAAGCAAAAGGGTTCTACTGTACTATTGTTTCTGTCTATATTTGATTCAAAGTGTAATTTCTTAACATGACTTGGCTATTTGTGTAGGCCATGGTTTACAATTAGTCATTAAAATGAATTGTGCACTTATTTGGCATGTTTAATAATTCTAACATCATAAATTATAGTGCCCTTGTAGCAGAAAATTAAGACATAAACGCTAGCTTTTTGAATCACTACTTTGAACAGATTAATTGTTCTACAAGACATCCATGTGGTCTTAATAACCAAACGACTACATGAAAAACAACAGCTAATATCAGAATTACTCAAAGTGCTTTTTATACATAAGGTAGAAGAGGGAAAAGGTTCTCACCTAGAATTTTTTATCTATAGGATTTTTTTAAATCCAACTATTAAAATATACATTCCTAATCACAACGTTCTCTTACGTATGGCAGGAAACTGTAAATTCCCACGTTCTCCGAAAAACTAGTACAGAACATAAACCTGATCACGTGACGAGCACTGAGCCAACCACAAGATTTCCGCCTCATCGGCGTGAGCTGTTCCTATAAAGTTCAACTAATCTCTACTTCATCCCCTCTGCCTGAGATGTTTGGCTCAAGAGAACTAATCAAATCTCAGAACCAACCACTTCAAATCAGTGCGCATGCGCATTTAACAACTCATACGTTGTTCATCCAGAAACAAGCAGACAGCTTTTTAGCCTTTGTAAGGAGATTTTAAATGACCCGTTAATGTAAAGCATGTGTGTCGATGTATTGCATTGTGACACGACACAGCACTTTGTTTGAAAACATTCATCGAGATAATGATCTAAAATATATGTTTATCCACTGGAAAATAAATTACTTTGATAACCAGATGTCTTAAGTGAGCTATGCAATGCATCATGGGTCAACATACAGCGTGTGTTATTGCTGCACCACTGAGGAAGATTCTGCTTTCTATTTTTGACAAATGTGTGAATCAAACTATAACTTCGAGAGAAGAAAGTCAAGAAAAGAAGAAACCTTAAAACTTTTAGAGTAGAAAGTGAATAAAAGAAGAATGCTTTTTATGATATAAAGAAAATTTTGTAATGAAAAGAAAAGAAGTCCAGAAAAAGAGTGCAGCTGACCAACTCCTTGAGCAAATATAATGTATTACATCTGCACTGAAAATAAAAAGCTTTTAAAAACTGCAGGTAGCTCATGGGCTTTTAGAAGGATATAAAGATGTAAAACTCGAAGAGAACAAGGCAAATACATAAACATACATACAATCAAAGACGCTGGAAAAAACAAACTCTTCCCTAACAAATTCATTTTGAGAGGTCTGTCAAGAAAGAAAAGGGAATTATTAAAAGGACCAATTAAATGTTCATCAAAGTTAAATATTATTATATGTACTATTTAAGGTACATGTTAAAAAGAAATTATAACGAGTAGAGGTGTAAAAGTAATCTGTATATTTCTGTGTTTTGACTGTAAAAAAAAATTAGCCATGGTACCACTCCCTACCCAGAGTCAAATCAAAAAATTCCTATTTTGTTTGTTTAATCTGGCTAAAATAATCGATGAACTTCGAATTTGAGTTATTGAAAAGAGTTTAAAAATGTATTTTTTTTACCTTAGTGTTAGTGGTAGGTTTTTTTTTACAAAAAAAAACATTATTTTGAATGACTTTTATGACTTTTTTTGTTGCTACCATAATTTTTATGAATTCCCTATTTTGGTCCCTTTTTTTTAACTGAACGTACCTAAAGTCCCTAAAATAGACTTTAATATGGAGTATGAACCCTGGAGGATTAGTGATACTCACAGTGCCCTGGACATCCCCTGCATATAGTCTTCCCTGTGCTGCGAAGAAACGCCAAACCTCTGAGTCATACTGCAGCAGTGTCTTCTTGTGTTCCAAGGTGTCTATGTCCCAGGCCTTGATAGTTCCATCATTAGAGCAGGTATAGAGGGTATCTCCAATAGTAGCCAGGTGGAATACAACAGACTCGTGAGCTCTCAGCTCCATTAGGAATCTCAGGTGGGGATCCCACACCTTAACAATACACCAAAGCACTGTAGGTTAACTTTAAGGAGATGGTTACCTCATAGCTTGAATATCATGCCTCCTTCCTCCCAGACTTTTTTTTTAGAACCATCCAAATTTTTATTTTAACATGTTTCCACATCAACAGCTTTCAGCATACTTTTACTTTATAAAAGTACACAAAAGCTTACACAAAACACAATTAAATGTGAACGTATCTATGGCGTTTATTCAATGGAGGCAAGGGAAGCAACGCTTCCCTGAATTAAATAGGGAATAAATAAAATCAGAGGAAATAAAGTTAAAGCAAGTTATTATAATTAGAAACCTCTCCAACAAGTATACTGAGTTTGTTACACCCACTCTACTTCCTTTTACTTACGACTACAAATATTATAAAAGGGAGTGGGGGTAATCTAAGGAACATACAAAAAGGTAAGAATATTTGCAAGATTTAAAAAATAACAATGAATGGTTTATTCAAAGTAATAACAACATAGCAGAATACTTTACATGGTCTTAAAAAATCAAACTGAGGTATGTTGAAAATACAAATTAAATAATAACTTCATATATTATTTCGCGCAGTTAAATTGAGGGGATGTTACAAAACACGTAAGCTATCCTACAATCAAATGGGTCAGTCTTGAAGAGACAGTACGACCCATAATGTTGATTATAGTACAAACAATTATTGCAAATAATATCCATCAGAAAATTATACAATGACAAAATAAGAGCCTTATGGGCATCTTTAAAATGTTACCAAAGTGTCTGATTCACTCCAGTGAATGCAGACTTCAAAACGTTGATATACATATTAAATATCTCTAAGATATTTTAAATGAGACGAGAGTTTGGCTAATAGAATTTAGTCAAACTCCCGCGGGACTATCAAATCTCACAAAAATTGTAAACGTCAACAAGACCTCTACTTGTTAATAATAAAGATAATACAATACTTGAAGCAAAGCATAGCAAAAGATTTGGAAAATATATTAATGTCAATTCGTCTCATAATAATTATATTAATTTTATCGATCATAGAAAGTTACGTTACTTTAATCAATACTTCAAAATGCAATCTACAAAAGAAACATTACCCTAAAAATGCAAACACAATTACTGGTAACCACATTTTCAAAGCAATTTACATTTAACACGTTCAACACAAAATCAATTAATAATTGTGGTTATCTAAAAAGTCGTGACAAACCCTAGCGCCCAAGTGGCGGCATAATAAAAATAGTTTCATTTCAAAATATATGTTCAAGTAAAAAAAAAATGTGAGAATAGAAAAATTAAGACCTAATCTAGCTAACACTAAAAGTTAAATTTAAATTAGAGTCCAAAATATAAACCGTATTAGATTATATCCGTAGAATATAATACATGAATGTTTATCCTGACATTGTCCAAGTTCAGGACAGCACTCCTCCTAGAAGCGTTGAAATCGAATCTTCATTTTGGTATACATAAACATCACTCTTTATAGGGTTTCGTTGCTAGGGACGCAAGGTGGGAGAACAGAACACTTGGTCGGTGACGTCAATTCGGCCTTCTAGAAACTTTCGATCATCACGTAGACCACTTGTTGTCAGAGCTCCATATGACTTCCAAATGATATTTCTTCAATCTCCTGATGTTTTAGATGTAATTGACGTCCCTCCCATCAGAGGGCAGGTAAGCAGTCTTCCTCTAGTCAAGGCTATTCCTGGCCGGCCCACTCTAATGTATTGTTGATCAAGTTGATGTGGACGTCAGCTGTTGGAACATCAGCTCACTCACTCGGTCCACTCCCCCAACTAGGATTTCACGTGTGTTGGCCCATCTTGGTGGTTGCTCTATCCAGAAGATACATTCGGTTAGTACATGAACAGTTTTATTTTGTATAGAGTTTATTTTTGTTTTATATTGTTCAGAATTGTTAATGATATAGAAATGAACTACGAGAACTACAATAGAGAAGAGTACTATTGTAGGAAGATAATTAGTCTCGATACTACTTGGAGTGGGTAGTATGAATCAAATAGAGAGATATGCGTGAAGGTTCCTTTTGTAACTCAATGTTACAAGTTGAGGTGGCAGCTCTTCTTCTTTAAGCTTGCTGCACACCTAATCGGATCGGAACGGAACGATCGGAATGGCATGCTTCGGAAATTATCCATTACATGCATTTCAATGGAGGCACACTTGCTAGGATCAGATCGGAAAGGTTACCCAAAAAACACCCTCAGTTCACCCGAACGCGGTACAAAACGTGATCTCCCCGTTCTAGGCAATCTATCTCAACATGAAACTAGCGCGTTAGCTAACTACACCACCGAGGTGGGTATTTTTTAGTTTACCATGTCTTTGAATTAAAAATTAATCAATTTGGTTCAGCTATACGGACTATACCCTGTGATTTATGACATTGGTAACAACCATTATTATGATAGTGTTATAAAAGAAAATTCGTGGGCGGAAATCGCGGAAATTTTAAAGGAAACTCCTAAGTAAAATGTCACACTTTGTAAACATTGTCATACTGTCCATCTTTAAATTCATTATGAATTAACTTTAAAGTAAATGATATTATGAATTATCTTAATTCAAATTTTGGCCAGTTAGTGGAGGTAGCAGGTGTTTCAAAATTTTGGTGTTGTTAATTTATTGGAGGATTTGTTTGGCTCTAGCCATCTGGTCGGCTTCATAACACTTTAACTATTTTATTTCTTTAAAAAAATAAATTTCTTAGTATTTAGAGTAACAGGAGTTTTGTTCATTCCGCACGTGCATTTGTTATTTTCCTGAAACAGGTTGATCACAACAAGGGCCATAAATAAGTTGAAATAACAGACATACACTCCTCTTCACTTCTACTATCAATCATCTTCAATTCAAGTATAACAGGTAGCCTCTTTGGCTGCTTGCTTTTGACTGACAAAAATCTCGAACAAGTGTGTGGACAAAACTTGTTTCCGTTTGTAGGGTTTCGATTCCGAGAGTTCTAATTTGTTCCGATCCGATTAGTTGTGCAGCAAGCAGTTCTTTCTCAGACTGACCGGTGTGGTAGGATATATTTAGACTAGGAAATTTTTAGGTAGTGGCTGTTTGTCAATGTCGCCTGTCAATACCACCCTTTTTGTTTTTTTAATATCTTTGTCAACGCCGCTATGCAGTTCTTAGGAAATCTTTAGACTAGGAAATTTTTAGGTAATAGTTCTTTGTTAATGCCTTCCTTAGGAATTGTGTGTGGACAAAAGTCAGATCTCAGAACAAATCAGAGCTCATTTATTAGTGTATCTTTTGGATGTTTATTAATTTGAGTGCATATATATTGCAAATACATTGTTAATGCTGTGTAACATGGTTAAATTTAAGATTAGGTTTATGCCTTAATTTCGCCATGTAAATAAATACAATAATAATAATAATAATATGATATGTTAGGTTAGGTGTCAAATATTTAGGTATGCCACTGCTCAAACCAGTATTTAATATAACCCATCTTAATATTCAAAGGCTTATGACATAATAATATGCCAGTTAATTTTCTTTCTTTTTTCCTTTTTAAGATAGGATTAAAAAATACTGGCGTTGATATACTGAAGGATTTGGTAAATAACTAAGGTGCGAGAGGTTTAATAAAGCTTAGTATGATTTTGGTAAGAAGAACAGTAGAAGTTATTTACTAAAGTTACTAAAACAATGTTAATATATTCCTACATAAAGTTATGTCATCTGCAGATGTTACTTTTGATAGATATTATCAATACCTATCAAATAACACAAATAATATAAGAAAATATTATCACTGTTGGCCTCAAAGAAATGTGTTTTGATTTTATCTACTGTTCTTCCAACAAAGATGAGGGTAAAGCACTAATATCCTTGAACACTAATTTCCTAGTCAACATTGAGATTATTAGACCATTGTTGGGCGTCAAAAGACATGCCGGTCCTTTGAGTGTGTGTCGATGCTGCACTAGAGTCTTTCTTGCTTTCAGACTAATAATATACTGGAGTAATGTTTTCCGCTTAAACCGGCCAGACAGCTGATGTCTCGCTCGCTCATTATTCCATCAATCATTTGTTTCCGGTTCTGTTCGGCCCTCTTCGTGTAAAGGGAAGCAGCGTTCCCTTGGCAAGTATCAGCGTAGTTTACTATCATGTTTGGTGTATAATACTACATTTAATACTGTTAAAATCTAATTTTTTAGATTATTTTTTAGCAATATTTATTGTTTATAGATATAAATATGGGTACTCTTTTACAAAATAATATTATATTCACTACCAATTTACAATAAGTATAATTTTACTTTACAGAATATTGACGCTTGTTTGATCCTCCAAGGGAAGTGGTTTGTTTATTTGCGTACAGTAGTTGAATCACTAGAATGACGAGTGCGTTAACAAGTGCAGCGGTGGAAGAGGAGGGCTGCTGTGTAAATTCATAAGTAATATTTTGAAGCATTGTTTTTCATCCCGGGCTTTTGAAGAGAAAAATAAAATAATTGAAACAGGCAGACTCAATCCATCTTCAAACAACCAATTTAAAACAAACTTTGACGTTTAATAATCAAATTTATGAAAGTGTATAGTAATTATAGGTATGTTGGGATGGCGAAAAATTATATAGTTGACCTTACTATTTGCTAACGATAATAACGTGTAGAATAAATCCTTATTCAAAGCTATTATAATGCAGGCGAAAGGTCATACTCATTTGCAAGCCACAACCTAAGAGAAAACTTCAGCAATCGTAAATTGACCATTATTCTTCTTCTTTTTATTTGAGTTAGAATTACAATTATTATTTAAATATAGATATAATTTAATGATTGAGTAATATATCTAAGATCACCAATTATTTTGTTTTATTACATGCATAATTGTGTCACCCCCCCCCCCCTCTTTCCTTCCCTATAATACTTTAAACCATTAAAAAAACCAAAGGAGGACCAGTGTAATCTTCCAATTAAACTAGGGTCCATCAGACCCGCTTTATTTTAGCCTCATTGCTTCCCTTTGTCCAGAATCGACCCCATGCCAGTGGAAAGTGCCGATAGTTTTCACTCAAATATAAACGAAATATCAAAATACAACAAACTACAGACCATAACAAAAACTACATTCACAGATATTTAAGTAAAAATTACAGGAGTGAGGGTTGTATGGGTACATCCCTGAATACATAAGAGAGAAATAACTGCATCAGTGAGCACGTGGACTAAATTTCAAGCTCATTTAGTCTGGATTACTGGTGATGAGTAGGTCTGGATTTAAATCCCCACCGGATGTATTTTAGAGGGTTTTTACTTGTAGTTTCCTATCCTCCCTTTAACCAAAAGTGGGCGCCTACATTTTTTCTAAATCCTACCTTCTTCTTCCCGACTCAATTTGTGTAGTTAAGTGTGTATAATCCAGACAGGCAGTAATATGCTGAGCCAAAAAAAAAAGAGGCTAAATTAAGTTGTTCGTGGATCGGGAAGGAATGAGTTCGATTATCCACCTTGTGTGGCAATTAAAACTGGTTTCTAAACCAAAACACACTTTACACAATAATGCTTAGAAACAAATTTTTATAATATTGTTTCTAGACTCGATTATTACAAATCGGTGTTCTTAAGGCTGTTCTATACCCTTACGAATGCTGTAGATTGGATATTGTTTCTTAATTAACCATTTAATTCAGTTGAATAAGCTTTATTTTTGTTGAAATACAAATATCTAGATACCTTTAATCAGGGGCGGATTTACGCATAGGCCTAGTAGGCACGTGCCTACGACGGCAGACTTTAGGGGCAGCAAATTTTGAATGACGAAAAAGCATACGTATTTTTCCCCACAAGTTAAAATAATTGCATGGCTCCATCGTGTGTGTGATTGTTGTGGTTTTCTGTATTTGCGTACCAACATGACAGAGGATCGCCTTAATTCACTGACATTCGTCTTGATTGAAAGTCACTTATTTGATGAAATGGTTGGCTGGCTGTTCATACGGCAACTTATTTGTTCTACCTCTCCTATTTTTGACAGATGGTGCCATGTTCGAAGCTGGAAGCTAAGCATCGTAAACGATATCTTTACAAGGTTCTTCAAGCCAAGGATGAGGCTTAGGAAAGGTGGATAGTACACTATGTTAATCCTTGATGAACGCTATGTTACAAAACACTGGATAGTATCGAAGCGTTGTTATAACATTATGTTAATGCCAACGTGTGAAAATAGTGAAGTTTAAATGAAAGCAAACATTGGTCAGCTCTTTTTTCTAGCAGCAATATTCTTTTCACTCCAACCTTTTTACCTGGTTTTAGTACCGGAAGAATTTAGGAAGGAGTAGAATTATGTCGTGATTTAGAGGGTAATCCAGTCTCCCTCCAAGCACATGCGGGTACACTTTATATAAATTAACCTCCTCATCCCAAACACATTAGCGTAATTATTACATAAGCGTATAACACATAGGAGTAGTAAGAAGCGTTACTAAAAAAAATATTATTATTGCAACTGCGTCTTACTACCCGTTCGGGTTATACGCACTTACGCTAATGTGTAATGGTAGGGTGATTGTGAGATGAAATGAAAGACCTACAGTTTAACGTGGAATCCGAACCACGGTGGAGGCCTGGCATTCCCCACATTCACAAGATATCTTGTCAGAGGTGTAGGAAGGGTTTGGTAATCAGATAAATCTGTGCCGGGACCGAGGATTGAACCCCGGCCGCCAGCACAGAAGTCTGACACCTTACCCCTAGACCACCAGGTCACCTAAAAAAAAAAAAAGTATCCAAAATATTGTACACTATCACATTAACTTTCAAGTGGAAAAATTTCCTTTCTACGCTATTGCATGTTAGACAGCGACTTTTCCTAGCATGAGTTTTGGGATCGAGGAAAAACAATGAATGTACTTCTAGAGTCCCAATAATTTCACATAGTTTATCATAATAAAAACTTATATAAATATTCAATCGGATCATTTATAGTAGCTCAGGTTATTTATTAGTTGAATAAATAATACTTTTCCTAATACTCGTATTATATTTATAACAGGATTAAAATAATTATTTTCTTATCATCAAAAAGAGGAACATTTCTCAATATAAAATTAGTATTTTTAGAAAGTTTCATCACTTTAAGCACAGTTGTAGACATAATGATAGTAAATGTAATAAGTTTATATATAAATAAATAATGATGTATCTATAATTACATTTATGTATTATACGCAGATGTACCAATTACGCTAATGTGTTAAGAATAAGAAAGGTTTAATTTTAGTGGAAATTCATCCTCATTTACGTGGAGGGATAATGGAAAATCATATAGTAAGAAAATACCTCATACTCCAGACCGGTATTCGAACCCCAATCTCCCCGTAATCAGCTGTCCAGTCCAGCTCAAGAGTGACGCCTGTCTTATACTCTGCGACCATCGAGGCGGGTAAAGAGAAATCAACTATATAATATTCAAAGCATTATAATGTGACCAAGACCTTCTCCCCCTTATAAATAATTGTTGAAGTCTAGCAGTGGAACCTTGCGATTGTATTGCTCTGGAGTCTGGATGAAAACCGTTGAACTAAGTGTAACCAGATTGCCAACTACATGAATTTTAAATGTTATGACTGGAAATAATTATTTTTGCTGAAATAGTAAATAGTAATTAATTTTAAAATCGTAAAAACTGTTTAGTTTAAATAACCTTTTTTTTCACCATTTCGTTTGAGTAGTTTTTATATAACTACCCATTTAGCGTAAATTTATTATTTTTATTTTTATTGATGTCTAGCAAGAAATATATCAACAATATTATCAATATTGCTAATTCTTATAGCTATATAATAAGATAAAGTATTAAGCCAGTAGTGAATTTGTATCATAGTTATTATTATTATTAACACCGCGTCTTACTACCCGTTCGGGTTATACGCACTTACGCTAATGTGTAATGGTAGGGTGATTGTGAGATTAAATGAAGGACCTACAGTTTTAACGTGGAATCCGAACCACGGTGGCGGCCTGGCATTCCCCACATTCACAAGATGTCTTGTCAGAGGTGAAGGAAGGGTTTGGAAATCAGATAAATCTGTGCCGGGACCGAGGAGCTGGCGTCTACTCTACTGGTATATTCATTCCTGATCCAATGTGACAAAACTCCCCCTCTTTCGTCCCTCTTAATCAAAGACAAACTTTGGTGTGTACAACCTAAGACCTGCCATAAGCAAAGAGAAAACAAAACATTGTGCCAGCTAATGAAACACGAATCAAGATCATAATTTAAGCTTACCTACTCAAGTAAAATTACACAAAATAAAATATATTTTGTAAAATAATAGTATTTGTAATAAGATTTAAATTTATAGCATACCTAAATATTTTGTTATAATTTTGAGTTTTAAGCACATAAATCAACATATATTTGGTAAACACATTCTCCACTCTTTTAGAGTAAACATTGTGCGAGTTGGGGGGGGGGGGGCTATACTTAACTGCATTAGATAGTGCTCAGTGGCTTTATCAGTGGTATAAGATCTATTAAGTTTCAACCATGTTCTTTTAGTTGTTGTTTTAGGTTTATAATGTTTTGCATCAAACACGGTTAAGATTGATCATTAAACGCTCTTGTTGTATTAAGCATTGATTTGGACTAGTCAAAATCTATACGTGTGATTTGTAAAAGTAGGCCTATATGTGCCTGTTAAATCTTTAATAAAAACTGAATTAAATAGTGTCAACACAGTAAACAAATTAAAATATTATCGAATAACTCTACCTATTTTAATGTAAAAAAGCACGGTTTTTTGTGTGTTATTAGGCTAAGTCAAAACCAGGTGGCAGATTAAAAGGAGCCTAGGGCGGTTGAAGGTCCAAGTCCACCCCTACTGAACCTTTCGCTTGGCTCGCTGTTTTCGAACAGCAAGTCATAAGTAAGGGCGGATCCAGAGGGGTTTGGGGGGCACGCGCTCTCCCCCCAAGAAGTATTTTATTTAGTATTACCAACAATAATTAAAAAATTAAATCTATGTTAGAATCACTAATAGTTGTACTATTATGTAATATTTCACTAGCCAGTTGCTTCATGTGTCAATCATTGGCAATAATTGATTTAAATTTTTAACACATAATTTAGCTAACAAAAATTAACAAAAAACCTAAATAAACAATGGACTTGTGTGCGAATTTTCTCCTATTTAACTTCTAAATTATTCTTAAATTTGAAGGATTTTTCCGGCCCTGACCCGTAAGAGCGCCGGCTTCCCACCCTCACGAAAATCATGACCCCCCCCACCTCCCCTCATAAAAAAATCCTGGCCGTTCTCCCTAAGGAAAATCCTGAATTTGAATCTGGATTCATAAGATTCATGACACTAAAAACACAAGATAGTTGAAAAATGAACTAATTTTGATTTTAAGATTAATTATTTAATCCATAGATCTTACCTTGACTATCCCATCTTCTGCTGCACTATAGAGTTTTTCATCTTTGAACAATAGAGTGGTGACATCTTGCAAATGCCTGTTGTTTTCACTGACAGTCACACTTATAGTCAAAGGCATTGGATAACTACTAAATATCTTTCTTTTGGCTAAAAACTCTACCAAGGTCTTGAGTATCGTTTGCTAATTTAATATATATTTTTATCCTCTCTTAAATTCATTACTACTCTTGAACTTGGGTGCCGCTTAAAATAACTTGTTCCTATGTGCTATAATTAGAAGTACATGTTACGCGATGTAGAGAGAACATTCACTATATATTTCTTTACTTTATTTTTGCTGGCTATTTTTATGTAGGCCCTATTAAAATAGGCTATATACATTTAAAGTTGATTTATATTATTAAATTATATTTTAACTATATTTTTTTAAATAATTATTTTTCTCTTAATTTTTGAGATTTAACATGTTATTTTGAAAACTTATTCCATCATAATGACTTTTAAATACAGCTCATGGTAAAATAATTGACTTTTCTATGAGAAATGTAAAATTTGTTATTATAATAAACTTTAAGGACTCCATTTTTAAAATAATTTATTGCACTATATTGTTACTTTATTTTGAGATTACAAAGATGAATGAAAATATTAGATCTACCCATAATGATGATATAAAATTCACGTATTTAGTAAATAGTTTTAAAAACTTTTCCAAACAAACAAAAGAAATATTTACAATGTATGTAAGTTTTATATACAGTACAGTACGTATTAAAAAGTCCTTAAATTTCTTAGAGTCAAATAAATAAATAAAAAACACAAAATTAATTAATTAATTCAGTTGCTGCACTGACCCAGGTGTACGACCTGAACTTGAATTTCACATTTGTATGGTAAAATAAGTATAGTAATATAGCGATAGTTGTGTTAAAATGCGTAACATTTTTGAAACTGTATTTAAAAAATATTATATTTCATTTACTTTGATTTTATTCTGACAACTAACATCTAGTGGTGTGTGTGCATATTTATCTAGTGTTCTAGGTTTAATTTCTGACTTATCCAACATGAATCTCAAGTATTTGTGTTTGTTTAATTTCCTTAAATTGTAAACAAATAACCTGGGGTTTTGTGATGACTTTCAGGGGCACAGGAACGTTTTTTGAGCCGGGGTGGGGGACGGGGAAGTGGGGGGTAAACTGATGTTACATTCGTGTTAAGTTAGGTTAAGGAAAAAACACATATGGGTAAGGGAACATAATTTATCACAGCCCAAGAATATATGTTCTGTCTTTTATCTCAGCCTGTTCTCTCTTGTTGTACTTTTAGGCGTCTTAATATATTAAAGAAAATCTGCATGACATGGAAATAATTAATACTGCATTAGATCTTTAAAAAGTATTATTATTATTAGCACCGCGTCTTACTACCCATTCAGGTTTGACGCACTTACGCTAATGTGTAATGGTAGAGTGATTGTGAGATGAAATGGAGGACCTACAGCTTAACGTGGGATCCGAACCACGGGGGAGGCCTGGCATTCCCCACATTCACAAGTTGTGATTAATACAAGTCTTGTCAGAGGTGAAGGAAGGGTTTGGTAATTAGATAAATCTGTGCCAGGAC
The DNA here is from genome assembly GCA_039000515.1 of Timema cristinae. Classification (NCBI taxonomy): domain Eukaryota; kingdom Metazoa; phylum Arthropoda; class Insecta; order Phasmatodea; family Timematidae; genus Timema; species Timema cristinae. The sequence continues at coordinate 80,159,970 of JBCFYV010011172.1, forward strand.
CAAGGATTGAACCCCGGACCCCAACACAGAAGTCCGACACCTTACCCCTAGACCACCAGGTCACCATCCATTAAAAAAAATCATAAATAACATACCTAAAATATACCAAAATATGGTTGGTAGAAAGATACATTTTTTTTTCAAAATTGCTTCTGAATACGAAATTTTCACTGTTAATAATAATTATTGAAATACTAACTTACCTTTTATAGTTAGCGAAATTATACCCATTACCTTTAATGTTACTTTTGAAATTTACTTTCCAATAATACCAAACATAACCGAAAGTAACTACCAGAAGTGGTGTCACTAGTTTTGACAGCGAGACGGAGTTAAATGCTTTTATGCAAGAAGCTGTTATGAAGGAAAAATTTTCTCTTTGATCTCTGGATTACAATTGAATTTTTTTTTCCCCATTGAAAGTACTGCAAGCACATTTAGTCATTCCGAATTCATATTGCTTCTTAAAAAAGTATTTACTCGTTTCAATGTCGAAAAGCAGCGCTCTGCCTATGATGTAGTTATGGGAATTGTCAAGAGGATTTTTATCAGTTTCATAATTTCACTAAAAACATCATCTAGATTATTTTCCAAGATAAATTTCAGTAGCTCAATTAATTTGCAATATTCATGAATATTAGTCCTATAATATAATACTTTTAGTTCAGTTTCAAGCTTTTCTTTGTCAATCATGGGATAAGCTTCAGTGGTCAGTACTATCTTTTTTGTGGGGTGTTCATTCTTAAATCTAGTGAAGCAATTTTTGTTGAACAATTTAGCTGCCACTAAGTGATTAGTGGCATAATATTTGTCCATTATATCAACACATATGTAGTCACACACTTCCTTAGCTTCTGCCATGAGTGTCTTTGAAGGATTTTCACAGTACTTTGAGTTTCTCAATTCTAAAATAGCAGTTTTGAAATTTGTTATATATTCATTAACTTTAAACATACTAATTTCTTGAGATTTCATTTGGTTGTAAATTATTTCAACATGAGGCATAATCTGATGAAAAAGCTCTAACCAAAACTTGAAATTATCATCATTCAGGTATTTTAAAATTCCTGTTGCTTTTGCAATGGTTTGATCTGCATTTGATGTTAACTGAATTTCATTAAGGCAGTTTTTTAAAGGTTGTAAATTTTCATAAACTCTGTTTATGGTCCGTATGTTGAAATTCCACCTTGTAGAGGATGGACGTGGAATGCTGACGTCCACATGTTTCTTGAGAATGGACACACGTTGTGGTGATCTTGAGAAGAATGTTGGAATAGCCAGAATGTTAGAATTTTTTTTTATTGCTTTTCGTGTAATACTTGCTGCATTTCCCATTATTAAATTAAGTTGATGTGCATAACAGTGAATTAAATGTGCATTACTATAAACTGCTTTTATTTTTGCATGAACTCTTGCTTTTTTGCCTTTCATTGCATTGCACCATCAAATGTCTGTGCTATCAGTTTTTGTCCATTTCCTTGAAGGATTATGTCCAATTGTTCTAAAATACGTTTTAATATGCCATCTGCAGTTTGAATTTTTGGAATAAATAATCGCCAAAAACGCTCAAATATTTCTCCATTCAATACGTACCGTAGAACAAGGACCATTTGAGTGTGTTTCGAAAAATCTGTTGTGTCATCAGCCACGACTGCTACAAAGGAATCTTTTCTCATTTCTGTCCTTATCTCCTCATGGTATATTTGTAGCAGGCAGTCAAATAGCTCATTCTGAATGGTCTTAGAAACACTATTGATGACTGCACTGGTTTCTAAGTGATTCTTCAAATCTGAATCTAATTTAGATGGAAAATTTACTAATCCTCTAAATACCCCTGGATTTACTGAATCGTCTTTTTCACCATGTCCACGTAAAGGAATTTCAAAGTTTCCACAAAAGTAAATGCAGTCTATTACTTTGTACAAAATTTCACGGTTCTTTTTAACTGTTATATTATGCTCATTGATTGAAAGTTTGTATGCCTCACTAAGTTTCTCCTTAATACTTACTGTTCCTAGCAGTGACAGTGAAACAACATTATAAACGTGATTCTTTGACTTCTCGTGCTTTTCAATTTTTTCTTTCATTTTTTATATATTTATAAAACCATCTTTTGTCCACGGTATATCACCTCCAAACAACAAACACGGGAAGCAAAACAGTGCTTTTTTTAACTTCACGGCCGCAAAGCCACGTTTCCGTTGGTACCATTCAGAATTAAAGCTACGAATATATTTCTAGTTGTGGCTTTTACCTGGCTGAGATGTTAAATATCAGGTGTTGAACAACCGGCTTTCTTAACTGTAACTTTCTCATGGAGAGATAGCTGTGAAAACTTATGCTGTTGAAGTTCACTCACAGTCACAGAACTTATTTCTTGAGGATGCAAGGCCATGGTTAAAGTTTTCTGTTAAATAAAAGAACCGAAAAAAAATAGAATAGTTGGAAGCAGAATAATAATCTAATTATACAGTCTTCTACACTTTATCACATTCAAGAATATGGTACATGGTATTTAAGCACAACACACGCTGAGTAAAAAAAAACTTCCTTCCACCATCACACCAGAGCCGGCACTGCGAGAGCAACAGTGCTCTCTCTACCTGGAAGTTCCACCTTCCTCCCCACAACAGTCAAACACCACGTCGCTGGCACTGTGAAGCGCACAGTTCCATACAAAGATTTTTGTATCTTTTCCATAAACTGGGGGATGGCTACCGAAGTACTAACATTAAGATTAAGGAATATATATTGTACCACAAAAATAAAGAAAGAATTATAGAAAAAAGGACTCATTATATTAAATGTTATCGATAATAGCAGTGGAAATAGGGGGTGCTGCAGATTTGCAGTGCCTATACACAAGCAACCACTGCAGTTCAATTTTTAAAAAACTTTCCTTATAGTTTTTATTATTATCTATAAGCATGTAATATAATTTTTTAAATCACAGCGAGGATCATTCAAATCAGTTTCTAAAAGCATTTAAATTTTCAATATGTCTTGAGAAGTCACTGTCAAAATCTTCTAAAGGCATCTGATTGAAGAAAAAAAATCCAGGTGAAGAACAATTCCAAATAATTTCTTAGGGCATCTAGATTTTTAAAAATCGACTGTGGAAAACCATTTTAGTTAGCTTCCAGAGGCATCTAATTTTTGAAAATAAATCAGGTGAGGAACACTCTAAATAGTTTCTAGGGGCATCGAATTACCAAAAAAATTCTGAGATATGGCCACTTTAAAAACTAATAGGGAATCTAGTTTTTAAAAAGATAATCTGGTTGAAAACTACTTAAAATAACTTTTATAAACCTTCAATTTTCAAAAATTTCTCGAGTACTGCGCCAAATAGCCTTTATGAATCTCAAAATTTCAAAAAAATACCAGGGGAAACACTATTCTAAATAGCTTTCAAAAGAGAAGGATTTTCAAAAATTCTCCAATTAGGACCATTCCAAATAGCTTCTAGAGGCACACAAATTTATAACTAACCGGGGGAAAAGGGAGTAGAACTTTATTATAAAAACTTTTTGTTACATCTCCCCCCTCCCCCTTTTTTTCCCTCTTACATAATTAAAGTTCCACTACTACTATATAAAATATAAATGTTCTTATTTCTAGCGGATTTGTAGTAAATCTTAACATAATTTCATAAACTTAAATTTTGAACCCCCCTCCCCCTTTCATAACCAATCCCCAAATTAAACACTCCCTACATCCATGCTTGAGACTAACATAAACGTAACCATTAGATTTGATAGGGCATAAGAATGCTAGTTTTCGTAGATATTCCAATTAGTTTGGTACCAACCTGGTTGGTACGATCATTGCCATATAAATAAATACATAGACCCTAACATAATGCAGGGTTGGTGGTGTCGGAACTGATGTTATACTGTTATGTCGGGGGTGTATTCTAGATTATAAAATATTGATTATTAATATTATTATTAATCAAAGCTGTTTGCGTTTTATTATTATTATTATTATTAGCACCACGTCTTACTACCCGTTCGGTTTATACGCAGTTTGTGCGTTTTAATGTAAAATACTATATTAAGAGCCTAATAGGAAGAGAAAAGTGTTAAATAATATTTTAGAAATATCAGCTACTTTCTCAGAAATGTAATCTATCTGTACGTACTTGTAAAATATATAGCGTTCTTGATATATGCTATTATATATTATATATATTATTTTTGATTTAAAAAAAAATCCTATAGACAAAAAAATGCCAGGCGAACAATTTATGCACTAGAGCTCAGTCGCTTAATTTGTTTTATAACCAACCCAAATGACAGGTTCATTATCAAATGCTGGGTGGAATCAACTCGATAAACAGAAGACAATTTAATATATACTCGGAACTTTACAAATGTTTAGTGCTCCCTCCTCTTTCTGAAAATATCACTCATAGTTCATTTTTGTATTCCTAGACCAGGAATAACATAACTTTTTCCAACCAGTGTGCCACTCAGGGGACTTGCTGAATTTTGGAATAGTCTATTGTGCCACCTATTATTTACGTTTTTAATGGGTCTTTAAAACCAAAACCTTTTTTTAATCACCACCGTCTTACGCTGTTCAGTCTATACGTAACTTTTTAATTGCTCTAATGGGGTAGGGATGAGGAAGGACGCATTTAAGAGAGAATCTACCTGTATTTACTTGGAAGGCGAGTGGGTAAGCTCTTTAGGAAAAACCACACTCAGTAGAACCATCCGGGATTCGAACCTCAATCTCTTCGTTATCAGCATGCTAGTCTAATATTAGCTTGGAATATTACATTTTGAGAGTCATATATTAAATATTTGGTTTAAAATGTGTTATCTTCAATATCACAAAAGATGCATTTAAGTATAAGCCAAGAATATTTCTAACCGTAGCCTTCAAAAAATACTGTGTGACATGATATAACTATCGAAATTTTATTGACTTCAAAAATCATATCATATGGGAAAAGTTTTATGAAAGGTTTAATTTCTTTCATGTTGGCGTACCACCCAAATCGTGTTTGCGTGCCACTGGGTTGCCATCCCTTGTCTATACTGACATCACGATTCACGAGCCCTCACAGATAAAATCATCACACTCATACAGCAATAACGTAATTAGTACAAGTAAGAATAACCGAACTGACAGTGAAATTTGTAGGCGTAAAGCTAATAAAAAAAATCTCCTCTCTTTTGGTGCCTCTGCTGGTCATTTCAAAATATTCATAGTTACAAATTAGTGCTTTGCGTAAGTAGGTGTGTTGAAAGAGAGAATGGGAGAAATCCAAGTATTCAGCCTACATAAGTTGCCGACTTAGTTTCTGACAATAATAGTCCTTTTATTTAAGCTACTCTTTACGCATACTGATTCCTAAAGTAAGATCTTACAATTGATAGCAAAAATGATTGCCTATTTTTCTCGGACCCCAAACACCACTCATACCAAGAAACGTCCTTTGTTTCCCCAATACAGTTTGAATGTAGAAAAAGATAAAAAGCATTTGAAATTTTGAAAGAACTAATTTTAGAACCAAAAGTTTTACAAGTTGCATCTTGAAGGTGAAATTTAAAATAACAATTAACTAGTATTTCGTTGAAGGCATTAAATTTTACTGTAGTAAAAGTAGAAATCTATACATTGTTAAATATCATATTGTATGTATGTATGTATGTATGTATGTATGTATGTATGTATGTATGTATGTATGTATGTATGTTATGTAATGTAATGTAATGTAATGTAATGTAATGTAATGTAATGTAATGTAATGTAATGTAATGTGTAATGTGTAATGTAATGTAATGTGTAATGTAATTTTAATGTAATGTAATGTAATGTAATGTAATGTAATGTAATGTAATGTAATGTAAATGTAATGTAATGTAATTGTAATGTAATGTAATGTAATGCAATGCAATGCGATGCAATGCAATGCAATGCGATGCAATGCAATGCAATGCGATGCAATGCAATGCAATGCGATGCAATGCAATGCAATGCGATGCGATGCATGCAATGCAATGCAATGTAATGCAATGATCAATGTAATGCAATGCAATGCATGTAATGCAATGTAAATGCAATGTAATGCAATGTAATGCAATTAACTATGCAATGGAATGTAATGTAATGCAATGTAATGATTAATGCAATGTAATGCAATGTAATGCAATGTAATGTAATAGTAGAACCCCCTCTTTAGGGGGGTCCAACCCTTTCCAGGAGGGTCCGACCCCCAGGGTTCCCTCACTTTCTACGCCCTTGGTCAAACCGAAGCTCAACTTTCCCATATATTTCGTTTATACACGCTATTCATACCCACTCAATTAATTCTAAGGAAAGCGTAAAAAACATTTGAAACAGGAAATAAACCAGAGTGAATTGGCAGGGTTTCAAAGAACAGTATCACAAGAACACTATATTGTTTTCAGGAAAGTGCAACTCACACAGTCACACACATGGGCACCCACATACATTTGTCCACCCCTACCCACCTACACACACATACCCACACACCCACGCATCTGGAAAACTTCTTCTGGGTACTGACATTAAATTTCACTCTAAAGATGCTAAAAAATTACAGCAGCACTTGATATTCTTTTTTTTTATTTTTTCTCAGACGAGAAGATTATGATGAAATGTCGACAATTGTTTAAAAAATAGTGACAGGCTTTATTCGGAAATGCGTATAGTGGATGTGGTGATCATATACGACGTATTGTAAATATGATGGTTGTTAAATGTTGGGAGAATAAAATTATAAGGCAAACTAGTAGATTAAAAAATGTTACTAATGTTTTCTTGTTAAAGAAAACATTATTCCAGGGGGTGTACCTACCCTCCCCCCACCCTTCAAGTTACTGCGGGTGCTCATGGTCGCACATATACCATTGAATTTTACTGTGATTTTCCTCAAATATATCAAATGATTACTTAATTTCTTGATGGCATTAAGAACTCGAAAGCTCATTGCCGCACTTACACTATCTTGAGCAAGCTATATCCAATCCTCCTCATTACACTATATCTCTTTAAGGTCCATTCTAATTTTATCATATCATTTGCATCTAGATCGTACCAATGGTCGCTTCCCATTGGGTTTGCCTGTCAGTACCCTGAACAAGGATCTAGAATCTCGCATTCGCGCTGCATGTCCTGACCACTGTAATATATCAGACTTGATTATCTTAACAATATCTTGTGATGATTACAGGGTATGTAACTCATCATAATGTAGCTTCCTCCCATCCCCAGTGGTTTTATACCAATTTGGTAAAAAATATCTTCTATCTTCTTAAGCGCCACGCTTTCTAACATCCTAAATTTGTTTTCGTAATGTAAGGTAAGATAGAATAAAAAAGGAATTTGAAAAACATAAACAAAGAAAAACAAATGAGAAGAACATTCCTAAATAAAGGGTTTAGAAAATAAACAGACAAAGTGAGTAAACACTATTTGGTTAAGGCATGTGATGATATTATTAAAATGCAAATAAAAGGAAGGTATGATCTCATGTACCAGAAAGCAAAGGAACTGGGAGGGAATGCAAACAAAGGTGTGTGAACAATAGGAATAGAAAACCCTAAAGGTCAAATGGTGATGGATCATAAAGAGGGCCTTACGATTTGGGAGAAATACATAGAATAACTGCATGACAAGGAAAATCGACTAGGAAGCCTAGGGATTGAAGCCGAAGATGAGGTAGAAGACGGTGAAAAAGGACCTAGCATTTGAAAGAGTGAAGTTGAGAGAGCCATAAAGGAAATGCAGAAAAGGAAAGCTGCTGTAGCTGATGACATACCAGCTGACCTTCTGAAGGAACTGGGAAACAACAGATTAATGGCTCTAACAAAACTTATAAATAAAATCTACGAAACAGGAGAATCAAACAAGGAACACTATTCTAAATAGCTTTTTAAAGAAGAAGCAAGCCAAGAAATGCAATGACCGCAGGACCATCAACCTCATCTCTTATGTGGGGAAGATCGTGGCAAGAATACTCCACAGGCGGATGGAACAGAAAATAAAAGTGTGATGGAAGAAGACCAATTTGGACTCAGAAAAGGAAAAGGAACCAGAGATGCCATCGGTATGCTAAGAACAATTTTAAAAAGAGTGCTAGAAGTTAAGGAAGAAATTTACATTGGTTTCATTGACTGGCAGAAGATGTTTGATAGAGTGAAATGGAAAAAAAAAAACCTGATGAAAATACTCAAGAAGATCGGCATCAACTGGACGGACAGCAAGTCTGATTGAAACCTGTACCTGGGACACTGAATGAAGGTGAGGCTAAATTATGAAGAGAACAACAGCGTAGAGACAGGAAGAGGAGTGAGACAGGGCTTTGTTTGTCACCTATTCTATTCAACTTGTATGGCAAGTAACTGGTCAGGGAAGCCCTAAAGGGGCGTGGAAATTTCAGGATAGGAAGTCGCGTCATCAACACAATAAAAGATGCAGATGATCAAGCATTGCTTGCCAGAAATAAAGAAGAGTTACAAAAAATTATGGACCGGCTAGTGGAGCTAACGATAAGATATGGTATGGAGATCAACACTGAGAAGTCAAAAGTGATGGTGATTTAAAAAAGTGGAAACCACTGAAAATCAAAATTAAAGACCAAGATTTGGAAACGTAAATAGTTCAAGAAACTGGGACGTTTGCTGACAAAGAATGACTACTGCACTAAATAAATTAGGTCAAGGATCAGCATGGCCAAGGAAGCTTTCAACAAGAACTGGTTACGTCTGATCAGCAAGTTGAGTTTGGAATTGAGGGAAAAACTGATGAAATACTACATTTGGAGAATCACACTGTATGGAGCAGATACCTGGACTCGAAGGAGGTTGGAAAAGAAATATGTGGAGAACTTTGAAATGTGGGGGTGGAGAAGATTGAAAAGATCAGGTTGACAGACAGGATGACAAATGAAGAAGTCCTAAGAATATTGGGTGAGAAGAGATCCATTTTGGATGTGATTCTTCAGTGAAAGAAAACTGGATCAGACACATCCTTAGAAGGAACTGTCTTCTGCACAACATAATAGAAGGAAAAGTTGAGGGAAAGAGGAGCTAAGGAAGAAGGAGCATTCAAATACTAGATGACGGGAACGAAAGAAGAACATTCTGGGAGCTAATGGAGGAAGCAGAGGATAGGGTGCATTGGAGGTCAAGTTTCCCTTACAAAAGGAATTGACATGTCGTAAAACCGAACAAATAATAATAATAATAAATAATAAATAATAATAATAATAATATAATAATAATAATAATATAAATCACAATTCATACCCACGGAAAATCACTGGTAAAATTATTGTTTTGTTTTATTTTCTGTGAATATTAATTTGCTATGTTTTTTAATATTTTGCGTTTCTCTAAATATTTAAACGTATTAGCCCTGTCAAATGGTAATGTTGTTCGTATGAATCTCTAAATTATCGTCCACAATCTGTGTTCTCTGTATACTTAATCTTTTCAGCTTAATTTCTAAACCTATTTCCTTTCTGGTCTCTAATAAAATTGCTAAATTTCTTATAAAAGCTTCCTTACTATTGCTCAACAAAGCTAAATTATCTGCGTGTCCTAATAAAAACGCCTACACTATTTATTTTTTAATTTGGCGACATCGGGTTGTTTTTTTATGTTTAGTACTCCATACAACCACTGATACCTATAGCGCTGAAAACTGTCTATGTTTCTACATGGAAAATCAATTTAATCTATCTATGCTTTCAAGTTCCAACCCCTTCATTTCATACTTCAAAGTTCAAATTCTAGACTTTTAATCCTTCAATATATAAGCAAGTGAAGTTTGTTAAGATGACAGAATGTGAAACAGATATCTCTGATTTGAGTCATAAACTTAAAATGTGTGGACTGTCACATTTCAAAGCCGAGAGTAACAATACAAATCTTTTGGTGGATAAATTATTAAAGGTAAAGAATTTGTCATCACCAAAACCTCCTCCACCCAGGGCCTACGCATGGTTTCATCTATAATATTTTCGTAAACTTCTAGGTAAAAATCAAAGTGATTAGCTGCCAATGCGACCCTGAATGTTATAAAAACAAAAATTATGTTAATCGGGAATAATAATTAACTTCTAACACAAAAATTATTTTCTGTTTTGCTTCAATATTGTTTTTAATTTATTATTAGGCCAAATTAAATGGCAAATCGAATACTATCAATATTTATAAAGTTTGATAACTATGATTATCTATACCATTAAATCAAAATTTACCATTGACCTTACACATTTTTAAACCTTGCATTTTAAACCAGCTATCTCCGCTCCCTAATCTGCACCATTTAAGTTGTGATAAGTTTTATTCAGTTTTTAAGTGGAACCTTATAAAATTCTCGATGCTGTTCTTTTATCAATCATAGACCTGCCTAAGATATGTTTACTATATAGGCCTAGATTTTTAATGTTCTTTATTTTTGCTCAATTTTCTTCTCAGAGTTTTCTCCAAGAGAAAGGAGTGAGTGCCTGTACCAAGATAAACATAGCATCATTTCTAGAATTGGAGGCCCGTAACCTTCTGTTCACAGTTTCGGATATTGAGCTCACATATTCTACCTTCAAAGTAAGTGTGCTCCATAGTATCGTTAGGCTCCCTAATATGTTCGGGTAGTAAAATTTACAATTTTTCACACTTGAATATTTGGCCTGTGAGTCCACAATAGTAGGCTATAACCGGGATCATCATCAACTTAACGTTCATGTAACATAACATTCCCTTATGCCAGAATCATGATCAACCTAACATTCACTTAGCAAAAAATTCACTTATGCCGGTATCATGATCAACTTAACATTCATTTAACATAACATTCACTTAACGTAAAGAAACTAGGCAAGTGTGTGATCGGGATTCATGTAACTTAACACAACAGCTAGAGAAAAAACACATAATGAGTGTGGATTGTTTGACAAATTGCTCATTAAAATGAAACCTGAGCTCTATAGGTTGATTACTATGCAAGTACTTGCAATAGAAGCTTACTGGAGCTACAAAATAAAAAGTTTAACAAGTCGCTACGGCATTTTAGAGTTCCCAAGACACAGACATCTGACTTACTATCTATCAAAGATGTCATCTGGGGGTACATTCCATAAACAAATAAATGAAGTACTAAATAACAGTCTTGGTGTGGTTTGAAAAATGTTTGACCAACACGTGGTACCTTTGACTTAACATTCATGTAACATGAAAGTTCTTCTATGGACAACTCTTAGTTAAGTTACATGAATGTTAAATTAACTGTATCATGATGGTTTCCATTTAAAAATACGAAGAGAACCGTTACGCTACATGAAAGTTAAGTGAAAGTCAACTTGATTGTGACTGGGCACTAAAAGTTCATGTGAATGAAGTGCTTGAATTATTATATAGGAACTTGTGGTGGTTAGAATCAGGGCTGTGGAGTCTGCAGGCCAAAATTTCAACTCTGATTTCCCTACTTTTTCTATTGTCTGACTCTGATCCCTCTATTAATTGCAAATTTATAATATAATATAATAATAATAATAACAATAGCAACAATAATAAGATTTTTATGCGCATGACAAACATAGACCATATCACCATGTGTAGAAAATTAAATTAAATGTTAAGACTGTGTTGCTCCAGTCGAGACATTTATATATTAATTTGTAATAAAAAAATATCATTGTAAAATCATTTGACTACAGTAAAATTATAACTTATTAATAAACACTAAAATGATAAGTACTAACGCAGTAGTAGCCTACAAGACATTTCATCACCAACACATCACTCATCAGATTAGTTCTCAATTTGATTGAACTTAAAATATATTTTTTGATTACAATTTATGGATAAGTAAATTTCCTAAATTCCTAAGAGAGTAAATATGCATTAATCTATGCATTTAATAAATTAAAACTAATAATAATCACAATTGAAAATTACTCAATGAATCTGAATGTTTTCTTTTTGTTTGTATGCCATTAAAGTTTTGATAGTTAAGAATTGTGATATTAAGACTGATCCTTGATTATGGCTATACCAGTAAGAATCGAGTTTGACACTATTATAAGTTTTTTTTAAGTCATAGTCGTACCTTTCTACCAACTCCAACTCAGACTCCACCCCATATTGCTTCCGACTCCACAACCCTGGTTATAATACTCTGTGTGAATGTAAGAAAAATGTATTTCTTTGTTATTAAACATTACCAAAATGCATTATCAATAAGAATCATAACATCAAGATTATGGACATAGGTATACTAATATTAAAATTATTTTTTTCCCAATAGTTAATCTGCTTGTGCTCTTAAGCAGATTTCACTAAAATACTATAATATACAGTCGGAACTCCATATATCGAAGTCGAATTCCATATATAAGCTAGAAACATCGATGCGTAGTTCAAACTATCTTTTTTATACATGATACCCGCCTCGGTGACGTAGTTAGCTAACACGCTAGTTTGTGTTGAGCTAACTGCCGAGGAAGGGAAGATCAAGGTTCGAATCTCGCTAGGATGGACTGGGGTGTTATTTAAGGTTTTTTCCACTCTCCCTCAGCGCAAATGCAAGCTTAAACTTATCTTAGTTACCAAAGTTTAATCACATTTCAAGACCTTACACTCACATTCTTTTGTATCACTTTGAAAGATGTTATACCTACGAGCTTAATTCTATTCAACATCAGTGTTTGAATGTAAACTATGTGTTATCCTCAATTTTTTTCTAGATATTTTAATTATATTTTAATATGTTGTATATGTTATTTTTTTGACTTGTCAACTTAATGGACTAATAATATGTTGTTATTGATGTTATTGATACATTTTTAAACTTATCATGACATATTTATACTTGTTGAAAGCACAGCTTAGCCTTTTTTTTAAACATTAAAGTAAAATCAATTTCCACCTTTTAATAATTGTTAACATTTTATTAATTCATCAGTGTATTATATCCTTTCACTTTATATTGCAAATTGGAATGCCAGGCCTCCACTGTGGTTCGGATTCCACGTTAAACTGTAGGTCCTTCATTTCATCTCACAATCACCCTACCATTTCACATTAGCGTAAGTGTGTATAACCCGAACGGGTAGTAAGACGCGGTGCTAATAATAATAATAATAATAATTATGCTAATCTAAGTTTTTATCTAAGTCTTAACCATAATTACCAGTAAATATTTATGAGGCTGAATATACATTCTACAATTGCATTGTTACCAGGAATGCACAACATAACCACGGCCAATATTAAAAGGTTGTCCAGAGAAACAAATTTTTCTTCACACGTCTCCACAACAATCACCCACTTGTCAGCTACACTTGTTTTTTCACACTTCCAAGTACCCTCTCACATACATACAGCTTCTTCTAGTTGAGTAAATTAATCAAATAGCATGTTGTCATTGAAATGTTCTGGAAGTAATTTGTTATATTTTAAAAAAAACTTCATACTTTCTTCCACTTCACTTCACAGAGCATCTTAAGAGTCATCCATTCAAAGACTTTGAATTCTTGGTCATGCTTTGTCCACCTATTTATACATACTCAACACACTTAATAAAATAGGCATCAGTGAAAATTGAGAATTGACACTTTGTTCTTCCAATTCATTAAGCAAGTCTTTGATTTTCATTGTGTAGAATTTACAAGTTCTGTGGTTTTCCAACTTGGTTATTAGTTTCTCAATTTAAGCAAGGCTTCCATAGTGTAAATGTTTTGTAACTGAAGAATTTGGATGGAGTCTTGATATAATTCCAGTTGACTAATTAAGAACTTCAACCACAGAAGAGAAGTAGGATCTTCAAAGAAAATTTTGAGCACATAAGGACATTGATCTATTGACAAGAAATATGCTTTCAAGCCATCATGTATGTTTAAAACGCATTCTATAGTTGGCAATAATGTCATCCACCTTGTTTTAGCATGACTCAGTAGGTTTTTATAACCCACTTACGCAAATAAACAGAATTCTTTCACTGGCTCTGTCCTGAAGTAGTAGAACATCTTGTATACATTGGCTTCAAAATACACTGGAAGTGAATCTGCTCCCTGAGATGTTGAACAAGGTGCCATGCTTACAACAGACTGGATCGGCAGGATGAGATTTGGACCTTGGCCAGATGCACTAGGTGTGGTTTTCCATGTATGATTTATCCATCTCCCTCAATACTCATGTGGGTGTACGTGAAATACTGACCTCTTGGGCCAAACAAACCTACAAGAGTGCAGAATGCAGTTTCAACCCTCCCCATCACAAAATGTTGATGATTTAAAAAAATATAACCCACAAATCAATTTTACAAACACATTTAATGTTTGAATTATGACTACTGTACAGAAGGGGGGAGAAACATAGCTTTATACATTTAGGCTTAGAGTACTGATTAATATTCCCTGCCATAATAAATAAGATTCTCATAAACTCTTTTATGCTCCATTGTGTATCAATTTCAAACTTATTTATTCTTTTCACCACTCATGTTTTTACTAATCTTGTTACAGAAGGCATTTCTTACCACAGTTGGTGAGAGTGCTGCAATTATTAAAGGACAATGTTTGGTCTCCATGACAACAATATTGCTGCAATTGTTTGGAAAGGTAAACTACTAATAATTAATATAACCAATATCTAAACCCCAATATATACAGACTTTGTATCAGTAAGGTGCGTAGTACTACGTAAGAGATCGACCCCACATTAACAGATTGAGCTGTCTATAGAGTCCTTATCCTTAATTCTTTAGTGTTTATCACTCCATAGAAGTTGACTCAACTTTAACTTTCAAAGGACTTGTAGATACATACTGTTAATTACTAACAATCACAGCAAAGTAAGGGTGCACGCGCATTAAAATGTAAGCACCAATGGCATTTTCATAGCAATTGGAACAAACTAGCTCACGTTTTAAATATATTATTTGTGACTGTACTTAACCTACCTTTCAAATGTAGCGTATTGTGGATATATTATCAAAATATGTTGTATAGTTACTTTTGTTAATAATTTCTCACCTGGGATATTCAAAATAAATTAATTATTGAATTTGTGGTTGGTAGAAGCTTTCAAATTTTACTGCCAAAAATAGGTTTATTAATATCCCATAAATGTATTATGAAATATGCACTCGCACATTTTCATAAAAAAACTTAGCATTATAAATATATATTTATACATATTTTCATTAATCAAATAAGTGCATAGTAAAATACAAACAACCTTTTTAAATACATATTTATAATTGAATCATTGTCTATTCAACATCTTCCACCGAGGGGTTTCCCTTTTAATATTACGCCAGGCTACTGTGAGGGCCACATTTTCAGTGAACGTAGGTCGCATTTGGCCACAAATGACTTGGTCTATAGTAAAGAAATAAAAAGAATAGTATAAATAACTTTCCAAAAATTAATGAACTTTATTAAAAATGTAAACAAATCAATAGAAATAATATACCACAATTGTTAGATTGCTATTTTTTTTTTGTGAATCAGTTACATAATTTAAATTTATTTTCACATCTTTCAATTCTACGTAAAGTTTTTTGTAAAAGTTTGTGTATAATTTTAGGATAGGATATTTTTTAAGGTGAATGATAAAAGATCAATTTACAAATATGTCAGTTTTCTCAGCCACATCCTTTAAGTCAATAATATCTTCTTGGCAAAGTTCTCTCACCTTAAGCTATGGCTACACAGAGCCGACCCACACTGCACTGCATTTTATAGCAAGTGGCTACACGAGCCGCATTGCACCGTACCACACCACACTAAAAGTGAATTTATTTACAACAAAATCGCATAGGATTTTTAACTAATTCACTTTATTAAACCAAGCATAAGATTTTATAACTAAAAAAAACAATTTTTATATTCTTTATAGACTGAGTTCCCTTACAAAATAAGTTTGTATTTTTATTTTTACTTGCATAGGTTTTCACCTATTTTCATAAAATTAAGTTAGCTATTAATTACGAAGAATAAAGTTTGTTGTTCAATAAGTTGTATATAATATTGTTTATCTTGTACGTAATGTTGGAAACAATGACTACAGCATCACACATGCAACGGTTCTGAAAGAAATGCCTAGTTTTACTAGTGCTGACACAGTGACTGCCAAGCACTGAATAACCACTGGTATAAATCACTGCCCTTTTAAAATCAAGGTCACTGTGAACACCGATATCAATATCGTAAAATCACTGTTCCACCAAGCCCTAGAGTGCTTAGGGATTAGCACGAAAACAAAGTTTGGAAGCTCCCGAACATTTATTTCCGGTGATAGGTGGCTACGGTAAGACGCGGTGATAATAATAATATTAAAGTAGGCCTACATGTTTTGTCTTAAGTAAACAATGCATATTTCATATGAAATCTCAAAGAATAGTTTCTTGAAAATGTGCAAAGGAATAAGTGTACTACTGTTCCCCATCCGGTGGCTTTGAAGAAGAAAATTAATATTGAAAACATGTGTATTTGTAGGTTATGTGACAGTACCAATAGATTCCTTGTGGAATGCAAAATCATTGGTCTAGTAATCCAATCAGCAATTTATAAAGACAAATTAATTTTTTTTAATACAAGAAGTTCCAATATTCACCTTGAGGTGTAAAAATTACAATTCTTTTATTTGGAAGTGTTGGGTCTGAATTTAAAAAAATTTAAAAAATTGATTTTAGACACCTTCATTTAGTCACTTTCCTTTTCGAGATAGATGTTTTTTCTTGGGGCTATCTTCATACTTATCTCTCATTTCTAGATTATTTTATCCTTCATTTTCAAAAGCCACAACAAAAATTACATTGGTCTTTTTTTGGACTAACATATTAAAGGTTCTACGCTTTATTTAAAATGCGATGATACTGGTACATAAAATAATTTCTGAAAGGCACATTATTTTTTTGGTATTCATGTGTATTGATTCTACAATCCTGCAAGTTTCTTTGATCCATCAATCTGTTGTCTTCATGACCACGAGCAAATGGAATGACTTTCTACTCTGAGTAAAGAATCAATATGATTCTGGATATCTTGTTTTACTTCAGGATGATTGATGGTTTCCATGATTCCCCCTTTTATCTTATCACACACACTTATAACATATTATGTCTGTTTCTTCGAAACAGTTCAAATTGGCTTTGACATTGATACCTAAGGTAGCCTTAAAAAATGTACATACCCTCTATTTTTAACCATGAATATAAAAATTAAATTCTTGTTGGGTTGCCGCATACTACCTTCTTTGACATTATATTGATACTATTGAGTAATGGTGGTAATACTACATTTAATATAATCACACTGCGTTTCACTATTGCCAAGCGAAGGGTAATCAGAAAATATTCTTTGCCAATAAGCCTTTGATATTTTAGTGCTACACTTTAATTTGCATTTATCATTACAAAACAGTCTTTTTATAAGTATTACCAGATTTTGATGCTGATGTTTATGTTTGGACCATGTCTTTTTTAATTCTTCTTGGCATTTTTAACCAACTAGACTCATTTTTTTTCTTGACTCTTTCATAGATGTGTAAGATGTGCTAAAATATACTCGAAATACAGTAATATAGACTACCTTAAATTTATTTTTGTTTATCATGAAAAAATTATATTCTATGAATGACAGAATAGTCGTAACTCACCTTTCACTTCTTAAACACTGGTCTGATTTGGTATAATACCCATCTCTGGTCTTTTATCTATAATTTATCATATTGTTTCTTTGTGGTCCACCTCATGCATGCAGCTACTGTTGTTATTGTTGGTATAGAAATTTAACATTCATTAATTATGATATTGGTACATTTTTTATGCATATATTGGTAGTTCTGTTTATAGTATTTGTTCTTGCCTTATCTGTATTTAGTTTTTCAGTTCATATTACTATTTCAGTTAATAAACTAGTTTCATTCCAGTAATGTTTGATGTTCGTGGAATAAACATTCTATAAACCTGTGGTGGCATGTTTTCAGGTTATGGTCCCAGAGTCCTTTAAAATGAACAAACATTTATTATTGCCTGTGTGCATCGAGAATCAACGTTAACATTAACCTCTAGAAGACTTATCCTAGAAGAAGCCTTGTTAGCCGCCATGGCAGATGAAGAAAAGTATCATGTTCCACTATTTGATGGTTAAAACTTCAATATGGGAAGCCTAGAATGGAAACACTGCTTGATGAACTCACTTTGCTGGAAGTAGTTCAAAATGATTACTGTACGAAAGTAATTTCAATGAAGCTGATAGTTCTGAATTCTCGAATAAGAAGACAAAAAACTGGCTGAGTGGAAGAAAAAAGATCGAAAATGCAAGTCTTAATTATTCCAGAAACTTTCAGATAATGTTCTTGAATGTACCAAGTATAAAGAATCTGCATTTGAGATATGGCTTTCCCTTATTAATACCTACGCAAGAAAGGGCATAACTAATCAGCTACTTCTATGTAAAAGTCTTTTATTGATGAAGTTCGATCCATCAAGTGAAACTCTGGAGGTACATTTTAATCGATTTGATAAATTGATTCGCGAATTACGGTTAACGGGTGCTACATTAGAGGAATTAGATATTGTCTGCCATCTTTTAATTACCATCCTGAACAAATACAATGTAGTTGTTACTGCTCTTGAGACTGGCCGAAAAATTGACATTGAGCTTTGTAAAAAATAGGTTATTAGATGAGGAACAGAAACAATTTTCTGAAGGTATAACAGCAGAAGTCATAACCTCACATTCCTTTGTGACCCAAGCAAATTGAAAAGTTAGACAGAGCCATAAGAAACAGTTTAAATCTTTTTATCAACAAACTAGACCTAATCAAAACACTCAGTGAAGTGAACTTCAGTGCAAATTTTGTAAACAATTTGGACATGTGATCTCAGAATATCGTTAACTTAAGAAGAAACAGAGTAAAGATGAAAAGAAACCCTAAGTCGCCAAAGTTGAAAATGTAAAGTTCAGTTTGGCAGCGAACATGTCCTTGGAAGTGGATTCTGTCTTGTTTACATCTTGGTATCTAGACTCAGGAGCTTCAGAACACATGATCTGTGCTACTTATTGTCATCTTCTAACTAATATTCATACTCTCTCAAGTCCTGTGAATATAAAGCTCGCAAAATCGGGTGAAAATTTAAAAGTGACAGAGGTTGGTGATATCTGTGCATCTTTTGAGATGGATGGAAAAATCAATGTAATCAAGCTGAGAAGTATTCTTATCGTGCCTGGTCTACAACACAACCTCTTATCAGTCAGACGACTGGATTCCAATGGATGCAAGGTAATTTTTGGAAGAAGGTGTAGCAAAAATTTTCAAGCATGATAAACTTGTAGCAGTTGCATCCGAGTGCCAAAATGTATTTAGTGACATTTTCTGTTCAAAATACCTGTGCCAATGTTGCTGAGGTAGATTGCACAAATCTATGGCATAAACTACTGGCGCATATTGGCAATACCTGTTTGAAGTCTCTTTGTGAAATGATTGATGGCACGAACAGTGTATGTAAACAAAAACGTACAACTCGGGAATCTCCATGTGAGCATTGTATCCAAGGTAAAACGACTAAATTGCCTCATGTAAAAACTCACTCAAGGGCTAAGCGCCCCCTGCAGCTTGTCCACAGTAACGTCATGGGTCCAAACAGTCCTAAATCATATGACAGTAAGAGATACATACTTACCCTAATTGACGATTACAGTCACTTTACCTTTGTTTACATGATCAAAGAAAATTCAAAGGTATTTGAGGGTTTTAAGAAGTCTGAAGCTATAGCAACTGTTCATTTTAATGAAAGAATAAGCCGCTTCAGGTGTGTCTGAGGTGGTGACTACTTATCTTCATAGGTAAGAAAATACTTTGAATTCAAAGGTATACAGTTTGGATATATTAATAGATATACATTCTCTCAAAACTAAGTAAGTGAACACACGAATAGAACACTAATGGGGTGTGTGCAGTGTATGTTACTAAGCGCAAATGTTTCGAAAGATCTCTCGTCAGAAGCTGTGATGACAGCAGTATATATTGTTAATAGAAGCCCAACAGTAGCCTTGGATTGTAAAACTCCTGTTGAGGTCTGGTATAGTCAACATCCAAACATGTCAAAATTGCGTGTGTTTGGCTGTATTGGCTATGTGCACACCCCTAATGAGCTACTTAAAGGGAAACTGAACAATCATACCCCGAAGGCCATCATGGTCGGCTATTACCCCAATGGCTATAGGATGTGAAACCCTGTCACAAGAAAGATTGTTTTGGCATGTGATGTGTTTTTTGATGAAAATGCCACTAGGAGTGGAGAAAATATAACCACATCCCCAGCAGTGAAAGCACCACTACTTTGTGAAACAGTTACCATTCTGTCAGAAGGAAGCCTACCTTCAGGCGAAGCCAGTCATGAAGAGTTGGACAAAGAAACACCTCCACTATCAGATGAAGGTGAACTTCGTTGTAGCTCACACCCACGTGAGAAACCAAGCTATTTGCAAGATTATTTAGCATTTGCTATGAATGCAGAAAGCTTTCTTGACAATTTGCCTGAATATTTTGATTGTGTCAAGGGTAGACCTGATGAGAGGAACTGGATGCTAGCTTTAGAAGAAGAAATGAATTCCCTCAAAAAAACAACACCTGGTAGAAAAGCTATCTCCTGTCACTGGGTCTTTAACATCAAGAGAGATCAAGATGGCAATAAGGAATGCTATAAGGCAAGGTTAGTGGTTAAAGGTTGTCAACAGAAGAAAGGTCTCGATTTTAGTGAGACCTATGCCCCAGTGGCACGTATGACTATTGGGAGAACAATGTTAGCCATCATTAACCAAGAAGATTTACATGCATCTCAGATGGATGTGAAGAATGAATTTTTGCACGGAAACTTGTCCGAAGAAGTCATACATGCAACAACCCCCTGGTTCTTCAAATAATTTAGAGCTTGTTTTCAAGCTTAATAAATTATTGTATGGCCTCAAGCAGGCACCCAGAGAATGAAACATGTGCCTTGACACTTTTCTTAGATCACTTGGTTTTCAACCAGTGCATAATGATCCATGTCTGTACCTACATGTTGTCAGTGATACCAAGATCTACACACTGATTTATGTTGATGAATTGATCATCAGCAGTACTCATATACAACCTCTTGAGAAGATCAAAGCTGCACTTCAAGCTAAATTTGACATGAAAGATCTGGGTAACTTACACTTGTTCCTCGGAATAAAAATTGAGAAAAGAAAGGATTGTATATATCTTAGTCAACCATCTTATATCAAAAGACTCTTATGCAAATTTAACATGGAAACCTGCAAATTAGCTAAAACACCAATGGAGACGAAACCCCCTATTAATGATGGCGGATCAACCTCTATAATTGGCATCAAGCCATACAGAGAGCTGATAGGCAGTTTGATGCACTTAATGCTATGCACCAGACCTGACCTGAGTTTTTCTGTCAATTATTTCAGCAGGTTTCAAAGCTGTGTAACTAACACTCATTGAGAGTCACTGAAGCCATTCTTCGCTATTTACAAGGAACTTCACATCTAGCTCTGCACTTTACTAAAGAAGAAGGGACACCCCTAATCACATATGCCGATGCAGATTGGGCCAACGATTCCAGTCGTAAGTCAACATTTGGATTTCTTCTGAAAGTTTTTGGTTCAACTGTATCTTGAACAACTAGAAAGCGGCCCACTATTGCCTTGAGTACCTATGAGGCAGAATTCACTTCACTTGCCAATGCCTGTACTGATGTCCTGTGACTATGCAGTCTACTATTGGAGCTGGGAATCAACCCCAAAGTGCCCACCATATATGAAGATAACCAGCCTGCCATCAAATGTCTTGAGAAGTGGGGACACAAAAGATTGAAACATATATGGATGTGAAGTATAATTTTGTAAGGAGTTAGTGTGTGATAAAGTTGTAGAGATTGATTATGTCCAAAGTGAATTTCAAATTGCTGACATTTTAACCAAAAGCTTAAATGTTACTAAGTTTAAACAACTATGTAAGTGGCTAGGATTGAATGCATCATAAAATAGGTTATGTAATCCTCCATGTTCCCAACATTTACCTCCCTTCACACCCTTGTTTCTTGCACCCCAGTTTGGATTATCCATGTTTAACACATTTGCCTCTTCTCTGTGCACATTTAAACCATGTTAAATTTATGCGAAGTGTTTGTAGAGCAATTTAACATTGATTCATTATGTTATTGGTACATTTTTTATGCATATGTTGGTAGTTCTATTTGCTAGTGTTTGTTCTTGACTGATCTCTATTTAGTTTTTCAGTTCATATTAATATTTCAGTTAATAAACTACTTTCAATCCAGTAATGTTTGATGTTCATAGAATAAACATTCTATAAACCTGTGGTGGCACTTTTAATCATTAGAACCTTTTCTGACCTCAAATTCGTTTTCTATTCACTTGGCTCCTCCCTGAATATACAGTTTTGTTGCAGCATCTAGTTCTACTTCACACGTTCCTATAGAAAAAAAGCTGTGTAGTTTTTGTTAACATAATTAAAATTAGTTCATAAAATGTGTTACTGGATAATTGGGACTATTAAAAGTAATTTATATTTCATCCTGCCATTTGTTCTAAATTTCTTAATTTTGTTTGGCATATCCCATTAGTGCTTGGTACAGTCTCCCAACACATTTTGTAGTCCTTAATGTCTGTGGCATTTTTCCTGGCTAATTTTAATATCAGTTTTGAACATTCACATTTTTCTGAAAATGACAAAACAATGTTAGGCTATATTTTTCTTATAAAATAAAGTGCTTTCATCTTAAAAGATTATAAGTTGCAGTGCCTTAAAGATCAAATTTATACTTTAAGAAAAAATCTCACATCTCAAAATAATCTCGACAAAGGTTAAATCATACAATGTTTTTGTAAGAAAAAAGAAAAAAGTTAATATAAAGCAATATCTTTAGTTAGAAAAATTAATATTTTGGAAGGACAGAGTTACATCTCAAAACAGAGACGTGACAACAGCAAGCAAACACCTTTTTGCCAGAAAATATTACACTAATCTTATCAAAAGCGAGCATACCTTAATGTGAAGTTTGTAGTAAAGAAATATGATACTTTTCTGCGATAATACCCAATCTTCTTCACTGTTATAACTGCACTGTGTCAGTTTTTCTCTAAACAATACAACTTCTTAATGTAAATGCTCACCAACAACTAAAAAAATTAGTCTTTATGCAAAACACTCAGCTATTTCAAAAAGAAGAAATATGACACAATGACTATCTGTGGGGCAATATTGTTACCTATCTTTTTGACATTTATTTGTAACAAAACTCTTTACATTTTTGAATGTTTTGTTAGCAAAACCTTAAATTAGAATTTCTTCAAATTATGTAATCATTGTTGCTCCAAATGGGCGACTAATATTTTAATCTTGTTTCAAAATTAAACTCTAACATTTTTCATTTCAGAAAGAAGTAGAAAACGAAGTTATTGGCTGTTTAGTGAACATCTCCTGTTCCTATTAGCTCTGGTACAACAAAGTAACAACCCTAGTAATGTGTATGTTCGCTTCATGGCTGCCAATTGCCTCACAGAGGTGGAACTAAATTTTCCTGTAAGTATCAAAGAGATGAAGGTCATGAGTGTTTGCAACATGTTTGTTCATTTTTGATAGAAAGAAACAAGATAAATTCAAAAATGTAACTTGAACATTTAATAATACCATAAAGAATATTTATACATACAATTCAATTTTTAGTAAAATTAGATTGTACAAGTTGTATTAAATTAATGTGAAAGATATAACTGTGTAATATAATATAAAACATATGCACAATATTTGAATGATTTTTGAAAGAGATTGATAATGTTAGTTACAAGTTATAATACATTATAATTAGGAATATATTGGAGTTATAACAAACATCTAAAAAATTCAATAACACATTAAATCGTAATCCACATGAACCAATTTCTGAATGAACATTACCAGTGCCATCATAGTCTTTCTTGAACTTATCTATATCAATTTGATTTTCAACTTTAACATCTTTATTAGTTTTCACTTGTTCATAAGCTTCGTCGTGTTCTTTAGCAATTTGATCATCAACATCTACTGGATTAGAATTATCAAGTTTATTACCAGGTCCAATTTAATTATGACCAGGCAAAGTAGCTCCTTTAGATACTTTATTTGCTATAATACCAGCACCAATAACACCACCAACAAGAGTACCACCAAAGGCTAATTGAGTTGTAGTAATTGGAATTGTAGCAGCAGCACCAGTACTTTCAACACTAGTTTCTAAAACTTCAGATACTGGTATTGCATGAGAATTAATTAAAATATTAGTATTGTCTATAAAACTAGTTTCATCTTCTATAGGAATAGACACTGAATCACTATAATTATGATTTATAAAAACATCAATCTCTTCTAGATTAGAATATAAATTAGGTCTTGTAAACTGTCTTAACACTATCACTCCATCCGCTTATACGATTGCATAATCCCCAATTATGTTCTTGATTTTCACTAGCACCCGGTCTATAGATTCTATTTGTATCTCTATAAAAAGAGTCTTTCTTGGCTATCTGACAATAGCGTTTAGGATCTTCTCCCATACTGACGTTAAAACAATATTATTAGCCATTATCTAACGATTATACTATCATGCTGATAAATCTATGATTGATTGATTGATTGATTGATTGATAACACTAATTTGGTTTGCCTTGGTGCTTGTCGCTAGCTAAACTAGACTCCACCACCACCACCAACAACAACAACCATCCACCATCGACCCGGCCATAGCTATTCTCACATCAGTTTCTTTAATCACACAACATGGAATACTCAACTACATTGCTTTAATATCCGGTAAATATGTTATTTCATAAGATGCATTATTTCTCGATATTATAATTTATCAAACTTCACCAATTTTGCATGTTATAACATTGGCTAACGCAGTGAGTTTTAACAATGATTTCTTTTGGTGTGTTTCTTCTTTTTCCATCAGACCTAAGGATGATGCCGTCGTAGCATCGAAACATGTCGTATAAGTAACATTGCAGCAGTAACCAAGGCACAGCGAAATACAGATAATAAAGGAATTCAATATTTCTTTATACATTTTCAAAATTTAATAACTTGTTCTGTCAATCTTTCACATTATTATAGACATATAAAATTGCGTGATCACATCATCCTTTGTTTTTAAAAACATAGTTTTAAGTGTAATTTGTCTCAAACGTCTACAATTTTAATGTGTTATGAATTTTAGAGGTTTGTTATAACTCCAATATATTCCTAATTATAATATATTATAACTTGTAATTAACATTATCAATCTCTTTCAAATATCATTAAAATATTGTGCATATGTTTTATTACACAGTTATGTCTTTCACATTAATTTAATACAAGTTGTACAACCTAATTTAACTAAAAATTGAATTTTATTTATAAATATTCTTAAACGTTGTCATCCCCAACTGCGTCTATGGGTGTAGCGGGTTGCTTCATTCAAAGTGCAGTCTCCTGGTGACGTTGGTGGCTAGGTACTGGTCCCATGTGTGGGCTTTGCCAGAGCGGTGAGGCTATACCATCTCGTGGAACAGTGATGACGAGGACCAGCCGATGGTGAGAGTTGAGGGGTATAAGGAGGGAGTCCCGGCAATACAGGTGTCGCGGTGGGCGTAGGAAGTAGTCCCGGCAACTTGATCGCGGTGGGCGTAGGAAGTAGTCCGGGAAGTGGTCGTGGTGGGCGGTAGGAAGTAGTCCCGCAACGTGAGTCGTGGTGGGCGGTAGGAAGTAGTCCCGGCAACGTGAGTCGTGGTGGGAGGTAGGAACAGTGAAAGGAGTCTTCAACAAAATTGCTCTTAAAAAAATGACACTTTATTTTGCTCTTTCGTAACGGTGGTTCGCCAGGGTGGGTCACCACTGAATCGGCTCCAGAATTCACCGTGTTATATACCCTCCACTGCTGCCTAGCCTTGTCCATTAAGATAAAAGGGAGCTTCCCATTGGTTAGGGAAAACGTGAGTGATAGTGGCCGCCAAGCGAGCCAATAGGAAGAGGAGTTCTCTATGGCGCTGACTACAGTGTTGAAAGTCTCACGGACGGCTCAGAGAACATGGACTGTGGGCGGTTCAGGCAGTAGGGAGGGTGGTTGAAGCGGCCGGTGCAAGTGCGGAGGAAAGATACAAGGCCGACTGAACAGTGAGGCACAACAACATTCCTTATTAAACAACTTTAAATGTTTTTCAAAATATAATAAAGGTTAAATACACTTTATTAAATTTTAAATTACCATTACCATTGTTGACTATTTAGTGATTTTGAAGCTATTTTGCAAACCAAGCTGCATCTTAACTCAACACAACCTGCTTCAATGGCCGAATGGTCTAAGGTGTGACTTTAATGTCGAACTTGTTTACCTAAAACGGGGAGATCAGGGTTCAAATCTCGGGTGTTTTTTTCTAAATTATTTCACACACTGCTTCAATGCAAATGCAGTTAGGTTAGTTATAAAATGCTTCCTTCTTCATCCTTATTCCATTAGAGTAATTATCATATATGTGTATAACCTGAACAGGTAGTAAGACAGAGTGATAAAAAAAATACTTGAGCTACTTAAGCACTTTAAGCACAAAGACACCTATGTATAAAATAGAAAGAGAAAAAAGAAAATGAAGAGTTTATCCTGCAAGGCTTATTGATTGTGTGTTGATAACACTCCCAAGCTTCTGCTTATGAGTATAAACACTCACTGTACTATTTGCGCCTAGACAGTATTGACTTGCATTTCAAAATTATCTTTTTCTTGTTTCCAGCCATAGAATGATACACATATTCTTCCATCAACCTTTTTAATCTACATCCTGCCAGGAAGATTCTTACTGACCATTTTCATAAATAGCTTAAATAACTTGAGTTGTAGACAATTAAAAAAAAATTACATTTATAAAAAAACTACCATAAGATAGAAAAAATGTTTTTGTGACAATGTAAGTTTATTTTTAGAATTATTTAACAATCTATGGTTTTTGTTTAATGAACCCACTGATTAAAACATCAATATCTTATTATATGGGAAAACCTATCTTGACTTGCTGCTACATCACAGGTAAGCCACATCTTTAACATATGTAACTTTTAATGAAGAACTTCATTCGAATTTTGAGGCACAACATTTTTTACAATTAAAAATGTAGGTGATATAAAAGTTTGATTGGAATGAATAAAATAGAAAAAAGCCATTCACAGTCTACACTGATGTTGGACAAAGATGAACACTGTCTACACCTAACATTGCTACCATTAGATAAAGAGGTCATGGTCATGATCGTGTTCTTAAAGAAAATTTGTTGTTACCACCCATTCTTGTAGGTAATCTGGTTCTTTTTTTTTATATTAACTCTTCAGGAAGGGGTGGTAAACATACAACACAACTTGCAATGAATTTGTTGATATGCATCAGTGTGTTATATAAACTTTGTTTCAGAGAATCCTGCGCGAATGTATCAATAATATATACAGTTTGTCCTTGATAGAGACTTCGGTTGCCCACCAGCAATACATGTGTCTGTTGGCGCTCACAGTGAAGAACTCGGTTGCTAGCAAATCTCTAGAAACATTGTGAGTTAAGGCACATAGTTATTTACTTTTGCCATTTGATGTTAATAGATGATATTACATAAGTTTGACACATGAGATGCAATTTACTCTATGGTACTATTATTAAGATTAGCATGCACTTGGAAATATTGTTTCTCGATGTTTGCTGTTGCTCACAATCATGGAGAAACAGTTTGCAAATGTGGGAAAAATATTGTTTGCAAGCAGTTAAAACACACAATGTTTTGCATCCTATCTTCATTAATGAAACATTGTTTCCTTCCAGAGTTTAGTTGAGTAAAACAGTGGTATTCAACCTCTTTTGTTTGTGTACCCCCAGATGTTTTTTTTTTTCAACTTTATATCCCAAAATCTATTAGTAAATAATGCATACTATACATATTCTGAAATCAACATCTAAAATCAAGAAATACACATAGCCCAGGTAAAATACCATTGGAGTGAAAGATATTGGCCAAGAAGGATGTTGCTATGACTTGTGCTTTCTATGTAGCTTTGAACTATTCAAGAAGACATAGAAGAAGAAGAAGAAGAAGATGGTGACAAGTTCGTACAATGCTTCTAAAAGGTTCATACTATGCAAATAAGTGTTTAACAGAACTGAAGCTCGAAGATGTCAGTGGTTTTAGAAACTTCATTTTATGTCTCCTACAAATTTTGAAGTTCTTCTATAAATGGCTGGTCCTAGGATAGTGAGCGACTGGCCTGAACCATGTTGTCTGTTTAGCACCGCATCTTGCAACCCGATCAGGTTATACACTTATGTACTAATTACACTAATGGTTTTAGGGATGAGGAAAGTTATATTTATAGGAGGTGTACTCGTATTTGTGGGAACAGAGAGAAAGAGGAAAACTAATATAGAAAACCACTCTTAGTACACCCGATCGAGATCCAATTTTCGATCGCCCCATCATCGACAGTCTAGTCTTCTGCGAGAGTAGCACGTTAGACCATGCAGCTACTGAAGCGGGCTCACATTGTTTGTTGTCGACAATGTTGGAAAACACGGAAACAATGTTTCTTGTAACCTATTTGAAATGAATGACAAGAAACATTGTTTCCTCTTTGGGAAACATGAACAAATGTTTGCATAGTTTGAAACACGAAAAAATGTTTGCAAACTATTTCTGAAAAACACAAAAAAAATTCAGAAACAATGTTTCCATGCACATCCTAGGATTTATAATAGGCTATTGCTCATAACACACTAGCTTAAGTACCCACAATACTATATTTTCTACGCCCATAGAATTTTAACAGAAACCTTATATTCTTGAAAGTAGTTGGTCTCAAGTACAATGTTCCAATGCTCAGGCCAATTGTTGTGTGATCGACTCGGCTGACACAGTCAAAAAATTTCTGGCACCTAGTTAATTTAATCAAGCGTCAGAACTATGATACATTGTATTGGTTGTTGTAGATAGTACCTAACAAAACCCATAAATAAATGTATTCAAGTAAAGGCTATGTTTGAATATAGTTTTGTATGATCCCTAAAACTATTTTACTTGTAGTAGGTGACCTGGTGGTCTAGGGGTAAGGTGTCAGACTTCTGTGCTGGCGGCCGGGGTTCAATCCTCGGTCCCGGCACAGATTTATCTGATTTCCAAACCCTTCCTTCACCTCTGACAAGACATCTTGTGAATGTGGGGAATGCCAGGCCTCCACCGTGGTTCAGATTCCACGTTAAACTGTAGGTCCTCCATTTCATCTCACAATCACCCTACCATTACACATTAGCGTAAGTGTGTATAACCCGAACGGGTAGTAAGACGCGGTGCTAATAATAATAATAATAATAATATATTTTACTTGTATATGGTTTATTTAGGTGGGGAAAATTCCCAAAAGTACATTTTAAAGACAAGCTACACCAGGTAGATGAGACAGAACTGACGATTGCTGACATAAATCAGGTGAGCATTACACAATATATTAAATTAACTTAGTTGTTAAGCTCAATCAGTTTGATTATATTAATGGGTGAGGAAGTGATAAAAAATAAAACCTGTACCAGTGGTTATATTATACTCTACTAGACTGGATTACTAGTAATAAGGAGTTCAAGGTTTGAACCTTGACTCAAGTATACTGAGGTTGGTTTTATATTTGCGATCTTTATCTTTATAATCCCTTTATATGCTAATGCTGGTGTATTTTCTCTAAGAGTGCCTTTTACATCTTTACTCTTCTAAATTAGTCATTAAAAACCCTTGTGATAAACTCACCATGAAATAATAAGTGACCCGCTTCGGTGGTCTCATGACTTAAGGTGCTTTTCTCGCAATAGACTAGACTTACGAATACGCGGAGATTGGGGTTTAATCCAGGTTGGGGGTACTGATTTTTTTTTCAAAATGGTTCTTGACTCTCCCTCCACTCAAATGTGGGTACACTTCCTATAAATTCAACTTTCCTAATCCCTAACACATTGATGTAATATGTACATAGTTGTACAACCCGAATGGCCAATAAGACACGATGCGAAAAAAAAAAGGTAAAGTATGTTAACAAAGCAAATGTTGATGAAAGATGATTGGATAGTCAGGCATTGTTGTCATAGACAATGTTTAAAAAGGCAAAGTACAGGTATAGGAGACCCTGGTTCAATCTTGACAGATAAATGATGTGACTACATGTAAGCCACTGATAGGGAAAGTCAGGACTTGGGCTTAAACTCCTGGAGGGGAAAACTACAAAAAAATTGCTTAGATTTTTCAGTCTGTCATGAACTTAGAAATATCAAGAGCCTTTATTCCAAGGGGTTTTTTTGTCAGTAAATTTGCAAAATGTTTGATCTCTAGGGGCTCATTCCACACACATTGTACAAAATATTTTCATCCAGGATCATTTATTCAAAGCGAAAGAAATTCCTTTAAAAAAATCGAGGAAAATATAGGAAAATATGAAAATGTGATCAATGAAAAACGGATCCATACATAGGGTTTGTTAAGCTGGGATTGTAGAAAGCATTCTTAAAGCGATCCTTGGCCGTCTTTAGTTACAGGTGGAATACTGAAGTTTGGCAACACTGCGTTGAGACCAGCCAACAACACCGCCACATGCAGTATTGCTGATTTAGTTAATTTTATTTCTCGTGTAATTCACTTTGTTTGAAATTTTGGGTGATTCATGCTTCAATTGCGTCATGTTTTGGGTCATATAGCAAAACATACAATAGATGGCAAATTTTGTGGATATGATTAGTGATATTAAACTAACAGCTGACACTCCAGACTCCTCAGTTGTGTACATTTGTGGTTATGCTTACTACAAATTGTATGTTTGTTTGGAATGCAGTTGCATTAGTTTTTTATTTGGGAATGATATAAATGTTAATTATTTAAATGATCTTACTAGAGGAGGATTGACTAGTCCAACAATTGTTTTGAGGATTGGAGTATCTTAACATTCAATATTGAAGATTTTAATAACAGAAAAGTTCTAAAATAAGTTTCCTCATTCAAAAATCAGAAGCAATTCTTCCTGTGCACTCGCTTTGGTAGCAGTGCTATCTAAGGCACTACTCTTGCTGTAGACCTATACTAGACTGCCGATGACAAGAAGATTGAGGTTCAAATCTAGGGCGTGTGTACTAAGGATGGTTTTTCCAAAATAGTTTTCCACTCTTCCTTCACGCAATTGTGGGTACACTTCCTATAAATATAAACATTCTCATTCCTAAAACCACTATCGTAGTTAGTACATAAGCATATAGCTTGAATTGGTAGTAAGACACATTGCTAAAAAAACTTTTTGTCTTTGACCTATAAATGCATTTATAAGCATCCAAATTTTGATCACTTTATTATCTGTTTCTGCGGTTATTTCATGCGTGAATTATTGTCTTTGCTTTTGTCAACACTTGGAAATCAACATCAAGTATAAGAATGATAAACTCTGGAGTCAAAATTCTTGTTTAAAAAATAAGATAAGTTAAAAAACGACATGAGTAATTTTTCAAAATTACACATCCCAAAGCTGTGTGCCAAATTTTCGGCGCACCATGGTACTGCTAGAACACTCTCAAGGCCGATATATCGGCTCCAGCTAAATCTGGCCGTGTAAGTTTATTTTTAACAACTAGGTGGCACCACACGCGGTATTCTAAATATTTAGGTTTATTTCATACTTTTTCCAACAGATAGCACCATTGGTCTTAGAAAAACTATTTATTTTGAACATCGTGTTGAGCTCGACTGCTGAGGACGGGGCGATCGAGGTTCGAATCTCGGTTGGGTGAACAGGGGGTGGTTTTTCCTAAGTGGTTTTCCACTCTCCCTCCACGCAAATGTAGGTTCACTTCCTCTAATTCAACCTTCCCAATTCCTAATCCATTAGAGTAATTAGTACTTAAAGCGTATAACCCGAACGGGTAGTAAGACGCAGTGCTAAGTATTATTAAGTATTATTTTGAACAGTTGAAATATGTTATGCTCATTGTTTACATCGTGGTGCGAATACGTTTCTAGTTCGTGGTTTTTTTTTTATTCCTTATTTATATAAATATAGTTGCTTCTATTATTTTTCTTGTTTTATTTTTATATTTTATTTATTATAATATGACAGCCAAGTGGAGACTTAATTTCTTTGTGAATTTCAGTAAGGAAATAGAATGTAATAATTTAAGGGTTTTTGGAGAGAGAAGTGAAGTTGAGTTGAGCTAATGGTGAGGTTTAGTAGTGGACCCTCACTTAGTAGAAATTTATGTAACATAACTAATAATAATAATTATTATAGATAGAAGAAGTAGCCTGACGATGGTCTCATGGTCTACCATGGCATTTGCGTATTAGACTGAATTGCCCCTGACAGACAGATTGAGGCTCAAATTCTGGTATGATGTACCAAGAGTGTGTTTTCTTAAATTGTTTCCCACTTTACCTCCACACAGTCGTGGGTACACTTCCTTTGAATTCTAACTTATTCATATCTACCCCATTAGTGTAAATATGTGGATAGCCTAAACGGGTAGTAAAATGTGCTGTAAAAAAAAAAAAATCTCAATAGTTAGCCTTATGTACATTGGTCCATCCATACGATTCCCGAAACTAGAGTATGGTGTCTAGTGCTTGGTATTTTGGTTCTAAGTCAAGTTAGTTTATCATTTGTTTTAGATGGTATCGTTTCTCCTAGACCAGTTGGTCTGTGCACCAAAGAAGGGAGTTTCTGGATCATTTGTCTGGTGATGGAGATGATGCGGTCCAGAGCAGATCTTCAACTGTCTGTCCAAGTGTTGAAACCTATTCTGATTCACAACTTGAGGGTGTACAACCCGCAGAGCTTCCATGTTGTTCATCTGCTACTGGTACAATAATTTATTGTGCAATAGGGAGGAAACCGTCTGACACCCTAGCTCAGTCGGTAGCTTGTTTGGCTACTAAGCTAAAGATCCCGTGTTCGATTCCCGGCATGGCCAAAAATTTATCATTGATGAAAATATGGGTTTACCCTTTCACATTGATAAATTAATGCCTGGGAACTTGATTTTGTGCCGTCCTAGTCTTAAGATAAATTATAAGGGATAAGAAGCTGTGACAGGTCTAGCCAGCTGGTAGTGGAATAATATATGACTTTAATAAAAAACTGACCCAGGCCATAGGCTAGAAACAGTAATGGATTTAAAGTAGAGGTAGAAACAAGCTAGACTATAATTTGTCATCAATCAATCAATTTCACACCAAATTTTGTTAAAGTTTCATTGGTCATTTTAAAATATATTGGGGATGTATGAATACCCAAAATTTCGAGTTTGAGGAAAGTTTAGGTTGTTTGAACCCAACTTGAAAATTTTGAGTTTAATTAATTTGATTTAATTTTAAGATATTATTTCATAGAAAATGGATTCCCTTAATATTTTATTTGGTCTGATTACAAAAAAAACATAACTTATACAAAATATTAAATTTATTTATAAATTTGAGCTTGAGTGATTATAACTTTTTCATCAACATTTCATCACAAATTTTTTGCTTGTGCTTATGGTGCATGTATGGCACTATTACAAAAATTAAACTTGAAATATTTCCTAATGAATAGTGCTTTTTATTATTAAAAATAAAAAATAAAACCCAAGTATTTTTAACTTAAAGTCGTGTTAAAATTGAGTTTGGACAAAAGCATTATTTGCACACTCTTAAAATATATATTAATAAAAAAAGTAAACAGTTAAAACTTCATGTATATTTATTTAGTTATTCTCATTATTATTTAGGTCAAGATATTCCATGATTGATGTTAGTAAAATGTAATGTGTGATAATTATAGGCAACTATAGAAAAAATAGCATCAAGCATTCTGGATTAGATAAAGGGATATAAGAGGGGTCTGTGAGCTTGGGTTTTTTCATTCGAGTCAAACTCGAGCTGAGTATTTCTTAAGCTCTCGAGTTTGAGTATAGGCCTATTCATAATTTTAAAATTTTAAAAAGTATATTAAAATACATGTTCTTAAAATATGAATGACACTCATTTTTATAAATAGTAAATACTTTTTTTTTAAAGGCTATAATAACAACACTCAAAAATTTAATAAAAAAAAAACTAAAATGGTTTCAACACTCATGTCTTTAAGGACATTAAAATTACACTAATAATTATAAATCATAGTTAATAAAATGAATAACTGCATGATGGCTTGGAAATGTATAACAAGACAGTGTAGAAACTGTACAGTGATGTAAAGTAAGTGATAGTGAAGGAAGCGAACCTGAAGGAGAATTAAGTTAGGCCTAGTTAGGAACAAACAGACTTCTCTCTTTATGCCTTCTTAAACTTTTACACTTTCCACTTCTTTAAAACTTCCACAGTTGCACATTAGTTTTAATTTTCGGGAATATGTGTCTTCATATGAAAAATAAATATTTCCAAAAATTCAAAACAATGTGCAACTGTGGAAGTTTAAAAAAGTGGAAAGTGCAAAAGAGTAAGAAGAAATAGAGAAGTTTGTTTGTTTATATGTAGGCCTAACCTAACTATTCTTTCAGGTTGGCTTCCTTCACTATCACTTTACATTATTGTAGAGTGTTTCTACACTGTCTTGACTAAAAGTTAATAAAATTGACGTTTTATTGAGCTAATATTTCCCCAAAATATGCTTCCGTAACCTAATTTACCACACAAAAAACGTAAAAATCATAAGCAATTAGAAATTTTTAAGTGTTTCCTATTTTGTTTATTATTCCATAGTGTAATCGTGCATGATCACGTCTTTTGTTACATTTCCATTCTTCTATGCACAATTGAACATGCACATTGTACAGGCTATTGTTAGACATTATTTTATTGAGAAATTTACTTCAATTTAATTATTTTAATTTTTAATACTTATAAAAGTTGATGCTCATACTTTAAAATTAAAAATAATATTTCTAGCCAACAATATGAAATAGTAGGTGCTTTTTGGTTATAAGTGTGGTAAGATTGGTAAAATATGTATTGCAATAAATAAGATCAACATTGATTTTAAACAGGTTAACCAACATAATTCTATAACTAAATAATAAATAAACAAAGTTTAGTATCTAAACGTATTTAATTAGTACTAGTTTTAAAAATATTAAGTTGGAAAACATTTAATATAATTATATAATATATTTTTGATATTACAGTTTTAATTTAACATAAATTATTATTTTAGAGAAGGACTAGGTCAAGGTTCCTATGGCCTGGAAAGTCAGGGAAAGTCAGGGAAATGACATTTCATGTCAAGAAAGCGGAGGGGCACTTACCATGCTCAAACTTGCTGTAACACAAGTTTTGGTAGCATTTTATTTCAGAAGGTGAATGCAGAAATCTCCTGGTCTGCACATGACAATTCTTTTAACTTTAGTGATCCATTGTTTTGGTTCTTGTTCAAGGTTTGGCATCGTTATCATTGGATACAGTAAATTAGGACTGATTCAGCTACACCAGCAATGTCTAACAAAAAAACCGTTTTTAACCAGCTCTGGCTAAGCCCAGAGCATTTTCATGAATTCTAATACTGCATCAGTGGCGTTAAAAGTAATAAGTTGCAGGCATTTTGTAAAGTGTGCAAAAAAATTATAAACGTAAGTAATATGGGAAAGCAAGCATTAGCTTCCCATGCAAAAGGACCAACTCATATCAGAACTCTTGAAACTTTGACAAATTAACACTCTCTGTTGACTTTTTTCTCAAAAAAGTAGTCAAGTGATTCAGGTTCATCAAGCTCCCCTGTTTCATCAAAATCTCTGCCACACAAAGGCATTCTACCTAGTGGTGATTCGGCTGGTTGCTCGGAGAGTTTTTCTGTTTCATCGGAAATCATAAAGCCACAGAAGGAAGCTGTTGCCAAAAGTGAAATTCAGTGTAGTGCCTCGAAGAAACCATAACACATATGTTATAAAAGATGATATAACTGAGGCGGAAGTAATTTGGGCTATGCAAGTTGTTTACAAAAAAATGTCTTTCAATTTGTGCAATAATTTAAGTACAATATTTCAGTTGATGTTTCCCTGAGTGTTCCATTGCCAATGCCTTTACCCTTGGTGGAGACAAGGCTGCATACTTCATTGTGCATGGCTTGGCTCCATTCTTTCATAACAATTTACTGGACCGCCTAAAATCATGTAACAACTTTGTAATTTGTTTTGATGAAGCGTTGAATAAAGTTATTCTTCATAACAATTTACTGGACGCCTAAATCATGTAACAACTTTGTAATTTGTTTTGATGAAGCGTTGAATAAAGTTATTCAAAGAGCACAAATGGACATTGTAATAAGATTCTGGGACAAGGAAAATCATAAAGTCATCAGTTGTTACTTAAACAGTGTGTTTTTTGATAGGAACACTGCTGAAGAATTACTGAAGCATTTCCTGGATGGTATTTATCTTCTTCTACTCTAAGTTGATACAAGTGTCAATGGATGGCCAAAATGTCCATTTAAAGTTTATAACACTTCTTCAGGAACACATCAAATCTGTCACAGACAATGAAGTATGTAGTTTGCTAAATCTGGGAACATGTGGGCTTCATGTTGTTCATGGTTCCTTGAGAACAGGAGTGGAGTCTGTTGATTGGGATATAAGTAGCTTATTGCGTCACATGTACTAGCTGTTCACTGACTCTCCAGCTCGTTGAGCATTGTTTACCCAGTTGACATGATGTGCATCTTTTCCATTGAAGTTTTGTGGTGTGCGTTGGTTAGAGAATGCAAAGTTCTTTCAAAGGGCATTACAAATTTGGGACCATGTTGTTAAGTTTCTCAAAGAAGCAAAACTTCCTAAAACAAAACCTGTAGAGACACTGAAAAGAGCAGCCTGTGATCCATTACTAAAGTATAAACTAGCTTTCTGCAAGACAATTGCAGATGAATATCAGCCTTTCCTGCAACGTTTCCAGACATCAAAACCAATGACTCCAAATCTTTTTGAAGCTGTAGAGAAGTGAAACCTGATCTGATGAAGTGCACGGGTCCAAAGTTACTGTCTATTGACACAAAAAAATCAGAAAATTTGATCCTTAGAAAAATATTGATGTAGGATTTGCAACTAAACGTTTGTTAGGAGAAACTACAATCACAGTAACAGAAAGACAAAAACTAGAATTTATACACGAGTGCTGCAGAATTTTAACCAGCATGATTGCAAAACTACAAGAAAGAAGTCCCTTAAAACAGAAAGCTGTGAGAGGTTTGTCTTCATTGGATCCTTGTGTTATTCAACATTCCCCTCAACTGGGCCAGAAGAGATTTTCTTTCCTTTTGGAGGAACTCAACCATGCCAACATCATAAATGATGTTCTGGCTGAAAATGTCAAGAAAGAATACTTGCATGTTTGCAACCTCAAAAAATCTCAGCTTCAAGAAATATTTCGTCCTTGTGATCAGTTTAGTGATGAAGTAGGACTTGACACTATTTATGGTAGCTTTCTAATAGGAGATTCAAACTACAAACATCTTTGGGAAGTAATAAAGATTTTCCTTGTCTTGTCGCATGGGAATGCAACTGTTGAAGGTGGTTTTTCAGTCAATAAATCTTTACAGGTTGAAAATATGCATGAAAAAACAGTCACTGCACAGCGTCACCTTCATGATGAGATACAAGAAGCAGGAGGGATTAAAAACTTACACATTAGCAAAAAGATGTTGGATTACGTGAGAGTTGCTCGGAAATGCTATCATGAATATTTGGAGATGAAGAAGCAGGAAAGAAGTGAAGAAGACAAGAAGAAGGCAGAAAAGAGTAAATTAGATATACAAATTAAAGATTTAGAAGGAAAAAGAAAAAAATTAATGTTGGCAACTGAAGAGAAACAAGAAGCAATAGAAGTGGAGTTGCAAGAACTGAAGAAGAAACAAGCTTCATTTTTATTAAATATAGCAAAGTATCTTATTGTATAAATTTTGATAATTTTAATAAAAAGAAAATTGACTTGAGACATGAATAATATGAAAGCAGACACAGTTCCTCCTGTTGTGAGCTATTCTGTTCAAGATATGTACAGTTTAGGTAAAATAAGACTGTAATGATACCAAAGTGAATCAAGTTTGTTACAACTTTTTGATAGGGTTAGACATATTTAATTATTTTTCCATCATTTTCTCTGAACTTACTGGCAAGACGTCTGCATTCTTATTCTTCCATGAGAGGTGAGGCAAGGTCGGCTGTAGGGGAGGAGGAGGCTTAAATGAATGTATTTAAATTAATATTTTCACATGTATAGTATCGTAAAGCTATAGTAGAAATTTTATGAGAAATTGGTCGGGAACTTGGGAAAATAGTCAGGGAAAAGTCATGGAGATTTTTTTTACAAATACTGTAGGAACCCTGTAGGTAAACATAGTAAAAGGAGTCATTCAATTATTATTATTTAGTAATCTTCCTAGCTATTTTTATTTTCATTGATTTGTCATGGCAATACAAGTAAACAACTTCAATCAAATATGATTCAAAATGGATGACAATATTGAATAAATTTACAGGTCAAAAGTGATTTTAAAGCTCTATTACATTATTAATGTGAAAATTGAAATTAACTTTTAACAATTTATTAAGTAAAGGAATGTTTTATAAGTGAAAATGCTTATACTATCTCAATTAAATAAACTATGCTTACTATTGCGCGTTTTAAAAATTTATCATTAAATACATCAATTGGAAGCTCGAAAATGACGAGCCTACAAAACTTTTGATCTCTATCTCGAGCTTAAGCAACATGCTCGGCTCGAAACTCGGAATACAAGTACTTGCAGAGCCCTAATATAAGTGTATGCCCTAAACTGCTGCACTAACTTCTGCTGAAGAAGGCACCTAACGTGTCTCAGAAATTATAGGGCCTCCACAGTAGGAAAGGTGGTATCTGACAGGCTACTATTCTTTTAAAGCTATACATATCTATCTATTTATTTATTTTATTATTATTTATTATTATTTTTTTAGCACCGCGTCTTACTACCCGTTCTGGTTATACGCTTAAGTACTAATTATGCAAATGGATTAGGAATTGGGAAGTTTGAATTAAAGGAAGTGAACCCGCATTGCATGTAGGGAGAGTGGAAAACCATTTAGGAAAAACCACCCCCAGTTCACCCGACCGAGATTCGAACCTCGATCTCCCCGACCTCAGCAGTCGGGCTCAACACAACTAGCACGTTAGCCAACTACGCCACCGAGGCGGGTTATATTTATTATAGTTCTAAGTGTTAAATTCAATTTAAATTAGTACATTGTTTATTAACCTAGGAAAAGTAACCATATATCCATTTGCCAAACCATATGAACTGCAAGACCTTACGATGACTTGTTAATTTTGGCAGTTAAAATATTCACAAAAACAAACAATTTGTTTTACATTTTTGAAACACAAACTTATGAAAATAACTGTTTGAATATTTCTTTTTTGTTTAAGTGGCGTCTATGTTTTACTTAAAAAATGATTTTCAAATGAAGGCTTCTAAAATGTGGCATGTTCTTCTGAAATCAAGATAGCAAACCAGCCTAAATAAGAGTGGTTAATGATGTCATACAAACTATCAAGGCGGTTGTGTTCTTATTCTGTTTACAAATTTTTTTTTAAACCAATATTTGGCATGGGTCTCTCCCAAAGTTATAAAAGCATATTTTTGATTTTGATGGCCAGTTATAACAAAATAAAAGTGTGAATATAATGCCTTTTAATTAATATTTCATGTATCTCTTGTTACCCCAACCGCAAAACAAAACACATAATAGTTTTATTAATACATTTTATTATATCAATATGTTGAGAAAACACTATTTATAGGTGTCCTTAGGGAAGTATAATTAGACTCATTTGATAACACTTTTTATTAATAATGTATTAATAAGCAAATATTTATTTCCAAATAGGTTGATATTAGTCACTTTAAGCCAATGTTTGCAATAAATAACCTTCTGCTAACTTTTAGATACTACCTTTCCAACCATAGATGCCCTATACTTCGATGTGCTGTGTTTTAAATATTATGGGTGTGCGAGTATTCAAAATTTTGAATAATGAATGCCCAAATATTCAATTTGAAACTCCAAATAAACTCTCTGAATAGCAAAAGGGAATAGTTGTGTCATAAATCTCGTCCCGTCCAGACCAGTATTTTTAGCGTAAGACAAGCAGGTAGCCAAATAATTTGGTGACTTAAGAGTTAAAAAATACTCTTGCCCTTTGTTCAATATGAGGGGAGGGGGAATACCGATGTTAGCAGAAAGCAAGAGGCTGTGGCCTGCCTAAGTGTTGGTAGAAGGGGGAGGGGTTTATATAACGGCTAGTGGAGAGACAGTTGGGAGCCACGTGAGTGACTCGTTCTCAGTCTCTTACCCTTATGAAAATGTATGCCAAGAATTAAAAAAAAACTGAAATTTCATTGGGTAAATTTGGCTAAATTACAAGCTGATACTATTAAACAAAACTATGGAAGTATACTACTAAAAACCTTTGGAAAATACTACACAAACTGACTACTGAAAAATACTACTAAAATAAACTACAGAAAAATACTATTTGAAAACACTATACAAATATACTACTGAAAAATACTACACAAATATATAAATGAAAAATACTACAAAAAACACTGGAAACTACTATAGCAATTAACTATTGAAATATACTACGAAAATAACTATTGAAAATTACTTCAGAAATAAACTATTGAAAAATACTACATGAATAAACTATTGAAAAATACTACACAATTAAACTATTGAAAAATACTACACAAATAAACCATTGGAAAATACTACACAAATAAACAGACTAAAATCAAT
>JBCFYV010011172.1:80200941-80275722 GCA_039000515.1 Timema cristinae
GCATAGAAATGCACCTGTATAAGCATGCAATGAATTGGATAACCAGCTTCATTGATTAACAAAAAATATGTCAACGCAAATCTGACAATGAAAGACCATTGTGACTGATGTGGGTCAAAATTTAATTGATCCTTCCTCTAAAATAATATACAGCGTGTTCCTGTCTCCAGCCGGTTCAGATTAGTAAATTGACCCCATCTTCCCTAATCTCTTTCAGCATTCTTCCTGCTTCATTCTTCTACTCCTGCTCGCACTCCCTCTATGAGTTGTTCTTCCCGCCTCTTTCTTAGTCTTCTTCTCATACCTTGCATCTCCAACATTCCCTTGGTATGTCCATACCACCTTAATCACTGTACATCCATCTGCTTACGAACTAATTTCCTATTCTCTCCTCATGGTGACACCCAAAAACTCATTTGATTAATTTTAATAAGCTTAGATACAGTTAACAATGCATATTCACAAATAATGGTAATTAAAATCAAATAAAAGGTGGTTCAAGTGTCTCAATTAATGTTGATTACAATGTAAAAAACTACTGCTCTTTAAAATAGGTCACATGGGTATTTATTTGTATAAATACATCTTATTTTAATTTATTTTCATCCTGCTGAGTTTGAACGAAAATAATTAATATTATAATTTAAGATAGAGGCGCTTTATTGCTTCTCTGTTCTTAATCATGCATGATGTGATTTTATTTTAATTTGGTTAGAGGAAATAATAACTAATTAACATCCCTGGCCAATGACTAGAGTTCCAGGCTTTGATTCCTGGTGGATACCTTGCGGATTTTTCTCTAAAAGCTGAACTCTGCCACAAAACAAGTAAAGCATAGGTCATGCCAAAGCAATTTTATAAAAATATTCTTAAATAGGTGTTCATTACCTGTATATCCAAACTTTTAAATAAAAAAAGTTCTTTAGATGGTCTATTAATCAATCTTAGGGCGCTGTGTTACAGTAGGTTTTAAAATTAAAAAGGGAAAATTGTTTGTTCTTTGCAAAAGTTTTTTATTTTTTGTGGAAAAAAAAAGGTTAAGATGTCGTCACTCCATACAGTTTTAAGGTTAGTTTTTAACTACAGTGAATGTGCTTGCAATGAAACATTTAGGGATAGGGAGGCGACCCAGACAGAATAGAGATTACAAGGGGTGTAAAGTCTAGATAACATTTAAGGGGTTTCAAATATAAAGAAAATTTAAGGGTGGCATACCTTGAACCCATTTAAAAGGTTTCAAACTTAAAACACATTTAAGGGATGTCAATCCTAGAGAACATTTAAGGGGTTTCAAACCTAGATACCAAAACCTAGAGAACTTAAGGGGTGTCAAGCCTAGATAGCATTTAATAGGTGTCAAACCTAAATACCATTTAAAAGGTTTTAAACCTAGAAAACATTTAAGGCGTGTGTCAAGCCTAGAGAACATTTAAAGGGGTCACAAACTAATTTGATCATTCATTACTTGTGTGTTATTTTGTTAAATTTATTGTGTATAAAATGAAAGTGGGAGAGGTATGAGCTTGACTAGTAATAATAACATTCAGTATACAGCCAGTCCTTGTGATGAATGGAGGGAAGATGTCCCTTGTAGGGTCAGTTGGTGGGCTTGGCAAACCGATGTACAATAGTACCTTCTGGCTGAATAAGGAAAGCAACAGGAAACTACCGCACTCCTAATTTACCTAGTAAGCATTTTCAGTGTTGCCTGGGATTTCAGCTAACAGTGGAATTATTTGAGATCCAACCAAACTTTGGGTTGAGTATTAATCATCACACAAACAAAAGTAGGCCTTGCGTATTAGAAAATGAGAACTACACTTTGAAATAATATAAATTATGAAGGAATCAAAATATGACCTTGTTTATTAATCACGCCATTATTTTACCCATTCTAATAATATTAATACTAATGTTTTAATTTAAAGAAATATCTCTACACTGTCCTGTTAAACATTCTTCATGCAGTTTTTAAATTTAAATTTGTTTGCAAAACTTATCATAGAATTTAAAAAATTTGAATTAGGTGAAACCCATTGTCTAAAATACTAGATTAAAAGTTCCTCTCAATTTCCTGAAATTTTATTTTAAATTCAATCTTTTTTATTAATATCAGCTCAAATAACAATGGTTTGAAGTAATTTTTTGGATTTTGCATACTTAAATACAAAACCACATTTTTCATTAGAAATTTACTAATTTAAATCATTTTAATTAAAAATTTAAGTAAACTCCTCTATTCGATTTGTACTATTCGGTATTCGTTTGAAATTATTTGATTCGATTATTATATATATGAATTTTTTGTCCTGCAATATTTTGGAAAATATTTAATATTCCACTCATTAGTTTAGTTCCTGATTTTCCTCAGTTTCTATGTTAAAAAAAATCTCTTTAGCCATTAATTAATTATATAGCTATATAGTTTCGTTTTTAATATACTTACCACATCATATCCTTGTCTTTAAATGTACGAACATAGGGAATTTAATGTTAGTAATTGAATACCCTTTTGGGGTTTAGATTTGTTTAAATAGGCTGATATTTTTTCAAGGTTATTAAGCTCTCCATGTAGATCCAAAACATTACTAATATATTAACAACTTATGTCGAAAATGCTAACTGTAAAAATCATAATATAAACATTTTGTGCCGCTAGAATCATTTTGGGAGCATGTTGTTTGAAGAGAAAGATCGGACTGAACTGTTGAACCAGACACTTGTGAACGCAACTCATCCATCACTGCCAGCTTGTCTTAAATTGCTCTATCTTGACTGGGCAGGCAGTTACTTCCAGGGTGATACGCCCCAGACACCACATATCACCAAATTGGCCCCTGGTGTCTTCGACGGGCCTGAAACCCAGCTCAAGAAACTGCACATACTTAGTGGATTTCTCAAAAACAAATCGGGTGGGTTGACTTCTTCAGTTGTTATGGCTGTGAAAGTTGAAATGATAATATATCACACCATTATAAAGTTATTATCTCTCATATTTTGAGTTGGATAAGTTAATTTATCATAAAACAAATATTAGATCAAATTGATAAAAACACATTTGGCTGCTTTTTTAAAAGTTTATGATCAATTTATCCAAAAACTTTACAAATATAAAGTGTTTGTAATAAATAAAATGATAAAATAGTAGAAAAATAATAGAGCATGAATAAAAGTAAAAAAACTAACACACATTTACAAACATAAAATGTTAAAATAGAGATAAATTATGTGTAAAGATTTGTTTTATTTTTCAAGAAAAATATTTTTATTAGATTTCAACACAGTTGTTTTCATTTTGAACACCACATTTGAGTTTTCATTTATAATGGAAATTATGCATACCACTAATTTTCAACATTTTCTAATCTATTTCATAATTCGTCTGCATTTGGCTTAATATAACTAATTCCAAAAAACTTTTGAGCTTAATGATAAGAAAACATTGAGGAACAAAAAGTTTTATGATTCTGTGTATCAAGTTTCTTATTATCAGGGCCAGGATTTTGATACTTTTATTTTACATCACACGCAATGCACATGTGTAGCATGTAGCTTACATAAATACTTATATTCATGATCCCCTGTGGAAATTTTATAATGAGTAATTTTTAGGCATTTTTTATTAATCTTTTAGACATTTATGAGTTGGGTCAAATCCACTATTTTATGAATTTGAGGCTTTAATCTGAATCTCCAATTTATCTTCGAATCTCTAATCCAAATCCAAATCTTGGAAAAATATATGAACATAGGAAGAAATATAAATATAATAGGATGATAGAAAATATAAATAGTAACTAAATGTGAACATTCTTTCTTAAAATCCATTTATTATAACAATCATGCATTCAATTAAATGTTAAATTACTGGTCTGGGGCCTGGTTGTTGAGTTCATTCTGTAATTATAATTGCTTCTGAACCACCACTAAGCACTATCAAAGCTCTAAAACAAATTTCTCTTGAAAAATGAAAAAAAAAAACCTTTTTTTGATAATTTGATTCTTGGATCTGAAAT
Source organism: Timema cristinae (assembly GCA_039000515.1). Taxonomy (NCBI): domain Eukaryota; kingdom Metazoa; phylum Arthropoda; class Insecta; order Phasmatodea; family Timematidae; genus Timema; species Timema cristinae. The sequence continues at coordinate 80,204,958 of JBCFYV010011172.1, forward strand.
TTTCTCTACTCCTCGAATCTTGAAAATCCTTAAGAATTTGACGAATATGAGGATCCAGCTCAATTAATTTTAAATAAGTATATTTTTAAATACCATCAATATTTTATAAATAAATAGTAAAATACTCAAACATACATTTTTTCAACACACATTTGTCAAAATCAGAAGATAATGTAAATAATGAATTGTGTATCCTTTTTTCCTGTATGGCTAAAAAAAATACATATTTCTGTTGAGACACTGCAACTAAATTATAAGGGATAGCTATTCAGGCTGGAAAATAAACATTCTTGTTGGGACACTACAACTAAATTATAGGGGAAAGCTCTTCAGGCAGGATAATAAACATTTCCTGTTGAGACACTACAATTAAATTAGAAGCAGGTATTTGAAAATCAATATTATATTTAGCAGAATGCAAGCGTTGATTGTTAAAGGTTTTCATTGCATAGGTATTTTTTGTTTCCATCTGTAAACGGTATGTTTGATTTAATTGTGTCTATTCATTATGAGTTTAATGTGGTGGGGAAAAAAAGGTAGGATCACAGATAAACATCTTGACAACTGCATTCAAATGGTAGTAAGAAGCTACTCACCGAACATGAAAACAATAATTGGATGAAAGTGAATGACATTCTTCTCAATATTTTACACAACAAATTTTAAAAAATACAATCATTCTGTATATATGAACATTAAATGTCATTTTAGTATGAAAAATTTACTAAAATGATAAAACTATGTCCATTATAATTAACACTCCAAGCCACAAACCTCACCCCTGATTGAATAAAGGTGTGATGACAATGTGTTTAAACAGGTTACAATAGTAGCCAATATGATTTGCGGCTATTGTTTAATCTGGTTAACTTGCGAAACAGTTGAACATTTTGAAAGTATCTCCAATACTTGATTAGTTTGGCAACCCCACTCTAAAGAGTTGAAAAAATGGGAGTATCTTCCAGAAAACACAGGGAATTTGAAATTAAGAAACTAGTGACAACCATAAACATGTAAAAGGAACAAACATATAAAGAACAAATTATTTTTTCCTTTTACATTTCCCTGTGTCCGATCATTATTTACCAATTTCCTTTCTCTACCTTTTGTGTTGTTTTCTTGTTTCCTCTTTTGGGAAGTTGTATTGCATTGGTCACACTCCCTCCTAATGAGTTTGAATAGAATGAAACCTATGTCATGCGAGTGGGTGATAAAGATCAATTTTCTTTAAAAGACAGTCATTATTTCTTTGTCCAGTGGCAGCATTGTAAAGTGTGAAGGGTTAACTAAGGGTGTGCGAAAATTCAAAATTACAAATGATTAACTGGTTGAATATTCAATTAGAAACTCTGAATAGTAAGATCGAATAGTTAAGTCATAAATCTCTTTAAAGTCCTGTACAGACCATTAAGTTTACAGCAGCATGTAAACAGTTGGCACGAGACAAGGAGACAAGCGGGTAGCTAATTATCCGGTGGCACACAGAGTTAAAAATACACTTGTCCTTTGTTCAATTAGGGTGAAAGGGGGAATACTGTTGTTAGCAGAAAGAAAAAGGTGGCCAGTCTAAGTGTTGGAAGAAAGGGGAGGGGTTTTATAATGGCTGGTGGAGGGACAAATAGTTGGGAGCCACGTGAGTGACTCGTTCTCCTCGTTCTCCGGCTACTAGTGAAAGTGCTTGCAATTAAACATTTAGGGAAGGATAGAAATAGCTACTCTACCATATTTCAAGGCGTGTGAAAATGAATGGGCAAGAGGGGGAGGGCAGTATTGCAATGTCAACCATTTGAGTGCTTGTCAGTCTGTTAGGACAGGGAGGTGACCCGGACATAATAGAGATTACAAGGGGTGTCAAGTCTAGAGAATACTTAAGGGGTTTCAAACCTAGAAAATATTTAAGGGGTTTCAAACATAGAAAACATTAAAGACCATTTAAAAGGTTTCAAGCCTTAAACACATTCAAGGAGTGTCAAGCCTAGAGACCATTTAAAAGGTTTCAAGCCTTGAAAACATTTAAGGGTGTCAAGTCTACACAACATTTAGAAGGTTTCAAGCTAGATGACACTTAAGGATTGTCCAGCCTAAAGACCATTTAATAGGTTTCAAGCCTTGAAAACATTTAAGGGGTTTCAAGCCTAGACAGCATTTAAAAGGTAACAAACCTAGGAAACATTTAAAGGGTTTCAAACCTAGAAAACATTTAAGGAATGTCATACCAAGTGACCATTTAAAAGGTTCCAAACTGTGATATTACAGCGAGGATTGTCAAATATATAACAGTCCAACTTGATACAAGGTGAAGTCTATTCTGTTAATCCATGTTGTAGACATAAGACATTACAATACACATCCACAGATAATAAGTCCTTAGGGTACACCTCTGACACTCATCTTGGTCTTGGATAGAGAGTATAGTTCCTCACATAGCCGCAGGGTACTATCATCATATCTCCCCTCTAAATATAGAGAAGGTATATGGGTTTCCTGGATCGTTGACTTCTTTGATCGGGAGTGGATGAATTGGGAGAAGAACCATCAAGTCGAGGTACTTCAATTGCCACCTTTGAAGGCGTTGGATGAACTGGTAGAATTGACTCTCTTCTTGGAGATGATGAACTGTTATTTGCCAGCTCATCTGGCTCTTGCTGGACCTGAGGACCATTTTCATTAAGAGACTGGAGAGACTTTCGATTCCTTCTAAATTGTCCATCCTCTGTGTGGATTATGTACAACCGTTGTGTATCATGTTTCTTCACTATAGTACCTTCCTGGTTTCGGTCGATAATATAGAGTTTTGTTCCAAGGTTCAAATTTGTGAGAGGCTTAACTCCATGGTGACAATCATAGTTTTCTTGTTGTTTCAACAGTCTTTGTTCTTCTCTGTGGAACAGCTGGTCCAAGTTAACCAGTGAAGGAACACGGTTACTTAGCAATGTTGGTGTTAATCCCCTAAGTTTTCTCCCCATCAAGAGCTCAGCAGGGCTATAGCCAGATTCTAGAGGTGTGGAGCGGAGTATAAGTAAGGCTCTGTATGGGTCCTCACTCTTTTCAATATGATTTTTATAATTCTTTACTTCAGACTCTTTAAGGCTTTGTGAGTACTTCGGGCTGGATGTAACAAGTTTAAAATTATAATCTTTAGCAAGCTGGAAAAAATTTTCATTCATCATTTTGTTATGGATCTATTGTGAGCCACAATCAGGTCTAATAATTTCAGCTTCTCCATGCCTGGCTAGAATAGAATTAAGATGATTTATGACACAACTAGTAGTAAGGCGCCCCAGCAAAGCCATTTCTGGATATCTGGAGTAGTAGTCGGCAACAAGGAGATACCAGTTAACTTTCAACTTCAAAAGATCCATGCCAATTGTTTGCCAAGGCCACTCAGGAAACAAAGGTATTAAAGGTTCTGACTGATTTATCCTCAATTTGACACACTTGGCACAATTCTCAACAAGATCTCTCAGTTGTTTGGACAATCTTGGCCACCAAACGCTTTATTTAGCAAATGCTCTACATTTGGTAATCTCCTGATGACCTTTATGTAGTTAATTTATTATTTCCTTCTGAATGCAATTAGGAATTATTAGTCTTGCCTTTTAGGCCTTTTTGTAGAGATATTTTGTTTCGATACTGCCAATATGGTAATTACATTTCCGATATTTGTGACTTTAGAGGCCATCCGTCTTGGCAAAACTGCATGAGGTGGATACTAGCCTCATCCTTATGTAGCTTCTGAACAATTTCTGCCCACTTAGTGTAACATTAGCCGCTAGCTAAAGTTACAATACTAGGAATTGTAAACTTACCCAATTCTACAAGACGTCAGCGGCCATCCTCATGTAAACACTGCGAGCCACTTATCAACACACACCTGGCCGTCAAGACCTTCCTTGTAAGACTGAGGCGCGTCAACTAGAATACGTCACGCCGTTTCTGCTTGCCCAAAGACCATAAGAAGAAAAGAAGTAACACTCCACCAAGTTTACGAGCGGGCTTCTACTAGATCCGTGAGGCTCCTAGAACCTTCTCCACCCTGTCTACGTTCTTTGGTCCCCCCCTTGACTATGTTCTGCAAGCCGTGTTTTGTGCATATAAAAGACCAACCATGTGAAGTGTGAGCCACTCTTGGGCTGGCGTTGGAATTCGCCTGAACAGGCGAACGCTTCAAAATTAACGATGTAAGCTAAATTCAGTTTAGATGAAATCTTTAACGTTTCTAAAATTCCGTTTAGGCACTTTGGTGTTATTTCATAATGGATAGACTTGATCTTTCAAACTTGCGTTTTAGTGACTTTCCATGATAAATGGACTTAAAACTTTCATACTGGCATTAGGTTGCGTCTTCAAATATCTGCCTACATATAACTTAAAACTTTGCACTTAGCAGTATGCATATAGTAATTGGACTTTATGACTTTTCAGATTTAATATGTTAGTGAAACAAGTTACGATTTTACTTCGTTTGGGCATTTGTGTTGATTTAAATGACAAGGCAAAGTTCACAGTTAAGATTTAGATCTATTATGATTGAACGTAAAACTTCGGGCATAATAAATTTAAATTGCGTAAAGGTTGCTGGGATCATATTATGTTATGTATACTATTTATGATGTTACGTTTTGTGCACTTATATTATTGAGCGTAATCTCTAAAAACCTGCTTTTGTTAATTATTTTCAAAGGTTAATAAGTTTGGTGCTGAACTTATAAATTATGTCATTCATAATTTTACCTTGTCTATGAACTTTAAATATAAACCTCGTAAGGTGTTTCATTAAGCTAATGTTTATTGTATTAGGATAGTTCTTTTTGGTTGTTTTTGATGTTCACCTTGAACATGAATTACCTGCCGCCATCAGCGCACCATAGGGGTAAAAGGAAGTTGTTATAGCAACCAAGTTGTGGTTGTAAACGAGAGGTGTAGGCCAATCTAATGCATGGGTCAATCCAACACCAACATCTGGTAATACGTCAGTTAGGTTTAATCATATACCCCCTTCCCCTTTTTGGGACTGATGAGGTATTAATAATAATGTTTATAGGTTATATTTTGGTAATTGTCTTATTGAACTGTACGAGGTTAGGCTGAGGTTTATTTGTTGCTTTCACGCCAAACTGTAGCTTTCCTGAGTAAGCGTAGATGTTTGCTTTCAAATTTGGCGCTCATGGTATGAGGCCATTGGATAAGGTTGTAAAGACGTTACATACTTGATGATTGTTTATGTATTTATATCTATTTTTGTTCTCTTTTTTGAGAAGTTATAATAAATTATTCTTGATGGTGATATTCGTTCCTTCTTTATAAGTATCATCCTTCGGTTATTTTAAGTTAAGTAGTTCATGTGAGGTAATCACTAATATGGTATGACGTCTGGGCTGTGTTGATCGACCTTTGAGGGCGACCGTGAGAACTTGCCCTCTTCTATCTCTAATTGCGTGTGCTGGGTGTTATCTAGCTTACCCAGCGGGTATAACAAGCTCACTCACCCAGCCCACTCTATCGATTGTTATTGTGTTTTTTCTTAAATTTCCTTATTAAGTGTTTGAACCCTCTCTTTTGGATGGTAGATCCTAATTGTGGTTCATTAGCATCAGGCGCAGGAAGACCACAGACAACTTCTTGCACATAGACCATCACTTCTTCAGCTAGTTAATCCTTCCCAGCAAGTAGTGACTGCAGATTGTGGGAAAGAGCATCAGCAATTAGTAGATTTTTACCAGCTAAATAAACAATCTCAAACGAATACCTCATCAATCGAAGTCTAATTCTTTGTAGACAAGGGGTTATATAAGCTAGGTCTTTGGTGGTGAAAATAGGAACTAAATGTTTATGATCAGTCTCTATTGTTATTTGAATGCCTGAAATAAAATCAGAAAAGAGTTCACATGCCCAAGCGAGAGCCAGTCACTCCTCAATTTGTGCCCACTTTCTCTCAGCTTCACTAAGAGTTTGAGAAGCATAACTAACAGATCTTAGAGATCCATCATCTTGGTGTTGTAATAAAACTGCACCAATGCCATAGGATGATGCGTCAGCTGACAAAATAGTCTCATCATTGCACTTATATAAAGCAAGACTATGTGGCTTTGCTATGGTTACCTTTATGTTTTCAAATACTTGAGCCCATGGACAATTCCATAACCAGTTGACATTTGAGCAGAGAAGCTCATTGAGAGGTTGCGACACGGTAGACAGATTTGGGACGAACTTGGCCAGAAATGTTACAAGACCCAAAAATCCTATTAGCTTAGTTACATTAGTGGGAGGTTTCAATTTGAGAATAAAATAAACTTTCTTTTGGCCTGGAGAAACACCCTTTGCAGATACATTATGGCCAAGAAATTTTAATTGAAGTTTGCCGAAACAAACACTTTTCCTCATTTAGAGTCCAATCTGCTTCTTAAAGCCTAGAAAGGACCTTATAAAGCCGTGAGTCATGTTCCTTAATTGTTGACCCATATACTATAATATTGTCAAAATGGCAGACAACACCCTCCAATCTTTCTAAATACGCACTGACCTTCTTCTGGGAAACCTCCGGAGCAGGGGGTATCCCAAAAGGCTACCAAAGAAACCGATATCTTCCATACGGTGTGATGATTGTGGTTAGGGCTCTGAAAGAATTTGTGGGGGATACCTGCCAGAATCCTGATTTGGCATCTAGTGCGCCCCCTGGACCGGATAGAATTTTATTTGACGGCAAAAGCTCCATATATTGAAAATACTCCTCGTATGTCCTTTTTTCAATAATATTCACATCTGTGCCTGTATCAATTTTAACAGAAAGGTCTTGCCCACAGAATTTGGTGTTTACCAACCATTTATCATACAAATAATAAGTTTTTGTAGAGGCAAGGCTGACAAATTTGTCATCTTCATCTAACTTGTCCTCCGTGTCAACAGCATCAACTGATCTAAATCTACAACATTTTTCATAATGCCCTTTATATCGACACTGATGACAGCTAGCACTCCTAGTAGGACATTTGGATCTAGGGTGTTCATTATTACTACCACACCAAAAACATGATTTTCTAGTTTTACTTTTATCTTCATTAGATAAAGTGTTCCTACTATAGCATTTTTTAAATTTCTTTTCAAACAAAAGCACAAACCTTGTCAGCTGCAACTTGACTGTCTCCTTTTAAAGTTCCCTGCTGTTTATTCACTTTCTCAGATTTGTATAGCAGAATTAACAGCTTTTTCCAGAGTTAATTTGGCATCTAATTATAGTCTAAACGAGATATTTTCATCTATAATACCAACTACGACTATCTCTAATGGCTTTGTCATAAAAAGGGACAGGAAAGTTGCAATCCTGAGCAACAGTATGAATATCTGTAACATAATCGCTTAGTGACTCACCCTTTTGTTGGAATATAGAATGGAACCGTGCTTGTTCAAAGATTATGTTTTTGGTGGGAATAAAATGACTGTCAAACTACTGAAGGACTATATCAAACTTCTTTTGATCGACTGATGATAGCTTGAACGAAAGAAAAATAGTTTCAGCCTGAGGGCTCATCAAATAAATCAAAGAATTTACTTGATCTTCTTCCTCCTTCATCATACCTGAAGCTCATCAAATAAATCAAAGAATTTACCTGATCTTCTTCCTCCTTCATCATACCTGAAGGCTCATCAAATAAATCAAAAATTTACTTGATCTTCTTCCTCCTTCATCATACCTGAAGCACGTCTGAAATGCACCAAACAATCTTTCCATGATTTCCATCCCAATGTCAACTTGAAATCAAAAGGGTCTGGAGCCGATATTTGATACACATGAACCGACATATTGGAATTTTTTTTTATCTATGTTGGAACTGTTCACTTCACCTTAGCTATACTTAAATAGAGCACAATATCCAACCACTGCCACCATGTGATATTACAGCGAGAATTGTCAAACTCTGTACAAGGTGAAGTTTATTCTGTTAATCCATGTTGCAGACACAATACATTACCATACACATCCACAGATAACAAGTCCTTAGGGTACACCTCTGACGCTCAACTTGGTCCTGGATAGAGAGCGTAGTCCCTCACATGGCCGCAGGCCGCTATCATCACACAAACCTAGAAAACATTTAAGGAGTGTCAAACATAGAAAACCTTTAGCCTAACATCAAGCCTAAAGAACATTTAAGGGGTCTCAAACCAAGAGATGATTTAAATGCTTTCAAACCTAAAAAAAAAACATTAAATGGGTGTCAAGCCTAGACAAAATCTCAGGGTGTCAAGCTTTAGAAGGTTTCAAACATATACATTTAAGGAGGGTCAAGCCTAGAGAACATTTAAGGTGTTTAGAGCCTATAGAAAGTTTAAGAGGTGTGTCAAGTATAGAGACCATTTAAAGGGCATTAGTACCATTGGCAACTCTAGAGCTTCGTATGGATACATGACTTCAGCTTTATTATGGTAGTGTACGTCAAGCAGCCTTGTTGTGTTGGCACAGAAGCACAGACGTAAGCTGATACTCCTTGGGTCAACTGTTTGAACTTAGTGTTTGATAATTTCGTTGGCTGGTCAGTGATGAAGCATCAGAGTATCAAGGGCCGGGAAGTGTTGATTAGCTTGTAAAAAGAGCAAAACATTCAGTAGAGTTCTCTTCGATTACAATTCTGGCTGGATATCCGTCATTTACTTTCGTAGTTGGTCTATCATTATGAAAAGGTCAAGATTTTATGATTACAATCTTTGTTCTGGATTGTTCCGCGAAAATTTTCGTTTGTTCCGTTTTGATAAACCCAACAATGATATGCTTATTATATTGGGGAAAACTTTACGGTAGACCTCCCCCCCCTCTCCCCCCATACATTTGGAAAATTTACTGTTTCATTGTTTGTTCCGAATTGTTCCTCAAAAAGTTTCGTTTGCTGTGTATTTGTTCTTGCACAAATAGGACGTAAATTTGACACTTTCTTTACTCATGAGGGGCCAACTTCATGGAAATATCTCCCCCCCACACACTTTTAAAAATTCATGGTGTTTTGATTGCAATCGTTTGTTCCTCGCTTGTTCCGGATTGTTAGACACATGTTTTTGCTTGTTCCGTTTTGAAAAACCCACAAATAGTATGTTTACATTGGGGGAAGAGGGACCAACTTCATGGTAGCTCATTCTGGTTTGAATAAGATCGAGGCACTTATGTTAAATTAGTCTATTTTTAAATGATATCGATATTTTATAATCCATAAATACTCAAACCTATTGTTTTTAATCAAATAGCTGTAGGAATGATAAGATAATGTTGAAAATTAACTATGTATCCTATTTGTTTGTCATGTTTGTAAAATCTATATAAACGATTAGACGCTGAAATTAAACGATGGGATGGGAATTTTTTTTTAAACTAAATTTTTATAAATCAATATTATATTTACCAGAATTCAAGAGTTTAGCTGTTAAAAGACTTTATTGATTAGCTATTTTTTATTTTCCATTTGTAAAGGCACGTGTTTGATTTAGTCATGTGCATTCATTTCGATTTTTTGTTTAATTTATTAGTTTGGTTTTTTGACAAATTTTTAGCAATTTTTTAAAATTTCAGGCTATTCTATAGATATTTTTAATCAATTTTTTTGGAAATTTATTCTAGGTCCTGTTAGTAAACTTTGATTTGAAAAAATAATTTTTACTGTCGAGGAGTTTCTTAGTCTTCTTCGTAAGTGTCAGAGTTGGAATAATTGACATTTCCTTCCAATCATGTCTCTTTGCAGTCAAAGGTACTACTTACTACATCATAACAGTAATAGTACCAAACAAAAGGAGGGTGCGATGTCAATACTTTAGGATAACCTAATTATGAGCTCTCTTGAGGGGGTGGGGGAAGACGGAGGTAAGATCTCGGGTATCTTTCGGTAATTTCACAACAGCCCAATTAGACGAAACCAATATTTTGAAGCTTAGGACGAAGCGAGGCCTAAAAAAATATTTTTCTTTACTATGAGTTTTATGGCATGCAATAAGTTGAAGACCAAGTTTTTGTATTTCTGACTTGCTCCACCATTTTATTGCTTTTTTGTGCATAGTGAGCGAATCAAAGACAATATTTTTCATACTTTGAAACAGAGGGTGGGACATTCTTTACTTGACGCCCTGTGTTACTATACAGGTCGCACATACAAAAGGCCATCATCTCTAGTGACACTAGTTTATTTAGCGTTTGTAGGAGATCTAAGAACTAACAAACTAAAATATAATGCACAATAATCTGGAACAAACTAATAAAGTTATAAAATAAAAAATACAAATTTTGTTATTTTATCCCGTTGAGGTGAGGAAACGGAGTTTAGCATAGTGATAAAAATATAATAATTTTAAAACTATCAACATGAAATAAACACATTTTTTTAAAGAAATTCAGGACGAAATAAAGATAAACATGTTAAGGAACTCAAACAAAATAAAAACAAACTTTAAACAAAAAATGTTCAAGTTTTGAAATAATGTGAGAGAGCTACTACTAGCACCGCGTCTTACTACCCGTTCGGGTTACACGCTAGCTACTACTAGAAAAAATTATCGTTTGCAAAGATAAAATACTATTTTTAAAAGTTGTATGTGTTCATGTGGAGAATATGGTTGCCATAAAGGCGTCAATCTACGCTCCTAGTGTAAATAAATCTTCTGTTGTCCTGCCTAAACGAAATGTGCGTTTTTTTAGAAACCTTCCGGAACAAAAAGGAACAAATTATTGCAATCATAAAAATATGGATTTTTAAAAGATGGGGGAAGGGAGTCTATCTCATTGACGTGCAATGTAAACATACAATTTATGGGCGTATAAAGACATATCAAACTATTTTTTCCTGAACAATCCGGAACAAACGAAGAACAAATTATTGTAATCATAAAATTTATTTTTAAAATGTTTTTAGGGGGAAAAGATGGTGAGGCAGATTCGTGGAGATCCAAAGTAAACATAATATCATTTGTGAGCATATCAAAACGGAAAACTGATTATTTTTTTGCGGAACAATCCGGAACTAACGAAGGAAACAGTATTGTAATCATAAAAAAAAATGTTTTTAAAAGAGGAGAAGGGTGAATTCATGAATGTCAAATGTAAAGTATAGTTAATTTTGGGGATGTATCAAAACGTAAATAAATTTTTTTTTAACAATCCGAAATAAATGATCGCAACCATAAAAATTTCATTTCTCAAAAGTGAGGGGAAGATATCGTAAAGTTGGCACTACCAATGTAAACATACCATTTGTGGGCCTATCAAAACGGACAAACGAAATGTTTGCTGGACAATCCGAAACAAGCAAATGCAATAGTAAATACATGCATTTTTCAAAGTGGAGGGGCTACCGTAAAGTTGGCCCCTCACGAGTAAGTGTCACAAGTTCATGTCCCATTTGTGCAAGAACAAATGCGGAACAAATGAGAGCCTTTTGCTGTATAATCCGGAAACAAACGATCGGAAACCATAAAAATGTGTGCTGTGGAGGGGTGCGGGGAGGGGGGGGGGTGTTACTGTGAAGTTGGCCACACCAATGTTGACATCATTTGTGGGCCTATCAAAACAGAACAAACGAAAATATTTGTGGAACAATCTGCAACAAGTGAAAAACAAACAATTGCAATAAAAAAAAACTTGAATTTTTAAATTGGGGGAGAGGGCAACTTCGCGGACGTATTTTTTTTACAGTTGGTACCTACGCATGGTACAAATTGTGGGATTATTTAAGAAAATATTAAATATCTATCCATGATTCCTGTTATATTATTTTTGACGGAGGTATCTTTCTTATCAATAATCAAGGTATATCATCCACATTTTCCTATACAACTAGAAATTCTTCATTTTCAATTGAACTAATCTCACTACTATCATCTTCTTCAGAGCTTTGGAACTCTGAATCGGTACATTCAACATCAGAATACTTGTGTCTAGTAATGTTATAATTTGAGTAAGGAGGGATTTCTACCACACCGGACATGTACTCTGTATCACACATGTCTTCTCTGTAATAGAAACAATATTAGGGCCTAAATTATCATTTCAAAACGTATATTATTTATTCTGATAAAAAAACAGGCAAATAATGATTTTTCATTAGAGATAAAGCGTATTATAAAGATAAATATGTTTTATACAACTATATAAGCTGTAATTTATATATATATATATATAGTAATTTTTTGATTACATATTTTCTACCTGATTCACCAACCGATTCAAGTTCTTATCGAAGTTTGGCTTTATATAATATATGCTCACTTTGATATAATATATTATTATATGTCACATGACTTGCACAAATGAACAACGTAATCATCAGTTTTGTTCAATTTTCTCTCTCTCTCTCTGGTGTAATTATATATATATATATATATATATATATATATATATATAATTACACCAGAGAGAGAGAGAAAATCAGGTAGAAAATATGTATTCAAAAAATTACTAGGAACTTGCAGCAATAAACTCGAGTTTACAATAAAAAGGTGGGTTTATTAATAATTTACCTAGACAAATAAAAAATATATATATAATTTTTACACATTATTTGGTGGCTTTCCACATGTGTTCTCTTTCTATAGTTTTCCAACCCACTCTCCAAGTAAATATGGTGCATTTACTATAAAATTGTGTTTCCTTCTCCTTGCACCCTAGAATAACTCAAACCTCAAAACCTAATCACTAAATAATTCAAAGTGTCTAAAAACATTGGAGAGCGATTATATTTAAGTTACATCTTATTTACCCGCCTCGGTGGCGTAGTTGGCTAACGCGCTTGTTGTGTTGAGCTCGACTGCTGAGGATGGGGAGATCGAGGTTCGAATCTCGGTCGGGTGAACTGGGGGTGGTTTTCCCTAAATGGTTTTCCACCCTCCCTCCACGCTAAAGCGGGTTCACTTCCTCTAATTCAACCTTCCCAATTCCTAATCCATTTGCGTAATTAGTACTCAAAGCGTAAAACCCGAACGGGTAGTAAGACGCGGTGCTAAATATTATTATTACATCTTATTTGGATAAGAATGCTTCAGTTATTTTGATTAAATTAATCCAAATAAAAATCGTTCTCTCCCTCTCACACATAATTTTTTATGAGTCATATGTAATAAAATACATTCCTTTGTGAATGAAATAATTATTTTATTAGATTATTTATTTGCAAAAAAATAATTTAAAAAATCGGTAGAAAGACTGTCGTTACAATAGTAAATAGCGGTTTTTCATTTGAAGTAAATTCAAAGTGCTCACACTCTTGTAAATGCAAACATCAATTACTACTATAATATCATACTTGGGCCTAAAATTACTCTCTAAGTGAGTTAAAAATACATAAATAATTAACACTATACCTTCCTATATTGTTTAGGTGCCCAACAGGGTATCTCACTAATTGGCACATTATCATTATAGATTACTTATATAGGAACTACAACGTTTAACTTGACCTAATTATACCCTTATAGGTGAGATTAACAGAGAAATTCTAAATATTCCAATAGAATAGTTTTCAAAATTTAAGCCATATAAAATGCTGGAAAAATTGCATGCTTAAATGTAGATTCTTGCATTCACACAATTTTTAAGGCGATTAATAATTTATTTCTTATCAAGCATATTTTCAAGAGGCCACTCAATTAACAGTTTGACAGTTGTGGGAGAGAATGTAAGAAAATACAGGCTATAAATGTGATATAATTATAGTATCATAGCCCGACACGTTAGCTCAGTCGCTAGTGGGATGGTCTACAGTGCAAAGGGCTTCGGGTTCGATTTCTGGTAGGGGCGTAGAATTTATTATTTGAACACTTCTCGGCCTTCTTCCGGATGTTGTATATGTCTTAGAATTCAATAATTCTATTTAACTGGAAACTTGCCATATTCCTAAAATTATCAAATATTAGAACAATATAATCAATTTAATTGTAACCACTTGACTTTTTGGGTTTGCTTCTTAAGATAAAGTGCATGTATATATATATATTAATGCTTTCATAATCACCATTTATGCCCACATTATATTTACCTATAACCTAGGCCTAACTAATTTGAGGAAAATCGCCCATATGATTTAAAATGTAAATAATCACGAAATTTTAATGTTATAAAAATGTAATTAATCAATAAAATTTATCATGCAGATAATCCCATATGAACCAAGATCTAAGTCTGAATGACAGTATAAATATTCTACCTCTAATAAAAATATAAATACATATAAAAACATAAGTAATTTAATTGAAAATAATAATTGCAGTGTTCACTAAATTGAAGATCGTGAAATTATTTTTTCCATATGCATATTAATGTATTCAGAGTAATAAGTTTTGCCAATTTAAACTATATAAAATAATGTTTTTTTCTGCATTAATAATGACTAAACTAGTTCAAATAGCTAAGAAATTAAAACACTATAAACTGCCCAAATTGCAATTTTTTCATGAAAAAGAATTTTTTATACAATGGCTGTAAAAAGTGTTTTTAAATGTTAAATATTTATTTCATTATTCTTGATATACAATGTGTCGAAACCTTGGGCGATCGCTTACAGCCATTTATTGTTTATTAGATTGTATATTCTGTGTTATTGATTCTGGAAATCCCTAACATATAAAATAAATATAAAGCCTATCTGCCTATATAATACATTATGCTCATTCTCGGTTTCAAATCTTTACGTTTTCCAGGTTGTGATGGAAGGAACCATTGTCCATTATTTTAATATATATATATATATATATATATATATATATATTTTCTTTACAGTTCAGAGAGATCACAAATAAAACACATCTAAAAATTACTACAACATGTTTTAATAATGAAATAACCCTGATAGTGGTATAAATATTAATATCACTACCATATGAGTCTACCCGAACGGTTAGTAAGACACGTTGCTAAATATTATATTTAATATGAGTCTAAATATTTTAAGAGACAACTTGTGAATGATCGTTCAACCAGAAATCTCGCATGGACTGCAGATTACTTGTGTGTCTGTGATAATACAGCTGGAGTAACTGCTGTGGAGGCGGGCTATCACCCGTTCTTGTCGACTAAGCTACACTTCCCTACAAAGTTTTGATCCCGAGAGCCAACTTGGAGTTTAAGTGCATATTTTTATGTCATACGCAAATCAAGTTATTCAGTAAAACATTGCATATTTAAGTCTGAATATATTTTTAATCTTAAGTATATACATTTATACATCGCATGAATACTAATATTTAATATTTATAGATGAATTAGTATTAATAAACAATTGTTGAATTGTGTTGATTTTAAGGGAACTTTGAGTATATTTATATAGAGTATGCTTATAACTACGGTAAAATCCCAGCTTTATCAAATAGGTATAGTATTAAAGATACTAAATTTTAATTTTCAAAATTTTATTTCAAAAAGTTTGACCTAAAACTTGATTTGGAAAACGTAAAAATTGAAGTTTCTTACCCTCATAGCTCTTGAATAAAAACAGTTAAAAATAAATTGTTTATGTTTAACATTTCATAGAATAAAACTCTTTCGAATGACGAAATAAAAAAATTCTGTACATATGGCCTTAAAGGGGTCAAGAACTAATTTTATCATTCATTACAATTGTGTTGTTTTAGTAAATTTATTGTTGTATAACATGAAAGTGGCAGAGCTATGAACTGACACTAGTAATACATTTAGTATACAGCCAGTCCCTGTGATGAACTGATTGAAGGTGTTTCTTGTAGGGTCATTTGGTGGCTTAGTAGAGTGATGTGCAATAGTATCTTCTGACTCAGTAAGAAAAGCAACAGGAACATACTGCAGTCCAAATTTTCCTAGTAGCCTTTTCACTGCTGCATAGGCTTTCGTCTGACAGAGGAATTGCTTAGGATCCAACCAAATTTTGGGTTGAGTACCAATAATCACACAAACAAAAGTAGGCCTTGCATATTATAAAATGAGACCGTTATTAATCACCCCATTATTTTACCCTTTCTAATAATAATAATGTTGTAAGTTAAAGGAAATATAATCTCTATACTGACCAGTCAAACATTCTCCATGCAATTTTTAAATTTAAATTTCTGTCAAAATCTTATCACAAAATTTAAAAAATTTGATTTAGGTGAAACCCGTTGTCTAAAAAATTGTATCAAAGGTTTCTCTCAATTTCCATATTCTTTTTTTAAGTTTGGTCTTTTTTTTATTAATACCAGCTCAAATAACATTGTTTTGAAGTAATTTATTGCATTTTGCATACAAAACCACATTTTCAATAGGAATTTAATAATTTAAATGAGTTTTATCAAAAATATAAGAAAAATCCACTATATGATTTGTACTATTCGGTATTCGTTCGAAATTTTGATATTCAATTCAATAAATAATCCTATTCGCGCGCCCCCAGTGTTAACTATGTTCTTATTTTCATTGCAAAAGACATATTGTGTTGGTTCATTTTATGTGTTTATGTCCTTCTTGAACATACTAATCTCACTTCTCAAAGTCAGTATGTGATTTTTGTATTGTCTTTCCACCCCTCTAATGCACAACTTAGCCAAAGTTGAGTCATGGCTCTGCACATACGTGTAGGAAGAATAAACTAAAAAAAAAAATGTTTTCACATATAGCTGTGCAGGATCCCGAACATCGAGGAAAAAATTTGGGAAAATGGTTATTTTAGAAATTTGGGTAGGAAAAAGTACGACCATCAAAGTCGTGTTTGTATTTAATTTCACAAAAAAATTTGTTTAATTTATTAAATTTCTATCAACTTATTTTCCACTAAGCACTGACACTCGAAACTTCAGTCACTAATTTGTAACTCCTTACAAAATATTAT
Organism: Timema cristinae; assembly: GCA_039000515.1. Lineage (NCBI taxonomy): Eukaryota > Metazoa > Arthropoda > Insecta > Phasmatodea > Timematidae > Timema > Timema cristinae. Next base: position 80,221,760 of record JBCFYV010011172.1, read on the forward strand.
TATTATTAGCACCGCGTCTTACTACCCATTCGGGTTAACGCACTTACGCTAATGTGTAATGGTAGGAATGTGAGATGAAATGAAGGACCTACAGTTAACGTGAATCCGAACCACGGTGGAGCTGGCATTCCCACATTCACAAGATGTCCATACAAAATAACCAGCACCATTAAATAACATAACCATACTAGATGTAATTGAGGGAAATATCTAGCTCTAAAATTTGCATTATATCAAAAATTTTACTCAACTCTTGTTGGGAAAAATATTTAGTTCTTATTTGGAAAACTTACAATTTAAAAATAATTAAATATAAAATTTTAAGTGTAGCCTACATATTTTTACCTTTAATTTTTTTTTTTTTTTTTGCGCAAGATTATAGAAAGTAAATGTATTGGCCATACCAATAACTGCAACTGAATTGGAATTTTTGTCCTTTTTCCTTACTATTCAAAATTTTGCTGACATCAACCACTATATTTAACTCAATTTAAACTATCAAATTATTTAAATTTTTTAATGGTAATGAATGGGAATACTAAGCTTAGACTAAAACTATAAATCTGAAAAATATATATATAATCCTAAAGTGAAAAATCATTTTTAAATTATTTTCCCCTTTTCTGGGGAAAATTGTTATTTCCTGAAGTAAAAATGTCATTCCTGCACCGCACTAGTTTCACAACTATTTTAAACTGTACTAGTGTAAGATGATCTTTTAATGTCTCAAATGATCTCACTGAAATTTAACTTCGCACTACCCAATGACTCGTGACTTTATGCTGAAATCCTTTAACCACCTCATAGAGTGGAGTGACATAATTTCAGATTATGTATGTGCCTAAAAATATTACATGAAGTTGTGACCTTAATAAAACAATGTTTGTAATATATATTGAACCTGTTAAATTGGAAATTGGCTCTGAAATACTGAAAAAAGTCGGGTAATTTTAAAATATGGCTTGGTTGGACAACCTGCCACTGCAAAACAGCTTCTTTCTCACTCACTGACCTTGTATTCTCAACAAACCCCCTCCCCTTCCCCTTTCCATTCATTGATGACAGACTTAGTTATTTAGAAGAAGTTACTTTCAGTACACTATCAACCCCCTCACCCCTCAACCCTCTCCTAACAACAGGACAAAGGACAAGGATGTATGTGTCACTGATGAGTTACCAGTACCTGACATGTGCACTCCTTCTAACAAAAGATAGGTTTCAAGAATCAGTGAGCAAAATCATGATCATTATACTGACAATCAGTATTGGTCCAGCCCTGATTATTACCTATCAAGGTAACAATGTGCACATACATTTAAAAGTTTGATTGTAGGATTATATCTTTGATAATAAATTTTGGAATGTTGATAGGTGCCTCAGTGTTGCTACTTCAAGCCTCAGCCAACCTGCAGAGCCAGGTGAGGTCATGGTCCTCTATTAAATACAAGGCTGCTTTCACTCGGGTACTGTACAGATACCTGTGTGATCACCCCACTACAGATATCATCGACAAGGTCCCAAAGTAAGTTCAAACTAAACTGACACACTACCACTTAACAAACCTTTGCAGACAGCCACAGGCTTGATGTTATACCTTGTTATTATCAGCTTGGTGCTAGCGACGGCTTTACAAGACATGTCATACATCCCCTTTGCTTTGGATCTGGTTCGTTGCTTGCACAACACACCAGAACTATCAGCTGTTTCTGCTACCATTTTTGAACCTCTGGTGTCTGTATTCAGCCAACCAGACAGTCCAACCACTCTTACTACACTACCTCATGTGCTTCTGATATTCCAACATGAAATACTCTACAGAGAAATCTGCCAGCCCCAGGTATTGTTATACTTATATAGAAAAATGAAAATATGAGTCAGAACAAACTAAAAGTTAAAAAGCTTGTTATTAGAAATTAAAAATACAATAAAAATGAGTCAAGCGACACTCCCTCCTAATGAGTTTTCCAATAGAATGAAACCTAGGTCAATGGATTAGGTGGTAATGCTCGATATTCTTCACGAGGCAGCCCTTACCCTTTTGTCCAGTGGCATCAATTTAAAGTGTGAACTGTGTTCTTATTTTCATTGTAAAGGCTATATTGTGTTTGTTCCCTTTTATAAGTTTCTCTCCACCTTTCCTGTACATTTTTCCAGTGGCATATTCTCTGGGTATGTTAGTTCAATGCTGTCTGTGTGAACTGTGTAAATACTAATTTTTGAATTGTTAATAAATATACATGTAATAAATTATTAATTTTAAAACTAATATTGGTTCATATTCCAAGAATACTTTGTTTTAAGTAATTCTTCTTCCAAAAGGTTCTACTTTGCACAATAGGAAACCCAGGGATTGCTACTTGAAAAAACGCAAGGCAAGCTAAGGAGGCTCTAATGACCTTGGCCAATGAGCTCGGGTTTTCACAACCCAGGTCATGCTGTTCCTGTGAAGCAATCTAAGCATTGTGCCAACTATTGAAAAAAGATTCAAGATCACAATGTTTATTTATTAAGCTAATTTAGTATAGTTTAAGTAAAAATACATAAAATAAAATATAATTAATTATATTATTATTATTATTATTATTATTAGCACCGCGTCTTACTACCTGTTCGGTTACACGCACTTACGCTAATGTGTAATGGTAGGGTGATTGTGAGATGAAATGAAGGACCTACAGTTTAACGTGGAATCCGAACCACGGTGGAGACCTGGCATTCCTCACATTCACAAGATGTCTTGTCAGAGGTGAAGGAAGGTTTGGTAATCAGTTAAATCTTTGCCGGGACCGAGATTGAACCCGGCCGCCAGCATAGAAGTCTGACACCTTACCCCTAGACCACCAGGTCACCAATTAATTATAAAATCATAGTTAGTACGAACAAGCTTTAAATTATGCACTAATTAAATACATTGATTTATGTTTAGGTATTCTAGTCACATATATTATCATGTATGTGCAAACACATTTAACCATCTTTAAAACTTAGGCATTTCAGCATGATAAGTTGGAATGGGTGGGGAAGGGGGAGGGGGTGATGAGGCTACTTTAACCGTTGTTGACGGTAATTCTTGTTTTTCTTTAGTAGAAAGGATCATGGAGTTTTAATAGTGTTCTTTTAGTTTTTGTTTTACATTAATAACTTATTTATTTGTATGTTTTTTCAATTGTTAATTTTGTGTGTAACGGTAAACATTTTGAATATTAGGCTTAAGTCTGAAGCCTGGTCTTAAAATGTAGCATATACATCCAACACATCTTCAATGTTAGTTATACTTAATATTATTTAAATTTCTATCAACATTATTTGTGGTATTGGGGAAAAGGGGAAAGGGGGTCAAATACCCTGATTGCCCCTCTCCCCCGTGGGTGCACCACTGCTTACAGCAAAAGATATGTGTAAATATCTTAGCAATGAATATATGCAGTAGCGATAGAGTATTAATAGTCCGAAATAATCTCCCGTATGTTAGTCAGAGTTTACACCTCCAAATAGCTTCTGGAGAATAAATTCTCAAGTTGGGAGACTCGCTTGTTTCCAAGCCGCATTGTGTGAGATAAGTTAGGCTTTATACAATAGTTTTGATTGCAACGTAAGTTGGACAATCAACCAAATTCCCTATCACCAAGATTTGATGGACGCTTGATCGATGTATCACTTCATTTTACTCTTATTATGATTGTTTGCTTTGGGTATTGCTAACTGTGTGCTTTTAATTACACTAGGCTAATTGAATAGGATCTGTCTCTCTTATGCATTCAGACAGAAATATGCCCATACCACTCTTAGCCCCGATATTAATATTTACTTAAATTTCTAATCATGTAATATCATTACAATTTGAGGACCGTTTATGTGGTCTAGTGGTCATAGGTTCTGGCTATGTACCCAGAGGTCCCGGGTTTGATTTCCGGCACGTCCAGATTATCTGGGAAGCAGTGGGTCTGGAATGGGTTAGATTCAGCCTAGAGTGGACTACTAGAATAAAGTAGTAGTGGCTCCGGTATAGAAAGCCGAGCTTAAAGGCTGGAGTAATTGTTGTGCTGACCACATGACACTCTATCCGCAAGAGTTGGTACTAATTTGCCAAACAGTTTGGTAGCCACTCGGTAGGTATAGCATATGGGATGGGGGCTGATGGGGGGAGGGGTGGGGGGTTGGTTTCAAAATGTCCTAAGTTAGCATAGAGTTAAGGGAAATAATGTTCGAGAACCACTATTTTATAGGGACACATCTTCAAATATATGCCTTGAAATAACACCTTGATGTTCTTGGACAACAGTGGTTGAGGGTCCTCGGCCCCCAAATCTCCGTTGAAATTTTTAGAGTACAGCATACCTATTAATTTTTCTCAGAATACGCCACTGAATTTTTCCAAATATAACAAAATACCTCATAAAGCGAAAAGAGGTTTTTCTTAAAAAGACAGGTTTAATATTTGAAATAGTTAATTGTTCTTTCCTCACAGCTAAACGCAGTTTTTGTTAAATTTGTTAAAATTACATTTTAAATACCTCACGCGAATCATTTTTGTAGTATTAATTTCCTTTCTGATTGTTAGCCATATTCCATTTTATAACAAGCTTTTTAACATTTTATTTTTTAAGATTAATATTTTGTGTAGGTTATACAATTTATTTCATAAGTTCATTGCAAATCCATACCTTATTAAAATCAATATATCTATAGCTCTCTCTCTCTCTCTCTCTCTCTCTCTCTATATATATATATATATATATATATATATATATATATATATATATATATATATATATATATATATATATATATATATATATATTATGTATACATATATGTATACATAATATGGAAAGAAAGAAGGAGACATAGCAGCTCTAGACTAAAGAATGTTAATTGATTAAATGCATGGCTGAATATTTCATGGTAGAGAAAAATATTAAATAATCAAATTAATTATAAATTGTGTTGGTTTGTGTGTTACAGCGGACCTTGTTGTATTTGGCTGAGCATGTGTTGACTAAAGAAGTGTGCGAGATTATCAGTTGGTCTCTCGGACACCAAATCCTCTCTCTCTGTCACTCCTACATGAAGGAGTTTGATGTAACCGAGTGTTTTAACGGTAACTGGTTATTCAATTATATATTTTGGTTAGGGATGAGACCCTTGAATCTTTGACTCCCTTGAATGCTTAAGGATATTTGGGAAAATCTCGGATTTGAGACTTGGAGCTCTAATACGACTTAATGGTGGTTCAGAATCAATTTATAGTCATAAGATTAACTTAACCAGGTTCCAGACTGGTAATTTAACACTTAATTGAATGTATGAATCTAACAATGAACAAACACAAGAGTATAGTTGAGTAAGGTAGAATTTAAAGGAAGTCTACCAAGTAGGACTAGGCCTATGCCAAGAACCAATCTGATTTATTGGCCAATATTGGCATATTTGACCAATGATACTAGGTTTTTTATTGTACAAATATTTTATGCTGATAGTTCTAAATCTATAGATATATTTTAAATTCTCAAGTCATGAAAATATAATTCATAGTTCAAACAAAAATATTTAAATACAGTGTATAAAGATTTCCTCAAGTAAGTTAAACACTATCAAAAACATTATTAGATAGGCCAGTATGATTTTATTTGCTGTGGATTTATAAAAAGTTAAAAAAAATACTATATTACGGCTATAAGTAATTTAGTTCTAATTTAATACAAGTTGTATACCAACTTAATAAGAAATAATACCTACATCTTTCAGTATGTGCTGAGGCTCATGAATGCGCACAGCATTTTTCTTTCTATTTAAATAATTTTCGTTTTGAATTTGAGTTATCTATATTTTAGGTACCCTCTATTTTTTATATTGACTGAATTAACTAAACTTTTTTTTTTACCTAACTGTAACTTATTCACACAGCAAAACAATGAATATGTCCCTGATAACATATCATTATTAGAGCCCTGCGAGTACTTGGATTTCGAGCTTTGAGCCGAGCTCGTCCTTTAAGCTCGAGATTGAGATTGAAAGTTTTGAAAGCTTGTCATTTTCGAGCTTTCACTTGATGTACTTAATGGTTAATTTTTAAAACTCATTAGTAAGTATAGGCTATTTAATTGAGATAATATCAGCATTTACACTTATAAATCATTCAGTAACTTAATAGAACTTTAAAACCACTTTTGACTCGTAAAGTTATTCAATACTGTCATCCATTTTGAATTATACTTGATTGTAGTTGTTTACTTATATTACCATGACAAAGCAATGAAAATAAAAATAGCTAAGACGATTATTAAAAGATTGAATGATTCTCTTTACTATTTTTACCTGGTTCATTTCTAAAATAATAATGTATGTTAAATTAAAAATGTAATATCAAAAGGATCTTTATTAAAATTTTCAAACTTAAGATATTTAAATTCATATTAATTAATACGTTTAACTACAAATCTATTACTAGTTTAGTTACTATTTAGTTACAGAATGATGTTGGTTAACCTGTCTAAAATCAATGTTGATCTTATTTATTGCAATACATATTTTACCAAACTTAACACGTTTATATTAAAAAAGCATTTGCTATTTTATATTTTTTGCTAGAAAAATTATTTTAGCCATATTATTTTTAATTTCAAAGTATGAGAATCAACATTTATAAGCATTAAAAATGGAATTGAATTAAATTTCACAATGTCTAACAAGAGCCTGTACAACGTGCATGTGCAACTGCACACAGAGGAATGGAAATGAAACAGAAGACATGACCATGCATGATTACACTAAGGAATAATAAACGAAATACGAAACAACTTCACATTTTTAACTATTTTAATTCTTACGTTTTCATATAGAATAAATTAAGTTTCTGAAGTATATTGTGTTGAAATATTGACTTATTAAAATGTCAATTTTTTAAAATTTTAATCAAGACAGTGTAGAAACACTGTACAAACAATGTAAAGTGATAGTGAAGAAGTCAAACTGTAAGGATAGTTAGGTTAGGCCCAGATATAAACACACACGTTTTTTTTTTTTCTTATATTTTACAAGTTTTCTACTTTTTCAAACTTCCACAGTTGCATATTGTTTCGAATCTTCGGAAATATCTATTTTTCATATGAAGGGACATTAATGAAAAAGTAATCTTTCTGAAAATTCAAAACATTGTGCTATTGTGGAGGTTTTGAAGAAGTGTTAACTGTAAAAGTGATTGGATGAATGGAGAGAGAGTGTGTTTTTATATCTAGGCCTAATCTATCATTTAAGGTTGACTTTTTTCACTCTCACTTAACTTAAATTATTATGCAGTGTTTCTACACTGTCTATTGTAAATTTCTGAGCCATCATGCAATTATTCATGTTATTACTTTTTTATATAAATTGTTGGTGTAATTTTAATGTCCTTAAGACATGTGTATTGAAACCATTTTAACTATATTTTCTAATAGGCCCTATTTTTTTAGTGTTGTGATTATTTTTAAATTGTGTTTATTATAAGTGTTATTTAGAATTTAAAAACCGAAATTTCCATTTATTAATTCTTTTTTTAAACATATTTATATTTATAAAAATGAGTGTTATTCATATTTTAAGAACCTGTGTTTTAGTATATTTTTCAAATCTGAAATTTTAAAGATATTATACCTATTTACATTTAAAATAATCAACTATATATTCTATTCTTAAAATATTAAAATTATGACTGTATTTGAACTTGACTCGAACTCAGGATTTTTAGGAAGTACTTGACTCGAATGAAAAAAAACCAAGCTCGCAGACCCCTAATCATATTGTGCTATTGCATATTCAAGGAGCTAGCTGAACAGAACCGTGTTCAGTAATCATGTGTTTTAATTTTATTCGTGGTGTGTGACATTGGCTGGATGCTGATTATTGAGTGCTCCAAGATCCGCTGAATCGACCGCTCACTGAGCACGCCCAAAATCATCTTAAGGGTTCAAATAATGTCGACGTACCAATTTACCACTGTTGTAAATAGTTTAGTTATTTTGTCATTTAACTGAAAATTAATATATTGATCATTTAATTGAGAATTAATTATACAACAAACAGCAAAGACAAAAGTTTCCATTTCCTAGGAATATTTTTATTTATACTTCAATAAAAAAATACCTAGAAATTTCTTTCGTGACATTTTTTCTGTTTGGTAAACTTGGTAATGACATAGCCTAGTTCTTTTGTCTGCTTAGTTTCGAAGCAAACTTTAATTATTTTCTTACTGAATGTGTAGGTAGCCTAATTAATTTGAAAACAAAATAGGTATATCCTAAAATTGCATTTGCCATATTTATTATGTCATTTCTTGATTTACTTTCATTAGGGGCCTAATTGATATTTGAATTTGTTATTTATGATTATGAATGTTCTTGTTTAATATGACACGCAAAAATATTTTCTTATGTATAGGTGATCTTCATTTTAAAAAAAACTAGGTGTATTATCCTGATTGTTCCAGTATTAAGTTTTTGAATTTTATTTATTTATTTTTTGGTATTATATTTTAATTTATTTATAAAATATGTACATTCTTGTTTATTATGACAGTGCAGCAGGCCTAGCAATAAAATTAAATATATCTAACCAACTTTAACATTTAAAATTTAATTCAAACTTTTATTCAACAAACCTACTACTATCATGAAGAGTACAAAAGTGGCAGTCTCAGATAATTCTTGTTTTTAGCATTGTTACTGTAAACTTTTGTAATATTGCAAAAAAACAACTAAATCGGTATTGGTTACCAGCAATATCGGCAATATCTGCAAAAGGGCTTATCAGCCCAGCCCTACTACCAAGAGTTTGGAGAAGCTGGAAACAATTTATAAAAAAATACCTTTTATTACACCTGAAATCTGAACGTTGACCTCCCCATCATTGGCAAGCCAGACTAGATGAGACCGGTGGATAGTCAATTCTATTTTATAATCTCAATAAGTTACAGAAACACATTCTTAAATCATACTTTCTTCTAGGATCTAATTATATTTTTACCAAGTGCATGTACACTTTGTTTACCTTGAATGGTAGTAGTTTTAACTTGATGGACTACACTATCTATGTCCCTATCCACTCCCGTCCCTAGGAACAAGCAGGAATACTAAATTTTTGAAACACTTGTTGGGTTCTGGTCATTTATGCAGCTATGTGCTCAGTACCTATAATTGTGAATTAGTTCAGCATGTTTTGCTATGCAAAACTTTTATTTCTTATGTGATCTGTTTGATTTGATAAATTTTGATGAATTATGCATGTATATAGCTTTATGAACTATTACCATATTTACTCGAATGTAATGCACACCTTTTTTGGTCAAATCACATCACAAAAGTTAGGATGCACATTAGATTTGATTGCAAACTTGAAAACACCACTGATCACGCTGTAGTGCGTCCTCGCTAGGAGAAGCTGGCTGCATGGTTTTGAAAGCCAAATATATATAAATCAATAAAAAGAAACATGGATGCTATTAATACGAAGCGAATTCGTGAGTATGGAGATCCAGTGACAGAGAACATCTTTACATAGAACAATCAAGCAAGGGTAAAACCCAGACCATTTGCTCGCACTTCTCTGTAATCAGTATAGGACTAACTGCAATCCAGGCTGTAAAGTCATAGTTTCATATCTGTCTTTTGAACTAACCCACTCTGAAGCTAGCATAGGCTAATGAGTTGACCAGGCTGCAACATCATATACGTGTATTTGTCTTTTGTACTGACCTCCTCTGAAGCTTGCATAGACTAGTGAATTTCCATTAAAAATAGAAACGAAAAGACTTTAAGTGATGAGAGAAAATGATAAATCATAATTTTGACCTACAGACGAGAAAATAACACTACAACTACCGAGTTATTCGTAATAGGGTATTTTAACTTAATCTCGTAGTATGTAGGGATTTCAATTTTCCATAATAGATCAAGATATTTTTTTATCCTTTGATAATTCACAATGTATAGATCAAATTATATTGCTGTATATAGATTGTTTCCAATACATGAACCACATTGTTCCTGGTGAATTGGAATGGTGGTATTAATATGGATACTCTCCTGTAATTATATTCTTCTTCACTTTTAACTTTTTAATATCATATTTAGCTATTTAAAATAAGACAAGTTTAATAAAAATAGAATGAAAATCAACGTATTTAATAAAAATTGAGGTAAAAAAAGTTATTTTTATTTTGATTCAAAATATTTTGAGCATGGTCCATAAATGTTCTGATATATCGGAACCTAAATATCGATATAAAAATATCAATGTTTTTAGTAAATATATCGATATAGCGTTGCCATCTCTAGTAGAATGGCTATAACAGCCTTCTTCGGCTTCGTTCGGGCTACCTCTTCATTTGTCATATCTCGTTTTGAGGAATAAAATTGCGGTATTTTCCAGCCACGGTTTTAACGAAATAAGAGTGTCTTATTGTTCTCGAGATGGAAGACAAAAAGAAAAGGGTATCAAAATTCAATAGCAATACTGTTCACAATACCAAATAATGTTTTAAAATAAATAAAAAAGTAAGTATGCACATAACTCTCAATAAGAAGTAGCAGATTATTAAAATCCTAGAGTTCATTTCCAGCTGAGTTGCCACAGTTAACACACTGGCCTGTTATTAAGACTGCTGTTTTCTTATAAGCTGTGTTAAGTGGGACCATACAAGGTTATTTAAAAGTAGATAAATCTTGATACTCGAATTGTAATTTTCTTCATTTGTAAGATTAGCTGATTCTGAACATAAACTGTAGTTTGTTTTTATAAGGTTTTGATTGCTGAGATTGAAAATATTGTTCGCTCTCTTTAGAACGTAACAGTATCTCAAATAGAATTTAGAAATTTTAATGAAAATGTTATATTTTTGAAGCAAGTTTATTTCTATTATAGAACTTTGCCAAGTGTTGAATGCTTTCATTTCTGGCAGTGATGATGTTGATATACTGGATAGAGCAAATATGTACCGCACTCTACTTCTAGAACTTTCTGAATCCAAGGTATGGAATACACATAAGTGTCTACTTATAAAGAAATTAATGAAAAAAACTAAAATAATGGAAAGTAAGTTATAAGGAAAGAAACATGTCAATTTACAATGAACCAGCACTTTTATATAGTTTATTATTAACGAACAGGCAATCTATACAGTTTGAACATAACGAACAAGCAATCTAATCTTTATACACTAAACAACTTAAGTGTATGTGTGCGTGTCAGTCAACATTCATTTGACAACTAACTCTTTACAAAACACACACACACACAGTATTAATTTTACTGCGCACATACACCTGCGCATCACATGTCATTATACATTTGCTATAAAGATAAATTTACCTATATTCTAACACGCCTCCTTAAATTTATATTACAGTCTAACCTTAATCATAAACCAATTTATATTACATTCATTTCATGTCTGAATTTTTTGAACTTACTTCGACCTACCGGCTTGGTAAACATATCCGCCACATTTTCACTAGAATCTATTTTGACAATATCAATTACTCCTTTGTCATAGTTTTCGTTTACAAAATGATAATGTGTCTTTATATATTTCGAATTTTTTGTAAAATTACCATACTTAGCTATATTTATTGCACCAGAATTATCTTCATACAATTTTATCGGGTCACAAACTTCAATGTTAAAATCTAGCAAAATATCTTTCACAACTTTTAATTCACTTAACACACTCAGACAATGCAACATACTCAGCTGATGTGGATGATTTTGTTACACTACTTTCTTCCTTAGATTTACAAAAAATCACATTTCCATACATTTTAATAAGCATCCTGTGGTCGATTTTTTGTCAATCAGCATCTATATAACAGCTTAAGATCTCTGCATTAACATTTCTATTATAGGTTAACTTTAAATCTTTGGTCAAAACTAAATACTTTAATACCCTCATAGCATATTTATTATGAGTATTATCATAACAATTTTGATATCTACTTAAATAATTTACGCTGAAACTTATATCAGGTCTTGTACCGGAACTTATATACAAAAGAGCTCCAATTATATTTCTATACTTCATTTCATCACATGCTGATTGTGCAGTTTCTAATTTTAAATGTTGTTCCATTGGAGTAGCATACAATTTAGAATTTTCAATTCCATATTTCCTTGCTAAAGATAAGATATAATCTCTTTGATCCAAAGTCATTGTTCCTTTATCACAATCATAATTTATATTAATGCCTAAATAAGTTTTTATTTTACCCAAATCTTTCATCTTAAATCCTTTAAACAATAAATTTTTGACGATATTTAACTTAGTTTTATCTTTACAACATAAGAGCAAATCATCTACAAACAGAATTAAATATACATTATGATTGTTCTTGTCGTTTAACATATACAAACAACAGTCATTTTCGCTTCTTACAAAACCTAAAATTTTCAAATAAGTATCGAAACACTCATACCAAGCTCTTGGGCTTTCTCTCATCCGTACAATGCTTTATCCAATTTTAGTACTTTATCCGTACCATCCTCATAACCTCGTGGTTGTTTAACATAAACTTCTGATTTAACTTTTCCATTCAAAAACGCTGTTTCTACATCCATTTGCTCAATAATTAAATTGTTCTGAAACAATATGATAATAAAATTTTTAACGTTTGCATTCTTGCTACTGGAGAATATATATCATCAATTAAATCATTCTGCTGGTATCCTCTAACTACTAATCTAGCTTTATAAACATTATCAGCCTTTTTTGTATAAACCCATTTTAAATCTAGTATTTTTTTATCTTCTGGTTTAATAACAGATATCCATGTATTATTTTTAGCTAGGCAATTAATTTCCTTTTCCATTGCATTTATCCAATTTTTAGAATCATTACTATTCAGCGCATCATTATATGAAACAGGATTTTCTGCATTTACATAGTTTACATAGACAATATTATTATACACAAAGTTATCATCATTAAGTCTAGCAGGTTTTCGTTTTTCTCAGGTTGATCTTCTCAACCCTAAATTTGCATTTTGATCATTTATATTTTCTGTCGTAATTTCATCTCTATCATTTTCATTTTTACCTTCATTTAAACCTATATCATAAGCCTCTCTTGACTCTTCTCTAAGACCTATACAATTTGTACCCTCTTCAATTATATCTACATGTCTTGCTACGACTATCTTGTCATTTAGTAAAACTCTATACCCAACATTTTCATAACCTAATAAAATACCTAGATCTGCTTTTCTGTCCCATTTTGAATTTCTTTTTTGTTCAGGCACTCTTACAAATACTTTACTTCCGTACATTCTTAAATGCTCTATGTTAGGTTTTTCACCAAACATTATTTCATAAGGTGTTTTATTTTTCTCTACAGTATTGGTAATTGTCCTATTCTTCAAATAAGCAGCTGTTTTGACTACTTCAGGCCAGAACCTATTATGCACTTTGGCCTCTGCTAATAAACATCTAGACATATTCATAATATCTCTATTGTACTTTTCTGCTGTCCCATTTAATTCATGAACATATGGTGGACAAGGTTCAATAGATATTCCTTTTTCTCTAGCAAAACTATATATTTCACTATTCATATATTCCTTGCCATTGTCACATCTCAGTCTTTTTACCCTTTTTTCTGTCTTACTTTCAATTATATTTACATAGTCAATAAAACAATTGTATACTAAACTTTTCGATTTGATACAATAAATTTTAGCTACCTTACTATACTTGTAACAAGTTACTAGTTAACGTTATATCGAATGGGTCTACACTCACCAACTCTCGTGATCAGCTACAACACAAACACTAACATCAAGCCCGAGCCTTGACCTTCACCCTCCAACTGGCACAACAGACTGAGCGGAGCCTTCAACCAACTGTCTGCTCGGGTCTTGATCCGTGGCCAGCCGGAAACGACTAAACTTCACGCGGCCAGACGGAGTTATCACTTCCGTCGCTAGGAGGACCTGGATCATTCTAGGCGCCACTAGACGTATTCTTTGCTGTTCGTTTGTTCTATCATTCCCCCCCCCCCCCCTCCCTCCTTCCCTTTCCAGGCTACTCTGTGGATGCAATAATTGTATATATAGAGATCGCGATTTTGGAATAGTCACTTATTATATCACGACTGAGCTTTGTGAGGACGGCGACTTGGGACCATAATCTATTTTTATTCAAAATTGCATTTTTTGACTTAAATGGGGAACGACTTTCTAAATTACCGTTTAGGACTTATTTATAAATAAAACTTGGAATTATGAAATGTTGTGGGCAGGTCAATACCAATACGCTCGCGGGGTACGAGGGTTAACGTCATATTGATAGTTACAATTTGATTATGTTTTGTTATACATTCATAATGTATATTTGTTTATTTATAATATTTTTGATCGCGCCTAAGGTGTACTCGGCAAGTCAGGCTTACCGCCCGTTCTTTGTAGTTCGCGTGTTTGGAGAATATGAGTTTATTTAACTGTCTATTTAACTGGGAGTATACAGGGCACTTAGGTGTTAGAGTAGAGGCTTGGCCTAACATTTGTTTTGAAATCAACGTTGTTGATTTCATTAAAGTTAAATACTCGTATATGTTTATCGTTTTTGGTCTAAGTTTAAATGTATGATAAATATTGTTTGATTGCGCGCGCTTAACGCTATTATTGAGGGAACCATAGAAAGAACCATAGAATCCCACGATGTCAATTAGTTCTACTGTTATAACTTACAACAAACATATAACTGTATGTTTCCCCTTTTATTTTCAGATATTGTTAAAGTAAGGTTATATCCATAACTCCGAGAGTTATTTGGATCTTAGTGAAGAAGCGCTTTACGCTATATTGTCTTGTTTGCATTAGTTGTGTATTTACTTTCTGATTGTGCTTAAATAAAACAACTATGTTTATGATTGGTAAACTTCTTGTCTGGTTTTCCTGTCACACTTCCTATAATGTTAGAAATATGTTCAAGGGGTTTACATACTCATATATAAAAGTTAGAAAATATTTCTCACCGTTTAAACCCGTAGTACTGTGTGGCCCATTTAAATCAGTATGTACAATCTCTAATACTTCTTTTGCTCTAGTTCTCTCATTATTAAATGGTAAATTATGCATTTTATTTTGCAAACATATTCCACATTTCAAATAATCAGACTAGTTCCTTTGGCAAACCTTCAAGCATTTGTTTATCACACATAGTTTTTAAATAATTAAAATTTACATGTCCTAGTGTTCTATGATATCTTTCCTTTTCTGTCATATTTAATTTGACTGTTATATTTGACTCAGTTTTAACAATTTCACTACTCATATGATACAAATCATTTTTCTTACACACTAAAGCAATTAAATTTCTATTTGGATTATATATTTTTGAAATATTTCCTACTGACACAATTTTATTTTTATTTGTATCTTTCCCATAGCTTATTAAATTTCTATCCATTTCTCTCACATAAAATACATTTAACATTTTATTTTCTACCATTTGACCATAAACATTGAATTTGTGTACAACATTACCTATTTTAGTTGCCTTTAAAAAACGACCATCTCCGACCTTAACATTCACTGGTACTTGAGTTCATTAAATTCATAAAAATATTCATCATTATTTATGACGTGATCATAGCAACCACTATCAAGTAACCATTCTACTTTACCGACGCAACTGTTGGCTTCAACACACAATTTTTCCAATCCAGGTCTTACCTCGATTTCTGAATTAAAACTGCTTGTATTACCATCTTCATTTTGCTGTCCTTGTTAATTTTGCCTTTGTTGCCAACCACCCGCTTGACGATGTTGACTTGAACCTCGACCGGCTCCACGATGTTGCCAATGTTTTTGTTGTTGTTGTTGGCGTCCGCCTCCTTGCTGTTGAATGCCGCCTCTGGGCTTCCACAAATGTTCACTTGGTCTCATGCTCGTACACTGAGCCTTAAAATGTCCATATTTTCCACACTTAAAACACGCTTTGTCTTTTTTTCTTTCGGCCTTAAATGCACTTGAACTGTTTTTGCTCCCTTCCTCTTTTTCTTTTTCAACCATTTTTATTTTACTTTTTACATACTCGACAGTTTGATCACTTTCTTTTAGTAAATCAATTAAATCACCAACATAGCTTAACGAATTTGGAAGCATTTTAATCATATAACTCAGTTTTTCTTTTTCACTTACATTAGCGCCTGCACTTTTAAGTTCGTTCACTAGCTTTTCAAACTCGGTAAAAAAGGCACTCGAATCTTCAAAGTCTTTTAACCTCAATTTATCTAATCTATTTCGTATACAAATTTGCAGTGCAGTAGATTCCTTTAAGTACATTTCGTCGAATTTTCTCATAATTTCGTACGCAGTTTCTTTGTCTTTTATAAACTGTAACTGATCATTCGAAATACCACTGTAAATCACATTGATTGCCTTCAAGTCTTTTTCACTCCACTCGTCCTCTTTATCTGTCGTACCTTTCTCTCTCTTCACGGCCTCTACACATTTCTTTAACTTTAAAATCAACGTGATTCGCTTTTTCCAACACTCGTAGTCCTTTCCATCAAAAACAGGAATTCTTGTTTCATCCGCCATCTTAGGATTTTCTTTTGTTTATGAACCATGCTCAGCTACCATGTCAATTTACAACGAACCAGCACTTTTATATAGTTTATTATTAACGAACAGGCAATCTATACAGTTTGAACATAACGAACAAGCAATCTACACTAAACAACTTAAGTGTACGTGTGCGTGTCAGGCAACATTCATTTGACAACTAACTCTTTACAAAACCACACACACACACACACCAGTATTAATTTTACTGCGCACATACACCTGCGCATCACATGTCATTATACATTTGCTATAAAGATAAATTTACCTATATTCTAACAAAACAAATTTGGAAAGATAAATTGGTTATATTTATGTGAAAACAAAAACTTATCTCTTTCTTTTTTCACATACATTTTACTATTTTTAGTTATATGGTTAAACATAATTTTAAATTTGCATATATTTTTGTTTTAAAATAAGATTAAACACAAAAAGGAATTGGCATTTACATATGTAAAGTTTGAGACCAATAATCACCATAGTTTTAATTCCTATGTTTAAGTTCTTCAACATTTTCATACAACAATAGTTCACCTTGTCAAAATTAAGCGATAACAAGCACCATCTCTTATGGTGATTATAAAATATTTCAATATTTACATCTTCAGTACTCAAAGTTAACACGTTTGTTACATATTTTATCCAAGGGTTCTATTATGGGCTATATGAAAGTTATATTAAGGTTGTTTTTTGGAAAAAAGGGCAGCTTATTTTCAAGTCAATATGTGAATAAATAATAAGCATTTACTTTACCTCACAAGAATTGTTATTAAAAATATAACAAATTATTTTAGGAATATTGTGGGATTTGCATTGACAAAAAATGTTATCACTTTTTCTCTAATTTGATTTGATTCGAGTTATCAAATTGAATTATATAAAATTTGAATCAATATTGATGATACTGGAGCTTCCTAATAGACTTTTCCTACTATAAAAATTACCCTTTACAATTATGCTAATTTCAATATAAAAATATATTAAGGGTGGACGGGATTCCAAACCCTCGAGAAAATGTTGGTAATTTATCTATTTTCATTGGTATTTAAAAAAAAGTAACTTTTAAACCTAGATAATATTTTGCAGTTCCATATTTAGAGCAAATCGAATTAGTGCCAAACATTATGTTTTGTAGTATTGTTTTCCATATGCAAATAATTAAATATAAAACACCATTTTCAAAAGAAATTAACTAATAAAAATAATTTCTATCAAAGATGTAATAAAATTAAATATTTTATTAATTGTATTATTCGATATTGATTCAAAATTTTGTCATTTGGTTTGATAAAAAAAATGCTATTCAGGTACACTTTTATTTATTTTGTTATTTTTTATTGTTTTTATTACCTTTAGCAATTTTTTTAGCACCGGGTCTTATTACTCGTTCCGGTTATACTCTTATGTACTATTTACTCTAGTGTGTTAGGAATGAGGAAGGTCGAATTTAGAGGTGTACCGGCATTTGCATGGACAGAGTGGGAAACCATTTAGGGAAAACCACCTTTAATACACCCGGCCAAATTCAAACTAAATAGCTCCGTCATCGGTAGTCATCTATTGCGAGAGTGGTTCCTTAGACCATACAGCCACCAAAGAGGGCTATAATAATATAACTTTAACAAGTCTTACCATATTAGTTTAAAAATTTAGAAATCAGTATATTTTAAATCTAAGATTATTCTAAAGGGTAATTTTAAAATTTCTTGTTCCTGTCCCAAATCCTGATATTTTCACTAATTTCCCGTCCCATTCCCGTCCATCCCTAGAATAAATCTAATTTGCTTTTGCCATAAATAATCTGAGATCTTTTAGGTAATTTTAAATTTTATATGGGCCCTTTTTAATCTCTTAAACTGTACAGTTTACACACAAATTAAAGGATGTGTTATTTTAGTTAAAGGAACTACTGAGAACACCAAAACATGGGCCGAAAGATAAGGTCGAGTTTCACAGCAGTAGAACCGTGAAGAAAGTGGATGTGCCATTCTTGAAATTAAGCAAACAACGGCAGACCATGGCCGAGACTGTTGAACACGACCACTTATGTCCCCAACATGTTGCCAAGCAAGGTTTGTTTGGTTGGGACTAAAAGTATAGAAAGTTTTTTATTTTTTTTTATTACCTGTCTCACTACTTGGCTGGTTGTACACATATCTAAGATTGCGCTAATGGGCTAGGAATGAGGAAAGTTGAACCTTAAAGAAAGTGTACCCACATGTGCATGCAATAGCTAGTAGAAAGCCATTTAAGGAAAATCAACCTCAATACACCCGACTGGGAATCAAACCCCAATCTCCTTGTCATTGGCAGTCCAGTATATTGCAAGAGTAATGCTACCGAAGTGGGAAAGAGATATATATATATATATATATATATATATATATATATATATATATATATAGAGAGAGAGAGAGAGAGAGAGAGAGAGAGAGATAAATATCCTTAACTGTTCAAACAGACAGTGGACCTAAAGTCATAGCTCCTAAACTTTAGGTCTTGTGAAATTAGGTCCACTGCATGTCATCTGTCCCAACCTACTACATGTACACGTATTTAAATAACATCAATTTAAAAAAAAACTTAATACTATTTAATTACAATTTTCATAATGAAGACCTTCTTATTACAAATTAGTTAATAATCTTTTTAGATTTTACATTTGACACAATATATGTTATATGCATACACAGTAGACAACAACCTAGTTTGTACTGAAATATTTTTGTCATCACACACGCATACACATCAATCACCAAAATATAGGTAAAGTATTATTTCCAAATTTTTAAACCAGTCCACGGGGGTGTTACACAATCTACACATAATCCTTTTTTTAGCTCTATCAAATATTTAAAAGATATTTTTTGATTATGATTTCTATTACAAGAATAGTTCAAACTTGGCATTTTTAATTTTCATAAACCTATTAGTAACCTCTAACCTATAATTCACCTATAAAAACCAATATTCCTGAACATTGCAGAAACATGGGTAATGAAAGAACAGAATAAGAGTAGAATGCAGGCGAGTGAAATGAGATTTCTGAGAAGCAGGATTGGTGTAACACAATTGGACAGGATGAGAAATGATAGAGTAAGTGGAATAGTAAAGGAAGAGCCAGACCAGGACAGGATAGAGAAGGCACAACTCAGGTAGTATGGATAATGGCAATGTGAGAAGAATGAATAGTGAAAGAATGCCAGGAGGATGTTGGATATTGAGGGAGGGGGGAGTAGGAGATCGAGAGGAAGACCAAGGGACAGTTGGAGTAAGTAGGAGTGTGGAGGAGAGGCGGCAGTGGAGAGGCATATGTTCCAAACAGACCCAACCAATGGCTGGAAGCTGTCATTTTCTTCTTTTTAATTTTTAAATACTTGTCTTTTGAGACAAAATGGTTTTCAAAGTAACCACTTCAAACACTTCTCTTACTTATAAACTTTGGCTTAGGAAATTAGATTTTCTTTGAGAAATTATTTTGTATAAGCACAGTTGGTGCCATTTATTTTGCAGGATATTTCAGGAATAAGGTAAACAATGACATTTCAGTGTTAATTCACATTTAAATCAACATAATTGACCTTAATTCACATTTAAAAGGCAAAATGGTCTTTCGCGAAAAGATTTTTTTTTTGTTCTACTTTGTGAATGTATTATTACTTCAAAAATGCTACAATGGTCTTTAAATATGTTTTGATATTAATTTTAACATGCTGAGTAAAAGTTCATAAAAACATGTCAGTATCTCTACTTATAATCTAACTTAAGACTAGGACAGGCACAACATCCAGTCCCTGGCCGTTAACTCATCACTGGGAAAGGGTAAACCCACATTTCACACATGATGCATTTTTCAGTCATGCCAGGAATCGGGCCCAGGACCCTTAACTCGGTGGACAGACACCGACTACGTTAAGGTGTCAGACAGTGCAGTGTAACTACAGAACACACAAAAAATGGGTTGGGCCTATCAGCCCTTTTAAGGTCTGGCCAATCATTTGGTTTATTTTCTTTACAATATTACAAAGGTAATACTTAAAAGTTAAAACGACAGGACCCAAACTACAATGATCAACCTCAAGCTATTATCAGTTTTTAACTCTCCTTGGATGGCCCCTATTAATTATATTCTGTATTCTGAGAGTTTGTACTGTAGGTATTTTATGGGCCTATATTTTTTCTGCTCAATGGGCAGGCCTTGTCTGCCTATCCTGCTATAATTTTAATTGATCAAATTATAAATCTACTTTTTATTTCTTTTCAGATATATTAAAAATGTACACACAGGAAATTCCTTCTCTTTCAAAGAAGCGTCTAGTTATAAATTGCACAATCGATTTCATTGACAAATGTGAGGAGGGACTTCAGTTCATAGAAGGCAAGTGCCAGTGTAACAAAATAAATTAATTCATCAAGAACGGGGAGCATTGTTCCCATGAAGGAAACATTTTATCAATTCAAGAAGGAATCATCCTTCTTTTTAAATTAACTGACTTCAAAGTGTTTGTGGAAATGAAAAAAAAAGTTGTAATCTTGATTATAAATACTAACCATCATGACAAACACAAAAACATACCTATATGCAGATTTGGTATTGATATTGAATTATAATTTTATAACTCAATAAATGCAAGTACCTTCACATTACTAGTAAAAATTTATATAGATAATTTATTCTTTAACGTCTTGTTTGCTCATTAAAATATTTTATAAAACATAGTGGATATAACCCATTTAAGTTAACTCTGTTCATTTCTGGCAGTTAAAAGCTACTGAAATAGTTTATTATCTATTATTATTTCTGACAACTTTTTTGTGGCACTTTTAACAAGTTATGTAAATTCATTTCAATTATTGCATTGGTAAAACATATTTACAATTTTGTGAGATATTCTTTGCCTATAACTAGTTTGTCAACCTCCATATATTTTTCCCTTCACTTGGTACTTCTCAATATATTTTAAGGCTGGACCATTGTGATGTTGAGTGTCGTTCATCCGGCTGACCATGGTACAATTGGTTAGGCCATTTATCAGCATTTGGTTCCCATGTCCTAACACAGATGTTTTGAGCTGTGTGTTGGTGCACACAGTAAGTTCAGGTCACTCGTCATTGTTAAGCTCTTAGCAGTGGTCTTGTTTTTTGTTCTGATGCAAGGGAGAGGGGGAGCATTCTAATGTACTCAGTAAAAATTTATTTCTTCTAGAAGGGGATAGTAGGGGTGGTCAGGCAGCAAATATTTTTTATAAGGTGGGCATTACAAAATTAGACTCGGGCAGATCGGGCGGGCATTTCATTTTGCTAACAACTTTGTCAGAGGCCTATAAACTTTCAAATTACAGGTTAAAACGGTCTCAAAGTGCATAATGGCCGTTTCCTATTGTTTATTTGATGCATACTTTTTTATTTATATCCTAACAAATCTGGCTAATATTAATAAATTAAAGAAATGTAAAGGAAATTAATTTAAATTAAGTTTTCGCAAGCATAGGGCCTAAAAAACTCAATGTGGAAATGTTGAATTTGTTATGTTGTTGGCATTGACATAAAAAAAAATTAAATCAGAGGAATCTTGATCTCTTTATGTTGTGGACTTGAAACTTGTGAGAAACGTTACTGTAGTTTTGTTGAAAGCAAACATAATAATTTACGAATTAATAAAAAATAATACTTACCTTTGTTTAATATTAGTGGAATTGAAATAATTCAACTATGAATATCAGTTAAACACTTTTTTTTTTTTCAAAGTTTGAATTAGAGGTTAGTGCTAACATGGTATTATATACTTACAAAGTTCTTCTGATACCTGATCAAAATATGGGCATGAAAATTACTTTTCTGACATTCAAGAATTTTTAGTTGCCTAATTTATTGCCCAAAATTTTGGGAACCCAACCACCCCTAGGGGATAGTTTTGAAAATAGAAAGGTCATTAAGTGAGAGAAAGAAGCTGGTCAGGGGTTGTGATTATGATTAGGGAGGAAATATTTTTGCAAGGTCAGCCACAAGGTCAATTAGCAAACAAACATCTGAAACATTAGCTTAAAATTTAAGGAAAGCTATAAATGGATAAGATTCACGAGGTGTTAAAACTGGGTAAGATTCAAGGGAAACTTAAATACATTTTATTTATTTTTTATTCTAAATTTCTTGTATAAAACTATCACAAACATAATTACACAAAAAGTAGAGTCAATTCAACTTGAACTAATTATATTTCAAATGTGGTAGGGCCAATAATAGAGTAAATCATATTTTAATTAACTCTTAAGTTTTAATTTAAACTTGTAAAGGCAAACCCACTATACTATACAAATTAAAAATGCCCATATCAACAGTTATTGTTTTAGTATTATTACTGCATCTAATCTTTGTAATATAAAAAGAAATCAGCCCAACCCTAATAATTTTTTATAAATTTCAGCTCTTGCAATATTCCTGGAAGTTCCAGAGAGCTGGGGAAAGATAGATCCAATCATGGTTGGCCATGTTGATAGGAGACAAAACAAGAGAACTGCTTTGGATATTGTGTGCTTCCCTAAGTGTCCTTATCCTGTAATAGCTGAAGCCAGGTAAGTTCTTGGTTTTCAAGTGCGTACAATTGTACCATTTTATTCATTTTAATTATGGGTCAGTAACCACTTAATTTGCATGCTTTTTATTTGTCTAAATATCTTTCAAATGTAGGCAAGGAAATTTAATTTAAGACTTTATTAATAATTTCTTAAGACATATTTTTGCATGATATAAATGTATTGTATTTGTTATGTCCGTAACATGTTAAGGACGGTTGGAATAAGAACATGACTTACTTTGTTTAATGTTACTGCTTGAGTGAGAATGGTTTGGTCGGGAACACTAGCTATCGATAAGATTCTCGGTAGTCATTTAGGATGGAGCATGATGGGAAGCAGACAATTTTTTGCATCACCACACATGATAGCCAACCTAAATGGAAATACATTGCAGTATTTATATTCAGCTATCCTCAATAACAACTTTACCAAGCACCTGCTACAATGACCAAATGGTCTAAGGCATTGGTTTCCAATTGGTGATACAAGTACCACCAATTATTCCCCAATGGTACACAGTGGGAAACAAAACAAGCAAATTAGTCATAAAAAGATAAGGTATTATAAAATCTGATAAGTAGATTACAACTAAAAGAAAAACAAATTTAAACAGTGTTGAAGTGATGTTAACACTGATTCAAGTTCAGACAGCCGGTGTAGTCGCAATAGTACGTGTTATTATATTCCTGAGCACCATTCAAAATGTACTGCAATAGTAAGTATCTAGCATTATATTGGTAGTATCCCATATTACTGAAAGTTTTGGGGTGGTACAACATTTAAAAAGTTTCGGAATTGCTGGTCTAAGGTTTCACTATCACAATAGACTGGATTGATTGCCTGTAATGGCAGTAATGGGAAGATCTTGATTTGAAGCCCAGTTGGGTGTACTGAGGGTGGTTTTTCCTAAATTGCTTGAAGTAAACTACACCAAGCTTTACACATGTACAAAACTAACCTCTTGTTGAAATCTGCAAGCTATATTTTCACTAATTGAATCATATCTTATCAACAGGGCAGAGTTCAGTATTAACAATGTTATGCACCTATGTTCCTTGGAGCCTTTTAAGTTGGATCTAGAGGATTTCTTCCAGCCATTGCCCTTGTTGGGTGAGTATTTGGTTCACTGTTTACAAACAAATAGATATCTTACCACTGTTGTTAAATCAATATAAAACGGCGAAATAAGGATAGAAGGGCAAGGTATACAAAAATTTTGGGTCCAAAAGTTCACATTTAAAACACATCACATTAATTTGCACCCCTCATTTTCCTTAAGAGAATAGAACATTGAACCATGATAACTTTTGGGAGAAGCGCGTTCTACAATGGTACACATTTACACATGAGTCAAAATCTAAATAGTGTGGTTTGGCTACTTATTTATTAGAATAAGTGTGCAGAACTATCTCTTCTATTCTTGTTTCATTTCTGAAAATTATAGAAGCTTTGCCTTTCTATCCTCCTTTAAATTATGAAAAGTATGGAAGCTTTGTCTTTCGATCCTTCTTTCAATTTTGTAAGCCTTGTCTTTTTATGGTTTTAAATCTGATAAGCTGTAAACTTTAACTTTCCATCCAGGGCATAGAAAGCTCATTTTTCTAGGAAGGCTCTACTAGAAAGTTGTTATAATAATGTGTATATCAATATAATTTTATAACAATATATATTTGACTCCTTTTCTCATATCCACTGACTCATTTCTTTCCAAGAAACAATATTTGTCCTCCGATACTATCTGAATGTACCCAGAGGCGCTAACTTAAAAAAATATTTGGTGAAAAGGATGGTTGGTTGGGGGAAGGGGGGTGAGACAAGTAATTTCAGGGTCCTTAAGTATAACATTTTCTAACTCCCCCTATCATTATTCATCAATCTCTGTTAGTTCTAATACTCGATTTATTAAGAATGAGCCGAGTTTGTTCTTGAAGACTTTTGTTTTTGTTTACTTATGTTTAGGAATGTCATAAAACACTTGAATAATTCAAATCTAATGAGTGGTCACATTTTTCAAGGTTGATGAATAGTGGCCATAATGACCAGATTTTGAATAATACTGAGACTGGAAGCAAAGTTTGTAAATAAATGCTTAAAAATGTGTAAATTTGTTTTAACTCTTTGGTAGATGTGACAAATACATAGTCTATAAACTTCAGCTCAGATCTTTGCACTGAAGGTTGACTTATGGATTACTGCTCTAAATATGAATTCTTTAGCTATAGAGTCTCTGCTTAAGGCTGAGCCTACCCTTAAATTTATGCTTATAAACAAAAAAAAATTTAAAATAAATATTTAATAATTCAACATTGTTGTTTTTTATTCATTTTAGTAACAGATCAGGGCATCTTTTATAATTATTATGGAATTTTTATACCATGCTAAAAATAGTTATTGTAATATGTTCGTTAAAATGTTTCCATTTTAATGCATTTTAAATGGGAGAAAACAAAAATTATTAATCGATTTATTTATTTTCTATGTACAATTAAGCTAGAGTGTTTGTTTATAACACATTATTTAATGAAAAATTTATTCTTCTTTTTAAATGTATTTTTAAATTTGGGTTAGCTTCAATAATCACGACGATATTGAGCTCTAATGACTCCCAAGTCGACACACTAGTAAAAATACATAGTTTTAAATATGACTTTTCCTTCTATAAATAGTTGTCTTAGTTGATAATAGGTGCTGTTAGTATGATCGTTACCCATTTACAAGCTAGTATCTATCGTTTTGCAAGCATTGGCTAACCTGCTGTGTCGGAATCTAGGCAGCAGTGGAGGGTGAAGAAAATCTCTGTGACCTTCTTGGGTCAAAGAAACATTAATACCATTTGCATTGGAATAAGAAGGGCCAATGTCCAATTATGAAACTTTGTGTGGTAAAATATAAACATCTTAATATATTAAGTAACTAAAATACTCACAAAGTCTTAACTGCTGTGTGAATAAAGATAGTTGGTCCCTACTTACTTCAATGAGAGTATTACTCTAGTGATACATTATTTTCAAAGAAAAAAACCACATGTTTTTCCATACACAAAGTTTTGTGACACTATCCCTTACTTATCTGAG
This sequence comes from Timema cristinae, assembly GCA_039000515.1. NCBI lineage: Eukaryota > Metazoa > Arthropoda > Insecta > Phasmatodea > Timematidae > Timema > Timema cristinae. Next base: position 80,248,007 of record JBCFYV010011172.1, read on the forward strand.
GCAGTAAAACATGTAAAATTCTTCACTTGTATCCTACATTTTTTTACATGTTTTCTCATTCTTGAGAATTACACGTAATAATAAGTGTTAATATTCAGAGTATATGAAAACCACTGTACATTGAATTTTTAATCCACTGTTATAATAAATAAAAATAAACATTCCTGCTAATATCAAACTTAGTTATTTTAAATAAAATTGGCTTTAAATGTAATTTGGAGACGTTCCCAATATATTTTTATATACTATATTTATTTTATGATCCAGGATTTGACTTTCATTGGACTTTGGAATAAGTTGTTTTTCAAAAGATTAATGAACAAAGCTTTTGGTAGTCAAAGTGTGAACATGTTTATTTTATTTTATTAGCTTGTTAAATGTGATTACTTTTAATTTGAATTTGTTGCATTCTCACAGTTTGTGCGCTATTTTCAGAAGAAATGTATCGAATCCCGAACAATAAGTACGCACGATGATTACTTTTTATTAGAGATGGGTCGAATCCACTATTTCTCAAATCTGAATCTACATTTTATTTTCGAATCCCGAATCTGAATCCTAGCAAATTGTTATAAATTTTAATGATTTACAAATATACCTATATTACACAATATAGTCCTAAACTGTGAATTAAGGTTTATTTCAATCATGCTTTCAATTTTATTCAACCCAAACCCCCACCCCTTGCAAAATACAGGCTAAAATCCAGCCAAATTAAACAATCTAGACTCATATTATTGTTTGAAAATCAAATCAATCAAAATTTGAGTGTCTTTTAGTTATTTTTAAAAGTGTTATTAGAATGGGTTAAGTTTCTAAAAAACAAGTAAAATAAACAGATTAGGCCTATATTCCGTTCACGATAGGTTTTTACCTGGATGACAGTTCGAAAATCATATGTTTAGGTTTTGGGATGCCAACACTTGTAAAAGATCACTGTTTTGTTATAAATGTAAAGATCTTTAATTACCTGTTATATATTACATTTAAAATAATGTAAACTTAAGTTTTCTCATACTATTTCATTTTTTTAATATTTTTTTATCCAACCCGAAACAATATTTTAAACATAATTAAAAGCACTTATTTTTCGTTTTGGAACGTTACTGATTTTGTCTAATATAGTGCACACATCAATATATTTTAATACAGGCATCGTATTTACTTGCAAAAGAGAAAATTGTTGTCATTTTTTTACATACAATAAATGATTTTATGATTTTTTTTATCGTATTTTGAAATATTTAACTGAATAAAATATTTTCATCAACTGCGTGTCTGCATCATTGTAAAAAACTTGTTTACCGTTATGTTCAAACATATGGTTTAGATTCGTCAGTCGCTATTTTGAAGCTACCTGCCTCGGTGGTGTAGTTGGCTAACGCGCTTGTGTTGAGCTCGACTGCTGAGGACGGGGAGACCAAGGTTCGAATCTCGGTCGGGTGAACTGGGGGTGGTTTTTCCTAAATGGTTTTCAACTCTCCCTCCACGCAAATGCGGGTTCACTTCCTCTAATTCAACCTTCCCAATTCCTAATCCATTAGCATAATTAGTACTTAAAGCGTATAACCCGAACGAGTAGTAAGACGCGGTGCTAAATATTATTATTATTATTATTATTTTGAAGCTATGTTCATTAGAAGTTTTTGTGAAAGTGGTGTTAATTAGTTGGTAATATTCCACTTTTGTGGCCACATGGTCTAAGGCGTCACTCTTGCAATAGACTAGTCTGCCGATGACTGGGAGATCGTGGCTCAATCATGATCGGGTGATATTTCCTAAATATTTTCCCACTCTCTCCACGTGAATGCGGGTACACTTCCTCGAAATTGAAATGTATTCATCTCTAACTCACTGGTATAATTAGTTCATACTTAAACATGCAGAATTAATTAAGGAAATGTACCCACATCTGCGTGGGAGAGTAGAAGGAAACGATTGAATAGGATCTCCCCAAAATACCCTCAGCAGGGGTTTGAACCCCCAGACAGAAGCGTCTAGCTGGCTGGGATGGATAAGCTAATTTTTCTGCCCGAGAGTATGATTGTATCTTGATGTTTTACATCCCCACGTTTAGTCCAACTTGGTCGCCTACACACTTACGGTCTGGAACTACACTTCTTATCTCTATCAGTTCTAGGAAAAGTTTGTTTGAGGCCTTGACTGATTACTGGTCAGCCAGCCTCCCAATTGTTTAAACAAACCAGCCATTCTGCCAATTTGATGGCTGGAAATCACCAGTTTGTATAACGTTAGCAACGCCATCTATTTTGAGAGCTGAAAGCTCAACACACCGGCAGAGAGGGTAGCCAGAGCCTTAAGGAGTTAGTCTCCGCTTGGTGAACATTCAGAATAGTAAGATGGTTCAGTCGTTTCTGAACCATTGTTGATCTCAGGTAGGTTTTTATTTTTCTCAGGCTTGAAAATTATCTCTCTGCTGTGGAACCTGACACAGAGATTGTCTGGAGGAGTTGGACAAACTTCATCATCTATGGAAGTATGTCTTTCGTTTGTGGGTTCTTCTGAAAAGAGTCAACCACAAATGCAATTCTGCCAACCCTTTCCTTCCTGGTTTTCAAGGTATCGATAAACATATATCTTTGTAAAACCACTCAATCTCGGTCATTGCCATCTTTAAAATTATAACTGAACTCCTGAAACTCATTTCTTGGTGAGAAAGTGGTCAGCTTTCACCCTGAATCCAATAAACTTGGTCTTGAATCAGGTGCCTCAGCACTCTACAATCGTACCAACAACTTCAAAGAAAACCTGATAGTATAATTCCTTTGGGATGGTGAATAGAAGAACGTCTCTGATATTTTTTTTAGCACCACTTACTGCCCGTTCGGGTTTTACACTTATGTACTAGTTACACTAATGGGTTAGAAATTAAGAAGACTTAATTGAGAGGAAATGCACCCACATTAGCACAGAGAAAGAGTATAACCATTTAGGAAAAACCACCCTCAGTGCATCTAACCGGGATTGAACCCTGATTTCCCCATCTTCAGCAGTCTAGCCTAACATGAAAGTAGTGTGTTAGACCACGCGGCCACTGAATCAGGTAACATCTTTTGTTTGTATCATCTAATTGATGAGCTATTAACCTCCTTCTTTGTAACCCATGCTGTGCAATGCTTGAATTTTCTTATTTTAAGTTTGTATAGCTTTGTAAAGCTTCATACTGCATTCTGAAATTTCTCAAGCATTCAATTAATATATCAATCATTTCTAAGGCCTGCTGTAAGTGAAGTGATTTCCCTTGAAAGGGACTGTTGACCTTATTAATCTGGCAAAAAATTTGCAAAGCAAAGAAAGATGAAAGAAAAGGTCAAAAGTTCCATTTTGAAATATACAATCACTGGACATCTGATTTTTATGATTCTGCTAATTCCTCCATGAGGCTTGCAAGTTCATTGTAATTGGATAGGGTAGACAAAAGAGATTTATATCGAACTGTACAACAAGCTGGGGAAAAGGTAGATAAATTATTAGTCTGTCGCTGATCTGACTTTGAAGGTTTTTGAAGACACCTACCCTTTTTGGATTGTGGTATGTCTTGTACCAGGTGAATTACATCACAGCATCCGTTTTATCTTGTCCTGCAAAGAATAAGCCATGCAATTCCCAAAGACAAATCTTAGTTCTTTCTTCTGATTTTGACCCCACTAAAATCAGATGGAAATTGGTTCCTGGACCAATATTAATAAATTTATAGTAAAAAACTAACCTCGAGTTAAAGTGGAGAAGTTTTATCAATGAGTTTGAAAACAACTTTACAATCACAGGCCAAAACTCCTGCATGGACGTCAACAGCAGTGGTTGGTAGGCCTTCTTTTCAACCATAAACTACAAGGCAAGAACATAATGTTCATAAAAGAAATTTCCAGCCTCACTGGCTAAAAACTCACTCATGATTGGTATATAAAAAATCGAAATATGCATTTTTCAGTAAGATTTGCAAATCAGCATTAATCTGTATTAGAAATTACTTTCATTGAAGCTTCCAAACCTTGGAAAAATTCGCTTGCAAGTTTTAAAAAAACCTAAAAGATCAAAATATCACTGAGAATCTGACTTAAAGTTGTGGTCCATGAAGGCTGGCATTAATGTTTTGTGCCAACTTTCTAATTCTAGAAAAATAGAGATGGAAGAAAAAAGGATAGCTTTGATGAAGATAGCCAATCGTCCAAGAACTCTCAATTTGTGGGCACACTGATAAATCACGCGACTTTGTTAAGCTTTTAAGGCTGTGACGCAAATTTTGCCCTATTTTATTGAGCTGCATGCATCAGTATTAATTTCAATGGTGTTTTCATAAAACTTGCCATAAGATTTTGGAGATAATGAGTCTTCATATGACAAATATTTGACTCTTTGGATAACATCACATGAATATTGTGTATGAGACATCTGCTATTTATGTCTATGAACAAATTTGCATCTGCTTTTAGTGGGGGTGAAGATCAGAATTAAGAGGAGAGAACCGAGAGAATTGTCTTTGGACTTTGCATGGCTCATTCTTTGAATCTTAATTTGCAAGACAAGATAAAGCAAATTAATGGATGCTGTCTTGCACCAAATTACATGAGCTAAAAAAGTGGGTTTTGATTTGATTTTACAAAAATGTATACTTAATTTTATTTTATTCGTGCAATGTATATAATACTTAAATTGTTATACTATCACATTTGCTGCACCATTTTATATTTTTGTGTTCAGGTGGTACTCCTCTGAGCCCCAGTGAAGTGTTTGCATGTCTTTGGAGTCACCTAGAAGAGAATTGTGGAACTACCTCTCATATTTCCGTCCACACACAACCTTGTTCGCGTGATGAGTTTCTTATCAGGTTCGGGTCCTTAGTAACAGAGGAACTGCAAGGTATAGATGCTCTAATCATCCTTGTAATATGTGGGAATGAGGGGTACAAAAGTTACAGGGTATTAAAGCTGTGTTTTTTGGTTGTTGTGTTTTAAGATGCACTGAATTCTACTTTTTAGTAACTGAATCTTGAATAAAAGTTTTTCTCTATACAGATCTTGAATCCAAATATTTAAAAGAATTCCTGGAATTAGGAGGCTAGCTACTCTCACAAGACTTTATACCCAACTTTCGGAATTGTTGACGAAAAGCTGCCCCACAGTAGCTACAGACATTTTAACAGAAAAATAAAGGAATTTATTCAGCATGTGGGCCCCCGCCATAACCTTTCACTTAAGATAAAATGCTTCTATCTCCTGATAAATCTTGAACGCCTATACTTATCAATAGGAGTCTCAAGCTCATGCAATATGATCTATTTCTTTAATTATATATTTTGGAATGTCGTTGCATGCATATATATGTAATAATACACACATAGGTGGAGCGTGATTTTTATTTTTGGTGGGGCCAGGTCAAATCTTGCCAGTAATGATTTTTTATCATCATATGTTAACATATTAAATTAAATTCATTCAAGTTTTCTTCCTCCTCCTCATCATCATCAACATCCTATGTTTCCACCTCTGTGGGTCGTCTGGCACATCTTTTTTCCATTCCTATCGATCTTTCCAAACTTCTCCCTCAGCCACACATCTCCTCTCCGTTTCTTTAGCCTCCATGTCCTTCTGCGCTCGGTCTATTCATCTGGTCCATGGTCTTCCAATAGGTCTTCTACCCTTTTTCTTTATTCTGTTAGGCTTTCTTAAGCATTCTGTTTTCCTCCATTCTCATCACATGACCTAACCACAGAAAGCTTTTTCTCTTCAATGTCTCTTTTAATGATTTAACTTTTAAACCATCCCTAATTAGATCATTCCTTATCCTGTCTCCACTGCCTGCAATCTACTAAAATCTATCTTCGTCCATGTCCAGGTTTCAGAGCCTTATGTCAATATTAGATGAAAATATGCCTTATATAACAAAGTTTTGACCTTTTTTCCTATATTCCATCGCCATCGCCTTAACCACATCGTAGAATTGTACACTCTTCCGTATCCTTTGTCCTATTTCCTGATTTTTAAAAATCACAAGAATTACACAATCACTAAATATATCTACAAATGAAAATAATAAAATAATACAGGTTTTGAATTAAACTTTCTAAGTGATGATGTTACTTTTACAAAACTTGGGCGTGTCTGTCTCTTAATGCCATTTCATGAGTTCCACAGTATTTTAAGCATTCTATAAATTTACCTAATATATGCCTATTTTTTGACACCTGTTAATTGTGATCTTGGACTGAAATCTTGACCACGGAATCCATCTCTTATGCAATATCTACTGTTCCAAATGAATTGCACATTCCCCGACCATTGTCCACAATACCTCACCACCAAATAATAAACAATAGAAACAAATAAGCTATGTTTTTCTTCACTCACAGTTTTACCAAAACAAGCATTATAAAAAGTTATTTTTTTCTTGCCATCAACCTGCATAACTGTAAAGTCATTAGGCTTATGTGCTCATAACTGTTTAATTTCCTGTTTTTCTTGCAGTTCTAACGAAGAGAACGATAGTTTTTAATAAATAATCTACTTTATTCATTTTAATGAATCATTTTCATGCGTCATCTTACTTTATTGGTCTTAACACATACTAAAACATAAACACATAGAAAAAAAGCTCAAGCTGGCCCCATTTGCTAGTATAAAACTCATTCTGTAAGAATAGAACCGTTCAGATTGCACATAGTTTATTATTTATTATTATTTATTATTCTTCCCTATCAATTTACAGAATGGTGGTTACACCTCGGCTGATACAATATTTTTTTCTTCAAAATCTTCAATTCTGCATTTAGGTGGTGCTGATGACCTATCAGTCAGATATTTAAAAAAATTATTATTGGAGGTTTGGTGGGTACTTATAATATTAAGTATTCTGTCTTGGGTTAATCGATTTTGTAATCATTGTGCTGATAGCTACTGTATGGTTCTATATTTATGAAAGTGCATGTTAAATAATAATTCAATATAAATTTCAGAAATAAAATACTTTATGAGCTTTAATAATATTCATTTGGCAGTAAAATTGTTTTTTTGAAGATTTGTTTGACTGGCTTTAAAAAGTATATGAATTAATAAAAATACATTCTTCTATAGGGGAGAATTCCCTCCATGTTGCCATCTTTCTGCCGCCCGGCAAACACCTACTGATGAAGGTGGCTTTCAAGGATGACTGTGCAGTGGTGAGGTTGGCCACAGATGACATCTTTTTGTTGGCTCATATCAATAGCTACTTCAAGACATGGTCATGATTATTCAGGTGAGGCTTGAAATCACCAAGCTGTCAGAAAACATGCTAGCAAAACTACTTCTAGTAAAAAACTTCAGTAGAAAAGAAATAATTATCAAAACACCAGAAAAAAAAACTATAATTTATGCTCACTCACAATAATGTTATTTATTTTTCTATAATTATATAAAGATTATACTTGCACAGTGTTCCATACATTTCATAGTCATCAATAACTAGTCATTGATTTATAACATATATTTCTTGCTAACTAGTGATACATAAACTCAATACCTTGATTTTGGTTGAAAGAACAGAGAAAATTCAAACGAATTTCTTTATGGCCAACATATTTGATAGGTATTGATAATATCTATCAAAAGAATCAGTTGCATATAACATGGCTTAGTGTATGAATACATTAAAATGATTTTAGTAACTTTAGTTTGTAACTTATAATGTTCTTTCTACCAAAATCATACTATAAAAAATAGTTCACCTTCAAATTCTAAGCATTTTCTAAAAATATTTTAAATATTGCATTTTGTGAATGGTACCAAACTTGGTATAATATCAAAATTGTGCTGTTTTGATTATTAGTTTGTTTATTAATATATTAAGACAATGTTGTTTTTTTCTAATGATAATGCTAAAGCACTAAAAAAGAAGATGCAATTGAATGTATAATACTACAGTAGTTTAAGCTAGCAGCATCAGTAAAGCCAATTTCCTATCAGTCTATTACCTCCTGAGAAAGATTTCATGAGGCATCTAAATATTGAAGTGTTTGTAAATATGTGTTAATGTATTTAACTTTATATGAGCTTCATATTCTATAATAATACAATATTTAGTTAAGAATATATTATAGTGTAAGCCAAAGTAATTTCGTCAAGTGTACAAGTGAGGGTTAAGGTTTTTTCCTATAAAATGGTTTTATTCTGTAGGTATTTTCTAAACATAATTTGATAAAAGGATGCTTGGACTTGGGAACAAATCCAAGATCAGGTTATTTTTTTCAAAATAATTATGGATGTTTAAAGTATGGTTTGTTCTTGGTCAAAATCTGAATCTGAACTAAAGATTATTTATTATAAATGTTATTTCTAGATTTTCACTTGACATTTAATATAAAATAAAATCCAAATGGTTACAACTATTTTAAAATTAACACAAGCGTACTCGCCTTAGGGTTTTCGGCAATCTGCGAAAACCAAAACATATTCCCTATAATTTTCATCACTTTCACTATGAATATATATATATATATATATATATATTTTTTTTTTTTTTTTCAAAAACAAAGTGAGTTATGAAGTGAGAAATAAAAATTATTTTTACAAAAAAGTTCTACTAAAATGCCCTCAGTTCACTGCATTTACAAAGTGTTTGGTCTCGTTTTCCTAGGTGTTTTGAGATTACCTTTATTTTATTTATACATAAAAATATTTTAGTATTAGTAGTTCTTCCTTTCTTTTTAGAAACTTATGAGTACCTACTCCATCGATGTCGATGTCATCATCAAATGTATATAAAATTGACGCCGTTTTCCAAATTTTGCAAAACAATATGGAAAAAAAAACTTTAAATTTTATTTTTTTTATTTTCAGATAACTCACACATACTTTTTGATAGTATTAAACTCTTTATTTTTCAATTAAATTTTAACGTGACAAAAAAAATTAGTAATGGAGTTGCATGTTGTGATAGTAATTTTATTTATCAGGCTAGGCTGAAATAGCTACTACTATGATGTAGTGAAGTGCAATGCAGAGTTCTATTCAGGTTCAGCATATTCTTTCATACTGAAGATTGGGATTATCCCCAGTGGAAGTGAGATCAAGTACAAATAAGAAACAGGAGACTGGTCAAGGCCAAAACCAACAAGCTTGGAACAAGGTCTGGCCAATTGGCTCCTAGGTGGGTGGACTAGGAGTGTGAGGGTTGATGATCGATGAGCTAAGTCATTGTCACCACCCGTAGCCTCAGTTATGGAAGGTTACCACCAAAAACAGTACTTAAATAGCTACAGGTGGCCTTCGTGGCCTCCACACAACTCGGGTGTAGGCCATGGCAGGCCTAGTAAGCCGGTGGCCAAAATAAAACAAATAGGAACATTGCATGAAAGAGTAGAGGAAATTGTAGATATAGTGGAGAGGAAGCCAGATGTGCGGGGAATGAGTTAGACAAACTAGAGAGGAAGTGGAGAAGAACTGAGAAAAGAATATATTGTTACATTATATACATGCATGCAGTGCATTGGAAACAATTAAGAGAGTAGAAATGGAATGGTATAAGGTTTGTAGTAAGGATAGGATGAAAAGTGGAGTGGAGTGGATCAGTGATTGAATGATAAAAACTATAATTATGAACTTGGGAAACAAATTTAATTACTTCAGGTATAAACACCGCAAGCTAGATGCACTTTGGAGAAGACGGAAAAATTAGAGGAAGAATTATAAAGGCACTTGGGGAAGGAAGTGGTGGTAGGAGACTTTAATGCTAAAGTTTAGGGGTGTGCGAAGCTTCGAAAAATTCGAAGCCGAATCGAATCTCAGGGTACTTCGTATTCGATTCGAACCTATGTTTGGCTTCGGCTGCCGTTCGAAGCTTCGGTCCATTCGAAGCCTTGATAATGATTTCCTTACAGTCTGGTTTCAACAAGAGTTAAACCAAAGTACGGTACCTTAAGAATTAAAAAATATTTTTATTATTATGGGCAACTGATAAAATTCCTTAACGTTGTGATTTTCAAGACGGCCATTACATTATGATCATACCGTATTGATAAACATTCATTAGTACCAACTGAAAGTGTAGATAAAATAAATAATAAAAGTAATATTTTTAAAATTTTCGGCCAGTTTAAACTTTTAAAGTGTTTCTTAGTTATTAAAAATATTTTGTAATAATTTTGAATTCATATGCGCAAGCAGACATTTTAGTTGTTTAATTACTACATGACCAAAACTCCTGTCTGTGCGAGTATATGGATATCGGCAGAGTTGAGCGATAGTTGAGCGCGTGCGTGGCTCGAGTATATGGATATAGACAGAGATGAGCGATAGCCGAGCGCATGCGTGAGTAAGGAACACTACGTGCCTAATAATTATACTAAAAAAACTTAACGTCATCACTATAGATGATAATTGCTGTTAATAACTTAAAATATTATATATTTTCTTTAAAAAATAAAAGGATATATTATTTTCTAGAATGTAGATCACGTGTTTTTTGAGCGTCTATTTGATTGAGTCGTACCTCGTGTGTGAACAATTAATTTAACAGTATGCAGGGTGAAACCAGTGGTGATTGTGCAAATACTAATCAGCAAAGAAGTACTGTGTGGAATTTTTTTAGTAAAAATATTGATAAAAAGTCGGCTGAATGTCGAACATGCCGAAAGAACTTCAAGACTCCATCAGGTTAGTTGGCCGTTTTCTGTATTACTGTATTTGATTGAAAATTTGTAGACCAGCCTAAGTTTTGTATTAGGCCTATAAATTATGTGCAACAATTTTTGTAAGTGGCTTATTTTCCTAATATATTTTACTTTTAAATAATGTTTCCTGTAATTATCATATCGGCGCCCTTGAGGCCTAGTGTATGTTATTGTCCATTGTGGAGGGCATGTGCTTCCCTTAAATCCGCTTATGCTCATGGGCAAATTTTCGTGAGGGGGGGCACGAAATTTGAGAAGAAAGGTGTGGATCCTCTCGAATTTCATGAGGGGGTTACGGGAACTCTCACAGAACAACAATAAAAATTAATAAGATATCTGATTCGTGAGATAGTAGATGGATCCGCCACTGGGTCTAGGCCTATTATAAGCCAAGTCGATTGGGGTACGATAGAGGTTTTAGACTTTTTATTTAAGTTATCACACTTACCTTAGACAAAAATGGTGACTCTAAAATAGGGGATTGAATCCTGGTTTGGTGTACTGAGGGTGGTATTTTTCTAAATGGTTCCTCTCACACAGTAGCCCTACAGGTCCGCTATATTTAATCTAAATTCAACTTTACTCATCTCTAACACATTAGCGCAATTAGTACAAATGCATATTATAACCTAACGTGCCATGAAGCAGTAGGGGCCTACTAAAAATAAAGTTAGGCCTATTTTATCCCATGCTTTAATGGGAATATGGCAAGACTTTAGGCAATGTAATAGGCCTATCACATTTACTAAATTCCTGCTAGATTTCCATTTACTTTCCACAATATTAAATTTTAAATCTCCTTTTCCCCCTTAAATTAATTTTTTTTTTTTGGCAGGCACAACCAAGACACTTCTTAACCACCTCCAAAAACACCCAGGCAAATACAAAGAATTTTTAGATGAAAACAACAAGAAGGATCTGCCCGCACCTGCTCCTAGAAAAGATAGGACAGTACAACAAAACATCCAGACTATGCTTAGTAGAGAAAAGATGGTCTCATCACACCCGTATGCTCAAACCACCACTAACAAGATTACAAATATGCTTGTAAAAGGACTTTTACCATACAGCTTTGTTGAATTGGTTAAACATTTTGCTCTCAACTACAAGATTCCTGCACGAACTACGTTCTCTCGAAATTATGTATCAGTGCTCTCTACCAAGAGACTCGGGATCGTCTCAAAACAGAGTTTCTTCAAGATCTCCCATTTGTACAGGCACTAACCCTCACATCTGATGGCTGGACATCTCGTGCCACAGACAGCTATGTCAGTCTAACTTGTCATTACCTGAATGACAAATATGACTACAAGACATTCACTATGGAAATCATTCCAATGAATGAAAGTCATTATAAAGCCAACATAAAATCTAGACTTGAGCAATGTGTTGTTAATTGGGGCATTTCACTGGAGGACATGACAATCCCAATTTACTACATTACCGATAATGCACCCAATTTCCGCTCTGCTGCCAAAACACTATTTGGTGACAAAGCCCGTCCTTGCTTTGCACATTCTCTACAGTTAGCTGTTGACGATTCCAAATCTGAGTGTCCTGGTGTCAAGAAGCTGTTACAAAAGGCAAAAAACATTGTGGGTCATTACAGGCGTAGCTCTCAAGCACGGGAACGCCTTCATAGTCTGCAAGAGAGAATGCAGGTACCCCAGCTGGAGCTTATTCAGTATGTGGAGACTCGCTGGAGTAGTGAGTATTGCATGCTTCAGCGGCTTGTTGAAATGAAGGGCCCCATCACTGCTGAACTAGCACAGTCTGAACACAATATTGAACCGCTGACAAATGCAGATTGGGCTCAAGCAAAGGATGTGTTGGAAGTTCTTGAGCCACTTGCTCAAGCCACAAAGGAAATAAGTGGCGATTCATATCCAACCTCTTCGATGGTCATACCCATCCTACACTGTCTGAGTTCCCATTTAAACTCTCGCATACAAAGGCAAGAAGAAGGTATAACATTTGCGAGAAGCCTTTTAAAGACACTTAAGTCTAGATTTCCGTTGCATGAAGAGGATGAAATATTTCGCTTATCTATGTTAACGGACCCAAGATTCAAAGGTGTAGTTATCAATAATATTGTTGCTTCAGCAAATTTGTCAACTGCTTTAAGAAACGAACTATATCGTGATTTTGAAGAAATGGATTCAACAGCTGATGAGCCAGAACCATCAACTTCAAACTCTGGACTGTGGTCATTCTTCGATTCTCTACCAAACGAGAGAAAAGAGATGAATATTTCTGAAGAAGTTGAAAAGTATTTATCTGAGCCTAGGGTGAATAGATCCACAAACCCTTACCATTGGTGGAAGCAAGAAGGGTGTAGTAAATTCCCAAATGTCGCTAAGGTTGCGCTTAAATATCTTGGTATTCCTGCTACTCAAGTCAGTAGTGAGAGACTATTCTCATCAGCAGGAAATGTTGTTATAGCCCGACGAGAGTGTTTACTCCCTGAACATGTACAAGAGCTTACCTTCCTCCATAGCAATCTTAAAAAGAATAAGTAAGACTTCAATAAAGCATAATAAAACCAGACTCAAAGAAATATATTTTTTACCTACCTGCTAAGTATAAAATAAAAAGGTGTTTTTTTTTTTTTTTTGTTTTGTTTTTTTGCATAGAGGGAAAGTGATTAACATTATCAAGTTGGCAATAAGCTACAAATATTAGTGCTAGAAACAATAAATAGCCTATAATATTCAGTTTGATGCTAGATAAATACCTATATTTAATAACAATATATTAATAGTTTTACTCAAAATAAAATAGAAAAATATTCGAACTTCGATTCGGCTTCGAGAATATTTCACATATTCGACTCGACTTCGATTCGAACCAAAAAAGTGGACTTCGCACACCCCTACTAAAGTTGGAAGAGGAATAAGAGAATTTAAAGAATTGCTAAGAAGTGAAGGGTGGGAAGAAATAAATGACGAAGGGAAAATATTTCTAGAGCTGTGCAAAAAATTGATTGAAGGTTGGGAAAATACTGGAATAATAAGAGCATAGACACACACAGGACAACTTGGTACAGTTGGTATGGTGTACAAAAGTCACTGATAGATTATTTCCTCTTAGAATGGGAAGTGAAGAGGTGCTTAGCACTTATAAAGATTGTAGCAAGTGTGGCTCTGGATGGGGATCATAACTTGCTGGAAGAGGACATAAAAGGATGACAGGGGAGACGCCAAACAGTGAACCAAAAAAAGAAAATAAAGAGTATGTAAGCTAAGTAAGGAAGAGGAAAAAGTGGAATTCAAACAAGAGTTAGAGGGACATTGCCAAAGGATGAAATACAGGGACTTGTGAGGGAATTTCAAGAGTTTAAAAGAGTTTATAGTAGAATTGGCAGAGGAGGTATGCGGAAGAACTAGCACAAATAGGAGATGGAAGAAAACACTATGGTGGAATTTTAAGGTTAAAGAACAGCACATAAATACAGAGAAGAAAAAATACAAAAAGGATAATGAGGCAAGAGTAAAGCATAGATGGAAGAACGGATAAAAGTGCCGCAGATGGATTTGGAGGGGATCAAGAGAGTACTGTACAGTCAAGTGAGGCAAAGGAAAAAGGTAAAAAAGGAAAGTCACAGTTTTTGAAAAACCTATTTTAAGAGATTGTTGAATCCGGACAAGTGAGGAGATTGAAAAAGTTGAAGTGAAAGGTACCAGAAGTGGATGAACTTACAGTGAAAATAACAGGAGAAATGGGAGTACACTGGTGATATAAAGTATTAAGGGCAGTGTAGAAGAAGAACTAAGTACCAAAGGAATGGACAAAAGGTATCAAACTACCAATATTTAAGAAAGGGAATATGTCAATGTGCAAAACTGTATGAAAAGATTTTGGAAAGGAGGATGAGAAAAAGTAAAAAGAAAAGATGGAGGTGGGAGCAGCATGAGTTCCAATAAAAGATTTCATTGATAATTTTAATAATTGCAATTCTATTGATAACATAGAGATTGAGGTTCAAATCCAGGTTGAGTCTACTGAGGGTGGTTTTTCTTTATGGTTTCCCACTCTCCTTCCACGTAAATGCTGATAGATTACCTCTAAAATGTTTCATCATCCCTAGCTCATTAAAGTAATTATCATATATGTGCATATCCTGATCACACTGTAATGATACTGTTTTGAGACCTCATATATTAAAAAAGTAATGGATGAAGTGTATTTTTACTAAATTACTGTATGTAAATTTTCCTTTTAGTACTTCATGGAGAATCATGCGTTTTTAGATATAATTTCAATACTCTACATTTTAAAACTTTTTTTTTCCTAAAAGATCAACTCTGTTATATTAAAAGGATTATATGACACACTAGCTCCTTCTAACCAATAGGAAGCCAACGTTCACAACAATAGGTCCAAGAGGCAAGGGGTATGTCATATATAAGCCACTTGTGCATATGAATCCACACAGTGCCAATACATAGAAAGTCAGAGAATATAACATTACACGATACTCAAAACACGGAACATGTAGTATAACAGTCTGTAAATTAACAGAAATTGTACAATTTAATTTCATGTATTCAGTATCGACGGTGTACTCATTTAAATAAATCGTGTGCAACATTGATAGTCGTGTTTATTTAATTAGATTGAATATCAGAAATAATCAGATCAAATAATCGCAAGCAAGTGCATATTAATGCTTGTATGTGTCATTGTCGTAAATCCCGATATCTTTATAATTGGTGCTTGATCACGGGGAAAATATCAGCCAATATAATAATGTATCATCCACATGAAATATCTAAATAAAAACCCATAATGTTTTAACACATGGCGATTAAAAAAATTGGTGATCAGACAACTAAAGGATAATTTATTATTATTATTATTATTGCTGCTGCTGCTACTACTACTACAACTATGGTTATGACATCATTATCATTATTATCATCATCACCACATCTTACTACCTGTTCAGGCTAAACGAACTTACGCTAATGTGTAATGGTAGGGTAATTGTGAGATGAAATGGAAGACCTACAGTTTAACGTGGAATCTGAACCACGTTGGAGGATTGGCATTTCACACATTCTCAAGTTATGACTAATACGCATCTTGTCAGAGGTGAAGGAAGTGTTTGGCAATCAGATAAATCTGTGCCGAGACCAAGGATTGAACCTCGGACCCCCATTACAGAAGTCAACACATTACCTAGGGCTCTGTGAGTACTCGTGTTCTGAGCCGAGCTCGATGCTCAAGCTCGAAATTGAGATCGAAAGTTTTGTAGGCTCATCATTTTCGAGCTTCCACTTGATGTGCTTAATAACCTATTTTTTAAATGCAATAGTAAGCATAGTTTATTTAAATGAGATATCAGCATTTCCACTTATAGATCATTCGGTTACTTAACAAATTGTTAAAAATTAATTTCAATTTTCACATTAATAGAGTAATAGAACATTAAAGCCACTTTCACCCGGTAAATTTATTCAATACTTTTGTCCATTTTGAATTATACTTGATTGAAGTTGTTTACTTGTATTGTCATGAAAATAAAAATAGCTAAGAACATTACTAAATGAATGATTCTTTTTACTATTCTTACCTGGTCCCTTTACTAAAATAATAATTTATGTTAAATTAAAAATGTAATATCAAGAATATATTATTATATTAAATGTTTTCAAACCTAAGATATTTAAAACTCGTATTAAATAATACGTTTAGCTACAAAACTAGCTCTAGTTTAGTTACTATTTAGTTATAGAATTAAGTTAGTTAACCTGTTTAAAATCAATGTTGATCTTATTTATTGCAATACATATTTTACCAGACTTACCACATTTAAATTAAAAAAGCATTTACTATTTCATAATGTTTGATAGAAATATTATGTTAGTCATAATATTTTTTAATGTCAAAATATCAGCATCAAATTTTATAAGCATTAAAAATGGAATTGAAGTAAATTTCTCAATAAAATAATGTTTAACGAGAGCCTGTACAACATGCATGTGCAACTGCTCATAGAGGAATGGAAATGGAACAGCAGATGTGACCATGTACGATTACGCCAAGGAATAATAAACAAAATATGAAACACTTCAAATTTCTAATTTTTTATGATTATTACATTTTCTTATATGGTAAATTAAGTTGAAGCTATTTTAGGGAAATATTAGCTTATTAAAATGTCAATTTTATTAACTTTCTATCAAAATAGTGTAGAAACACACTACAATAATGTAAAGTGATAGTAAAGAAGCCAACCTGAAAGGATAGTTAGGTTAGGCCTAGATATAAACACACACTTCTCTATTTTCTTTCTACACTTCCATAGTTGCACAAAGTTTTGAATTTTCAGAAATATTTATTTTTCATATCAAGAGACATATGAAAATGTAATATTCCCTAAAATCTAAACTAATGTGCAACTGTAGAAGTTTTGAAGCAGTGGAAAAGTTTTAAGAAGACATGAAGAGAGAAATGTGTTTGTTCCTATCTAGGCCTAACCTAAATATCCTTTCAAGTTGGCTTCCTTCACTATCACTTACTTTACATCATGGTACAGTGTTTCTACACTGTTGTGTCATACATTTCCAAGCCATCATGCAATTATTCATTTTATTAACTTTTATTATAATTGTTAGTGTAATATTAATGTCCTTAAAACACAAGTGTTGAAACCATTTTAATTACTTTTTTATTAGATTTTTATTTGAGGGTTCTTATTTTTAAATTGTGTTTTATAAGAAATTTTTCTAATTTAAAAACAGGTATTTTCATTATTTACTTTTTTTTTTAAATAATATTTATTATCTATAAAAATTAGTGTCATTCATCTTTCAAGAACAGATGTTTTAATATACTTTCTAACATTTTAAAATTATGAATATGCAATATTCAAACTCGACTCGAACTCTGGAGCTTTTATAAATACTAGACTCGAATGAAAAAACCCAAGCTCGCAGACCCCTAACCATACCTCTAGACTGCCAGGTCACCAACTGATGGAGAAGAGATATGAATATGGGAAAGACCTGGTGATGCCATTCATGTATGTGAAAGAGACATGCCATACAACAATGTTGATAGTAAGAAAGTCTGTAAGAGGCTGAAGTATAAAGAGGAGTGGTGATGAGAGTAGAGTTTAGGGATGGTAATTTTACATAGTATATTAATCATTTGCCTTATTGTAAAGTATATACCAAACACTATGATGTAACAATCAAATATCAATATATCGATTATTTCTGATACATAGAATGCCATTGGTCAGGGTGAACTGGAACAGCAGTATTAAGTACAGCAGCTGTTCTGTAATATTTATTCTTTGCTGCTTTTCAATTTTTAGTATTTCATTTAGGTGTTGAAAATAGCAGGTAAGTTCAATAAAAATAGGAAACATTGTAACAAAGAATTGTTCTTTTAAAGACAATATTTATAGTATTATAATTTCAAGGACCATTTAGCATTGTGAACAAACACGTGTGTTTTGTTGTTATAGAATTTAAAGAATACTTTTTTTTGAGACAGGCTTTTTTCACATTATGTAGCTAATGCACACACACAGATTTATGAAAGTGACAAAATGGCTATCGTCCAACTCACATTGAACTAAGTTTTGGAAGAGTTTCGGAAAAGGAACACTAGATGTTTTCACTGCTTGTTTTAAATTGAAATACTTAGATACATTTTATTTTCTATTGTTTAATTAATGCGTTTTGGTTTCACAAACTTTTAATTTTCTTACCTTCAAGGCAAGGTTTTGTTTATGGCGATTTAGAACGTTTTTTGAATGTGCCAGAACTCGTGACCTGTAAAGCGAGAAGCGCCAGGTTTTCTGGTGAAGGGAAACAGTGGTAATATTTACCTATCAACGAGTGTAAAATACCATGATGAAAAGCCCCAGGTTCGGTTTCCGGCCTGGACAATTTGGTTTGGCATATTTCAACTAAGATTCTGAGATATCATGAAATTAATATCCAGGTATATGTTCTTGTCACTTTTTCGGCAAATCATATGTCTCCAAGATGACTTTTATATCTCTCTTCGTGGTATTTAAGCATAAAACATTATTTCTCTTCATAAATATTAGTTTTAACAAAATTAATACTTTTATATTATTATTATTATTTCTTCAATCTCAAATGTTTAAGAAGACTTTGCAAAAAATTATTTGTGACCAAACTGGCCAAGAGGCAATAAAAACTTTATTTTCTGAAACATGTAAAATTTATTGTTATATTCAAGGAGTACTCTTAGGGAGGATATTTTAATTTTCAAAAGGAAACAAAAAATACAAACATTTACAATTGCATACCATATTTTTTGTAGTATTATTTTATTCGTTGCTGACCTGATAATACATAGTTTATTGGTTGTTGTTGTATTGTTGATACTATTGTTTGTGACTATCATCATCATTTAGGAAACTCTAGATGCTAGGTAATAATGTTATAAAATGGTGTTGACTGTTGACTTTGTCTGAACATGAGCTCCCAGTATTCCAAAGAGGTTTCCAGAGGCAAGACCAATATTTATGGAACTACCCAGTGGTCTCGTAGTCATAATAGTTTTGTGTTTATCTAAATTTATATTTGACTTTATTATTATTAGCACCGCGTCTTACTACCCGTTCGGGTTATACGCACTTACGCTAATGTGTAATGGTAGGGTGATTGTGAGATGAAATGAAGGACCTACAGTTTAACGTGGAATCCGAACCACGGTGGAGACCTGGCATTGACTTTATTAAGTCTGGCGCCCAAAATTATTTTGTTTATTTTCATTACTATATTTATTTTATCCATGATCTGCCTATTTGAGTTTTATCACAATATTATATATATATATTTTTTTTCTCTTTTAATAGACTGTGGCAGGGTGTTTACCACAATATAGACTCAGATAATAAGATTGAGAAAAAAAAATCAATTTATATTGATTCCCAAGCTTTAAATTGTAGTCTTATGCATGAAATATATTGATAAATTGACCAATATATTTCTTATATTAATATATCATTGCCACCCTTAATAAAGAGTATGTATGATAACGTAAGTTGTATAAAGAGAGTGAAAGGGTGGACAAAGTGGTTTCGACTAAAAAATTTAGTGTATCAGGGGAGTGGCCTCTCACCCCTACTCTTCTTAATAAAATGGTCTTGAACGAATGGCAAGGAAACCAGGTGAGGATAAGATGAAAGGAATGATGTTTGCACATGACTAATGGTATTGTGAGGAAAGAGAGATAATATAGAAACACAACAATTGAATGAAGACGTAAAAAAGTGGGATGAAATTTAGCATGGTGAAAAGTGAAGTGATTGTGATGACAAGGAAGAAAATAAGGCCTCAGCAGAAACCTGGACATTTACAAGAGAGACAAGGAATGTTGAGGGGCATTCTAGCTGTCACCAGAATAAATTGTATTAAAAATTAAAATGTTCAAGCAAGAGTTGGGATAGTAGAGGAATCAAGGGTGAGATGATATGGACACGTGATGAGAAATGAAAAGGAAATAATCCCCAGAAGAATGATGAGAGTTGAGGTTTGGAGGGAAAAACCTGCAAGGTAGACCAAGGAAGAGATGGCTAGATGCAGATTACAGCGAGTTTGTGGCGAGAGTAAAAAAATAGACTAGCTAGAGTAAAGGTGGAAATAGGTCTGCCAGGAGAGCGAGACTCTTGGTACTATGATACTGGGCCCAGGTCCAAGATCCAGATTAAAAAATAAAATTAGATTGGATTAATTTTTTAAATATGAAGGACAAGCAATAAAATGCCTATCTTTACTAAATAACAGTGAAAATCCAGTCTACCAGCTGAGGTTTCTTCCAGAGTTATTTGTCAAAATGGTATTGTTTGCTTAATACAATCTTGTCCTTCATTTCAAAGTGTTCGGAAGTTTCATAAAGTTTATTATTTTATATTTTAATTAAATTTGACGTGTGAATAGAGTCAGTGAATCAAGTTCAATTTAAATTTAATGGCTTTATCATAGCTGTAACAGTTTCACTGTCAAGTTAGTGTACATTGGTTTAGTTTTGTAAAAATGCCCAAAGATTTTTTTTTCAAACAAACAAATTTAAGTTTAGCAGATATGACATAACAGGTGGAGGAAAGAGGGGTGACACAGTCCATCTCTGGATGTCGTGCAAGCTGCAAGCTAACACTGCCTATCCAACGGCTAATCTGGGAGAATATCACAGGAGTGGGTGTAAACACTTCAAAAAGAGGTTGGGTGAACAAGAAGTTCCACTCTTGGTAGAGTATCCCGAGGGTAGTAAGATTTCTTTCTCGGCAGCTGTGGGCCTACTGGCAGGAATGTTGTGTGTTGTCAGACTTAGTCCCAGTTGGCTACTTAGTAGTGTAAGCCCTCACAGACACTAGGGCATCACCGGTGAGACTCAGATGTACCTTTTTCTGAGCATGGCGCCTTAACAGTAGTGAAGCTAGGGCAGGATGATGGCGCATTTCTGAACCATTAGTGGTGTTCTCGGCGGTTGGGGTGTTTGACTGCTGTCCTTTTGGAAAAATCTGGAAGTGGACGGATTGTAGGCATGGCTTGGGATACTCTCATCACTGGTCAGGCACTGGTGTTCTGACACTTTTTTTTAAGAGGGACTTTCTCTCCTTGAGAAATAATTTGTGTCCCCCTCCTCCCGTTGAAATAAACATGCCTCTCTCTAGATTTATTTCACTCCCCTTAGATAATATTGAATCCTAAGCTGAATAAAGGTGGTATCAAACTATAAATAGTTTCTAGATGCATTCAATTTTCAAAACTTTCATAAAGAAGGACAACTCAAAATAGTAATGAGGCAGTTAATTCAGTTTTCAAAAATATTTCCTAGTGTAGACCATTCTAAATAGCTTCTAGAGGCATCCAATCATTAAAATTTCCAGGGGAAGACAATTCCAAGTAATATCTAATAGATTCCAATTTTCCATAATTTGCTGGAAGAGGCCCACTTTAAATATCTTCTGGATAGGCCTACATCAAATTTTTAAAAATTTGCCAGGAGAAGAGTATCAATTTAAAAAAATAAAAAATGAGATAAGGGCCACCTCAAATATCTTCTGGAAGATTCCTACTTTCAAACATTCCCCCAGCCTCCCTTGGCCCCTTTAGCTTTGGGGTCAAAGCTCCTCAAAAACCCTTTTTGTTTGTTAAACTAATCCACCCCACCTATACAAATGAGGTCACTGAAGTCGAGTAGAACAAAGCGAAAGGGGCCCGTGCTTTGCTCCTGGTATCGGCCCAGTTTGAACAACTGGCGGGCCTGGGCGGAAGAGCGGTGGAAGGATAGAAGAATATAGAGACATTTTACTAAACTGACTCATCTACAGGTTTGGAACATTTCATACTCAAACTTTATTTCGTCTCTCAGAAGACTTTATCTATTAGTTTGGCCTTCCCTATGAATAAAAAAATTGGACTTCACACACTTTAAAAAATATATTGAATTGGTAAATGTTGATTTCCATAGAATTTAAATTATTCTAGTAGTATAAAGTTATCCGTCTTTAATTGATATAAAAGTTGCTTTGCACATGTATTGTCCTCTCCTTGCTTACAAAAAAAATAGTTCATTTCACTCCAAAGTCACACAACTTCTCCTGTTGTTCAGGCTGCTTGGCTTCTCAATCCATGCAGTCATAACTCATCATGCATGTTTGCTCATCGCTGTCAGAGGTCTCACTCCCCTCGTAACTCTGGCGGTGGGGCAAATAACTCACACGTGAACTGAAACAGCATGAATTGCATAAACTAACCTCTTCCATACAGGATTGTACCCATACCCAGTAACCTATTTGGGAAAAGGGGTGGGGGATTCTGGATGATATGGTTCATGGTAAAGTCCCCAACAAGTGATTTGTACAATTTAAAATAAATGTAATCCTCTTAAAGCAATTTAAATGGTCATAAAACATAATTTGGGTTTTAGCTGACTGCTATAAGCCACAAGCCTGGACATTGATGAGGATTGCAAAATTACATTAATCATCCAATGAGGAGAAGAAGAATAGGGGGAGTGAACCCTCTCTCGCCTTCTCAGTCAAATCCTGCCTCCATAGATTGTTCTGACAAAACTTTGAAATTAGATTTGAGTCGATTAATATTATTTTATTGAGAACTGCTCAAAAATAGTGTTTAACTGAATAAATATGACTGTAGGACTAATATTAATATTATTTGATCAATATAAAAAAAATTGCTACGTTAGTATTTGTGATATTAGTTTGATTTACATTTACTAAAAATGGTAAATTATTAGCCCTTTTTTTAAGTCTGTCCTAGAGTTGGTAGTTAAGTTGTGTGGAGCTAACTTAAAAATACATATAAGAGTTATTTAAAATGCACTTTCTGATCAAAATGATCAAATCAACATAACTAACTTAATTTAAGAACAAGCACAACATCCGGTCCTCCAAATATTTAATTAATCATTGTGAGAGGAAAATCCCATTATCAACACATTTCCCGGCCATGCCCTAAGTCATTAACAGCCAATATGGCACTAAAATCATACCTGCTGGGTTGTGGTTGAGCTTCGCTAAAGATGCCCTGAATATCGTTCAACTGAACCACCTCGAGTTCCATCAACACCTTGTCTAGTTTGGTGATCACTTTGGCGATGTCACTCAGAGTCAGACAGAGTGGTGGTATAAATGTCAACACATTCTTGCTCTCCCCCTCATTAGCTACGATCACTTGCTGGTCCTTGAGTCTGAAGTCAGTTTTAGGGTGCACCCGGTGAAAAACCATCACTAGCAAGGTCACACACACACACTTTCGGATTCACTTAGGTACAGGTAATATAATATTATCTTATATTATAATACAACTATAATTACCTTTTAAATGGTTTGTTTTTGTGCGCCGTGTCATACTACCCACCTAGGCTATCTGCAAATTTACACTAATAAGGTAGGGCTGCAAAAGGCAGAATTTTAGAAGAATTATACCTGCATTTGTATGAATAGTGGGACATTAATTAAATGTTATTTAAAAGTATAAATGTAATCTTATAGAAGTTCTGTATCACCTGTATGAAATTTTCTCAGCTAGCTCCGGTGAAGGTTTCTTACTGTCTCGCCCACAAACAATATCAACTCCAATTATAAGACCAAGGCCTCGAACATCCCCTAAAACAAAACATTCCTTAATTCACCAGGAAAAGGTGAGGTTCAACTAAGACTGTGCTTTTATTAAAGGGCCTAAAAAATGTGTTTTAGATTTAATGTGAAACATGAGAAAGAAACTAGAAGGATTATGTATATGTATTAAGATATTTTCACCATATCTGACATAAACAATCCGAGCTCAGAGCCTCATAGTTTAATATATCTGATCATGGATCTGTATTCAAGAACAAAAATGAATTAAGATAATAGTTATGTTGAAATTTCAGAAATTAAATTAATCTTTTTTTTTTATCAATTAATATTTAAACTCATCTCAAGTATAAGTTAATGTTTCTGATGAAGATTGTCATACCTTGTATAGTGCTACCCTAAACTACATGTTGTTGTCTCACCTATATATATATGCCTGGTCCTGAGCTCTTTAAGCAGCGACATAAACTGTTCCCCAAGTACCACTGCATTGTTCATCAACCTTTCTGAGTGGATGATATCTAGGACAGATATGCCCATAGCCGCAGCAACTGGCGAGCAATGGTACTGAAACATACACATCAAAATTAAGTCCACAAGTCTAGTCAGGAATGTACTGTGGAGCTAACTTTTTAACTACCACTTTTGGGGCGGGGGGCTGATTTTGAAAATTATATAGTACACACACACACACACACACACACCCAAATCATGCTCTTAGCTTTCATTCTCCACATGATGAAGCTGCCTTTTGTATTGAGAGATTAAAGATACTATTATGTGTTTGTGTAAATATTTTGTTCAATTAGATTTTCTAGATCACTGAACCTCTACAAAGGGAAGATAGGATCCTATACTTTACATTCCCAATCTTTACCCATGAATTAATAACCTAAGGTTTAGCTTAATTATTTACATGTTATTTAATTTTTGTTATATATCAATGTTCGCAAGTAATATATGAATTATCAACTTCACTTTAATCAATAATATTGTCGTAAGAATTAGCCCATGATAAATTAAAAGTATATTATATCTTTGATAACTTGTCCAAGTATTCAAGTTAATATTAGGAAGACTTATTAAGGATGCAGTAGCCTTGGCTCCATTCCAGGAGATACCTTAAAATAATTTAATATTTGTATATTATATCCATCCAACATCACAATTCTACACAAACTCCTGGTGTTATGGCCCTGGGTGTTGAGAATTAAACATTCTGTTTATATTGAGTCAGTTTGTAAACTTTTCTATAACACATCCTTTTGTTTAGAATGTGCACACTACTTAATAAATATCATCGATTATAGTATTTTTTGAAAAGTATTATTAGAGTTGTTATAAATTACATTGTTATATACAGCCGACAATGAGTTGGCTATCCTGCGAGAGGTGATAACTGCAGCAACCGGATAACCACTGCCCATAGGCTTCCCAGCAGTGATAATGTCTGGGATAACCCCCATTGTTTGGAAGGCCCAGAAGTGAGTCCCGGGGCGGCCCATTCCTGTCTGGATCTCATCTGCGACCACGAGACCACCATGCATGTGTATATAACTGGAGGGCAGAGATTTAAATATTTTTGAGAGAATTTTTTTAGTCTAAGTAATATTCCAATAAAATGATATTATGTTTGTATTGACTTTAAGTCACACCAATGAGCAGTGGATTGAAAATAAACCAACAGGATGAATACAAATGCAACTTTGTTTCTTTGAGTAGCCACCCCCAGGGCTGTGCTTCCTTTTATCACAGTAAGAAAAACAATAAGTAGGTAGGATGTTATAGAAAATATAAATATATATTATTTTTCAGTCAACATTGATAAAATTTTGTCATATGATTTAATCAGTAATCACTAATAATATTATTTATTAAAAGTGGCATGTGAATTTACACTAGTGAATTAGAAACATACAAAAACTGTGAAATTACTGTAAAATAAAGTAATGTCAAGTATTTATTTATGTATATACACACACACACACACCTACTTGTATATTTTGTTCAACCATCCAGGCGGAGGTATTGTGACGCCGTGGACCACAAATACTGGTTCGCATATCAGGCCGCCAAGCTAAAGCAAAACAACATGTAACATTTAGAGTCTAGTCTGTCATTACTTTGCAATAGCTTTCTTGCTGAGCTTTACATTTTATGCTTAGTAGGGTAGAGCATTTTATTGACCAAGAGAAACTGCACTAGCACACTTGATTTGGACTTGGTAGGTGAAAGTTTTACCCAAAAAAAACTGCACCTAATTTTAGCTTTCCTTTTTTATTTTTTCTAAGCACATTTGAAATTTAGTAAGTAAAGATTAATATATTGTTTGGAAATTAATAAATTGGAATAAATGAATTAATAATGAAAAAAGTTAATGAACTGTATAATGTTTAGCAAACAATTAGGTACTATACAAACAAATGCATTAAATTATAATAGGAGTCATAAATATGATAAGTCATAATTTTAGAAAATATTTTTGTTACCGATTTGAGGCACTGTTCATTAAATCATGTTTGACATCACTGAAATGTTATAATTGTCAAACATCATTTAATAACAGTCATAATTGGATAATATTAAGGAGCCCTAGTTAAATATATTTCATATGAAGAATACCCATTTTAATTTGTTAGAAATTCTTATATTGATGTTTGTTTATTTATTTGTGTAGATGAGGTTGAACGAGTATATGGATATTTAATCTTATTGGTATTAAAAAAAAACACCTGAGAGGTATATCAGAAACCAGTGTCGAATGTAGACAGATTTGAATAAATTGAATTGAAATTGTGATTCAATGCTGAAGGTGCATTTCCTTAATTTCAATCTTCTCGTGTTCTGGATAGTCGTATAGCATAATTATATTATCTTAAATTCTAATATACTTAATTTAAATCAATTATTCTAAGCATATCAATCCTGTTTAATAATATCTTGAGATTGTTTGTATTCTAACTCTCCATTCTTGCAAAACCTGTCCAAAACCTATTTGGATTTTGAAATGTTTCTCTTGATCAGGTCATACGTAGACTCTTACATGTCTGGATGTACATAGTACCATGACTTCTTACCTGCAAAATCAGGCACATTGATAACTTATTGGATTACCCGCGCCAGATGCCATAGCTAGCCATAAAGCATTTATTACACCTCATGAGTCATTGTACATGATGGCCATTGGTTTCATACTCTGCAACAGGCACTATGCTTGTCAACATTGATTGTTTACTTGGATCATTTCAGCCAAACTTAACTTTACTCAAATTGAGGATGACTTTACTTAGAATACATTCATCTTTCTAGGTTACTAATGTTTTCCTATGTGTATCATAATGACAATTTTTACTATGTTTCAGTAATTTTATGATATAATGTTTAATATTTATGATCCATTTTACTTAATCTAACTATGAATACTCTTAATTTATCAATGGTACTTCTAATCAACAGTTCCCTATATGAGGGAGACGTGTCTCCAAATACCCTCCGGTAGCTATGGCCCTGCATATAATTTCAAATAATATTTTGCTGAAGTAAGCAAAACCTTTATGTGCAAGTAGATTTTTACACCTTATATGAACTATACCAAAACTTAATTTTTTACTGGCGGAAGCAAAACATGTTTTCAGCTCTATATACATACATACATACACACACAGAAATGTATTGCTGGTGCTTAGACAATAAAACAACTGAGTTGACAAATAAGTGAACCTGTGGGCATTCTCTTGAAAACACTGGGACTAATGTCTATGAGAAGGTCTACACTCCCATGGAACGAACCATCCACTACAACCACACCTTTCTTCTGGTGTAACTTCTAACGAGCTGCAGGGCAAGGTCATTAGCTTCAGCTCTGAAACAATCACATTACTGGAGTGTGAGCCATTCTAGTGTACCAATCACTCCATTGGAGGTTGAGTCATTCTAGTTTAACACTCACATGACTAG
>JBCFYV010011172.1:83356108-83368395 GCA_039000515.1 Timema cristinae
AAACCATGCAGCCACTGAAATGAGTAAGGTGAATGTTCATCAAATAAAATAACCTCTTTCGATCTGTTTCCAATATTAAAGTTAGAAAATTAAAATGGCTTTTTGAACTCTAGCAGTCTAGTATACAAAATCAATAAATCAAATAAATTTCAGATTCAAGACTCAAATTCTTTTAAAAAAAAAACTAATGAAATTTGTTTTAGTCCTTTAATACTAATTATTGGTGGTTCAGAACCAATTATAATTATATGATGAACTCAACAACCAGACCCTAGACTAATAATTTAACATTTAGTTACTATTTGTACTTTCAATTATTCTATATTTATATTTCCTCTTATGTTCATAATTTTTTCCAATATTTGGGATTTGAAAGTAAATCTGAGATTCGAATTAAAAAAATAATGGGGACAACCCAACTCTAATTTATACCCTTTGTGACTTCCCCCCCAAAAAACTAGATAACGTCACATGTAGTAGAGCTAAAAAATGGCCATTTTCAGGTTCTTATTAATTTCATATTCCCGATCATTCTTTTCTACTCCCCCACCCGCGTAGTGGGTAAATTTTGTTTCCTCTTTAAGGAAATAGAAGGATTGGTATGTAACTATCAATTTCCTGCAGAAATTGTTGTTCTTTGTCCAAAAGCTAATTCCTCATCCCTTATCCCTCTTTACTGTATTTTCTTCCATATTATAATGAAAATGAACCTCAAAAATTGAGGGAAAAAAAATCCTTAATGAGCCACTATTTTTCAAAGAAGTCACTATGTTTAATTAATATTTTCAAACTTAAAGGTAAGTTGAAATAGGCCCCCGCTCCCCTCCAATTTTTTTTTCAAGGGTTTTAGGAGGTTTTGGAGGAAAGAGGTCTTGGGGTTGGAAGTTAGTATTCGAGAAACGATTTCAACAAAAGAAAATCTGGCAGGAAGACTGACATCAGTTACAAAGTAATTGCAAAGTACAGTTATTTAAAAAGAAATATTGTTCTGACTTTAACTTGAACAATATCAATAATGTTAGTCAATAATTTGTAAACGTAATTATTAAAACCGAAATATTAGAATAAAAATAATGATATCCAAAATGTGCTGCCCCCTAAAGTCGTCGCCCCTAGGCCCGTGCCTAGTGGGCCTATAATGTAAATCCGCTTCTGCCCGGGACCTTTAACTAAGTATACATGCACGCTATTGACTCAACTAAGATGTCTGACAATGATTTGTTTTTATAATACAACTTTTTTTTTAAATACTTTGTGTAAGTTTTAATACTATAACACCCGCCTCGGTGGCGTAGTTGGCTAACGCGCTTGTCGTGTTTAGCTCAACTGCTGAGGATGGGGAGATCGAGGTTCAAATCTCGGTCGGGTGAACCGGGGGTGGTTTTTCCTAAATGGTTTTCCACGCAGATGCGGGTTCACTTCCTCTAATTCAACCTTCCCAATTCCTAATCCATTAGCGTAATTAGTACTTAAAGCGTATAACCTGAACGGGTAGCAAGACACAGTGTTTATTATTATTAATAACACTATAACACTATAAAAAGCAGAAGCATCTAATTTTATTTTTCTGGGCATTGTGTCATGCTTCCCATCATTATTATTTAAGTATCAACACTAATGAGGTGGGCATGGGGAAGGTATAATTCTGAGCAAAATACACTTGCATTTGTGCAAAGGTAGAGGGGAAAACAAAACAAAAAATACCTCCAATATTCCTGGCAAAGATTTGAACCCCGACTTCCTCGTTACTGTCAAACTAGGCAAGGTTGACACCTTGGTTCATGTACCTCCATCACATATCTGAGAACTTTGAATTTACTGTAATATGCACACAAGTATAACTACTATTATGATTTCAAAGTATCTTGAATCATTTTACATTTTTTTTATAAAACATCCACATATGAATATTAATAGTTTTGTTATTGCTATGGATGGTGAATTGGCGGTCTAGGGGTAAGGTGTCAGACTTCTGTGCTGGCGTCCGGGGTTCAATCCTCGGTCCCGGCACAGATTTATCTGATTACCAAACCCTTCCTTCACCTCTGACAAGACATCTTGTGAATGTGGGGAATGCCAGGTCTCCACCGTGGTTCGGATTCCACGTTAAACTGTAGGTCCTCCATTTCATCTCACAATCACCCTACCATTACACATTAGCGTAAGTGCGTATAACCCGAACGGGTAGTAAGACGCGGTGCTAATAATAATAATAATATTGCTATGGCACCCCATAAGGGCTTCATCATTCATTATCTGTATTATTAATGAAAACTTTTTTTTTATCAAACATTTTATAATTTCTGTATCAAAGGGAAAAATATAATTTTATATAGACTGACATATTTTTTGTACCCAAGCTAATAAAGGTAAACAAAAATAAGACCCCTTTAGGGTAAATTTGGCAGTTTAATAATTCTTTACTATTAACAGGGAATACATATACTAATGTTTTACTTCAAGCGTTGGCAGCTATGCAATCATTGTGGATAGTTCACTTTGAAGAAAATGCCAAGAGTTGTCTGTCATAAGAAAATATTTGTGATGAAGTGTTTCAACTAGATATTTTCTCATCCTCAGGTTTTATAAAAATTAGTAATAGTATCGGCAGTTAGTAAATGTAAAATTAAAGCCATAATAATTGAAAATTCCCTTTAACATCAAGCTTTTTTTTTTTTTTTCGTGAATCAATTGCCAAGCAACAAATACAAAGGCTAAGGTTGGCTTAGAACAAATTGTAGTGTATTGGGGATCATTTGTTGTTTTTAGGTCACCCTCTTGCCTGCAGTTTACAGCTAACATGATCATCTCGGTGCGCAAGTACCGTTGGCAGTGCATCGAGTGCAAGTGTTGCTCGATCTGTGGAACATCCGACAACGATGTAAGTGACTCGCAATCTACCTTAAATATGACTTAAATAACTTACATGCAATTTAAAAAAAATAGTATTCTGAGGTGCAATTTGTCTTACATATTTTTATGGCCTTCATTTTTTTATTTATTTTTTTATTTTAATTAGGCGGCATCGTCATTCGACGTTCCCACCTCTGCGGGTCGTCTGGCACATCCTCTTCCATACCTATCAATCTTTCCAAACTTCTCCCTCAACCACATGTCTCCAGTCCGCTCCTTTAGCTTTTATGTTATTCTCTGCGTGCTCTTTCAATAGGTTTTCTATCTTCTCTTTATTCTGTAAAGCTTTTTTATGCATTCTTGTCCTCCATTCTCATCACATGACCTAACCACAGCAACCTTTTCCTCTTCAAAGTATCTTCTAATGATATAACTTTTAAACCATCACTAATTATTTCATTCCTTATCCTGTTTCTTTTGTTACATTCTCAATGCCTCTCAGGAATCTCATCTCTGCTGCCTGCAATCTACTCGAATCTCTCTTCGTCCAGGTTTCAGAGCCATTTGTCTATATTGGATGATAATATGTCCTATATAACAAAGCTTTGGCCTCTTTTCCTGTATTTTGCCATATTATATCCTTAACCACATGGTAGAATCGTTCACTCTTCCATATCCTTTGTCCTATTTAAATTAGTAATTTATTTATATAATCTTTATTTATAATTTGTTCTTATATCATGTTTCAGGATCAGCTGCTGTTTTGTGACGACTGTGACCGGGGCTACCACATGTACTGTCTGTCCCCTCCCTTGCCAACACCCCCCGAGGGCTCATGGAGTTGCCGACTCTGTCTCGTTGAGTTCCACAGCAAGTGAAAGTCATCACTTATCGAAGGCTATAAACTTTCATAACCGACAGTTGGATCCCATAAAAGTTACATTGGCATCCTTTAATAAGCCTCGACTTTACATGTTAACTCATATTTTTAAATAAAAAGCTATGTTTGGTAAAAATTAAAATCCAATTACTTCTCTTACGTTTATGTGTTAATTATAGTTTATTTTCAATATCAAAGTATTCTTTGAACATTTTTGCTGGTTACAATGTGTATTTTTATTTTTCCATGCCATATTTAGAAATATTGGGTCAAGCATTCAATATAATGACTGGAAAATTTTAAGAGAAATACAGAAAATATACAGACTATTGCAGCTATGAAACTTTACATTATGCTCGTTATAAATATACTGCATATACTATATAAAACTTACAAATAAGTTTTAAAAAAATGGTATAATGCACAAAACAAATAATTGAATATATTTCCTGTCCTCACATATTTTAAGAGGCTGTTGCTACTTAAAATAAAACTAGTTTTGGTTATTATAAAGTAGTGTAGTATGAGAATTACCATGACTTACAGAACTGCCAATGGGTTATCTCATTAAACTTATAAGCTATTATAATTTAATGTTTATGTTACAAACATAGTGTATAAGATGACACACACAGCTTTCTGTCATTCTAGGTTGGTTTAGAGAGGGGAGAAAGGGATACTTGCAGTTCATTACTATAGGGACGACTTTTAAAAGAATAAACCATTAACATTTTATAACTGGATTTCAGTAAAGCTAACATTTACTATCTTATCATGGACAAGAACACCTAGCCACTAATCCAAGTACTAGCTGCCACCCATGAAGCTTATCAGGGCGACATGTTTTGAGTTCTGGCTTTCCAGAAAAGGCTATATCTAGTAAGGGCTATATTACACTAATATTTCTTTGATCAAAGTTTTGACGCAGTCTTTGACAAAAGATGTCACCACACTATATTCCGTTCACGATAGATTTTTACCTGGATGACAGTTCGAAAATCATATGTTTAGGTTTTGGGTTGCCAACACTTGTAAAAGATCACTCTTTTGTTATAAATGTAAAGATCTTTAATTACCTGTTATATATTACATTTAAAATAACGTAAACTTAAGTTTTCTCATACTATTTCATTTTTTTAAATAATTTCTTTTTATCCAACTTGAAACAATATTTTAAACATAATTAAAAGTACTTATTTTTCGTTTTGGAACGTTACTGATTTTGTGTAATATAGTGCACACATCAATACCTTTTAATACAGGCATCGTATTTACTTGGAAAAGAGAAAATTGTTGTCATATTTTTACATACAATAAATGAGTTTATCATAATTTTATCGTATTTTGAAATATTTAACTGAATAAAATATTTTCATCAACTGCGTGTCTGCATCGTTGTAAAAAACTTGTTTACCGTTATGTTCAATCATATGGTTTATATTCGTCAGTCGCCATTTTGAAGCTATGTTCGTTAGAAGTTTTTGTGAAAGTGGTGTTAATATATTTAAGGGGAATAAAACTATAAATAAACTTTGTGTCCGACCTCAAATAAATATATAAATAATATTGTCCTAAATTACTGTGGTTAACTATCACATTAATATATTACCTCTGTTTTCATTACAGTGATCCAAAGTGATAGATGTTAGCTGTTGGCGTAGTGATATATTAGGGATTACTTCTAGTAACATTTTGAGCTGTCATCCAGGTAAACTTAGCTCGTGAATGACTTATATATCATATTTCTTCCAAAGTTTCTACACTATGAGTTATTACAACAAATGTTTTCCAATGGTTTAATTTTATGTGTAGTTACTGTGAGTGTGATTATAATAATATTGTTGGTTAAAACGAAAATAAAACCTTTGAAACAACTGTGGGTTGGTAGACAAAATGGATGAGGAATTAACAATCACCTGCTAAAAATAATTTCAAATTTAAGATTCGGAATCATAAATGTTTAAAATGGACTTTTAACCTCTAAATATTTGGTATATAGAGTTGCATAATTAATTATGTTTTAAACTCCCTCACATGTCCAAGCTAATCTTTCAGTTACCATTTTCTTTGAACCAACCTTAGATCATGGTTGATAATACAAATCTTTGATAAAAGATTTGTAAATTATTTGATTTTAACATCACTCTAAGCATTCCACTTCATGGGCAAGCTATTTTTCAAACAAACTGTACATGGTAGATGAACAGGTTACAAAATTAAATGTGACCTATAAACAATTATGAAATGTTAATTGTTTTATTTGTTGTTGGCAACCATGAGAGTATAAATATTTTTATTACTATTTAAGTTTGGTTTTGTTTTAGATCTTTTCAAACAAATATATGTGCATCTTAATAGAAAATTACATTAATCCATTAGCTTATTCAGCCTTTTTTTTTAAAGTCAACTACTAACTAGCTTGGTTTTATTACAGATGAACAAATAAAATACTGTACCCCTCAATTTTAATCACTAATTGGAATAAAATGTCTTACTTTGTATTGGTTATCTATATTAACTTTTTTTAGTTGATTAGAAATTATAATTTGTGTCAAAATGAGTTTACTGGATTGAGGAAAACAAAAAGTTATAATTTGTGACATGTTTTTGGTTAAAAGTAAAAGTGATAACCAGGCACACTTAACCTGGACATTACTGGTGTATAAATTGTCTAAACATAATAACACATACTTACAAATTATGTTTTATGTGGAAACTGTGAAGCCATTGTTTTTAGGGATAGTATTATATATAGTATAGTTAAGGAATACTAAATAAAAGTGTATCAATTGTTGTAATATATTTTTTTTATGTCATTAATGGTTCATTGCAAGTGATATATTTAAGGAATGACAGGAAGGTAATTGATCACTTTATAAAGAAAAGAGGAAAATTATATTGTGACTTAAGAAAATGTGACAGATTGTTGCCATCCTAAAATTGCATGATAGTGATTTATGTACTTAAAAGGCACGAGATTATTTTAATAATATATAATATCTCCCTCTTTTCAAGATAGTAGTACCGCTTTTGCTTGAGATAGTCCTGGGTTTACTGTTGGGGTTAGGGGGGAAAGTAGGGGGGGGGGACATTTTGAAGTCATGTTCATTAATTTTGCATGTCAAAGCACACAAATAAATCACATGTTATATTAGTGAGGATTTTTTATTCCATGAACATATTTTATGTAAATCACAGAATCCTTTATTCTTTACATTTCACCATTCACTTGTGTGATTTATGACCAGCCATATTGGTCAAATGCTCCCGTTAAATGCTTTACCCGATACTTAGTTTTATCTAGTAACTTAGCAAAATTATAGCTGTAAATTACAATAAAAATTGTATTGAAAGTGCTTACCATCCTATTGGTTCTCTTTATTTTTGTCAACATGTTTGTATTATCTAATGCCATTTGCCATATAGTGAATATTAAGGGGTGTGTGAGTAGGCATTTTTCACCTCAAATTGTTTTTAAATAAACTCAAAATTTTATTCAAGCTCAAATAATATAGAATAATATTTTTAATACAAGGAATTCAAGTTGAATCTCTCTTATAGATCCATGCGTAAACCATAAACACTAAAGTGCAATTTTTAAATAATTATCTTTTGTGAAAAATTTTATGGTTATATTAAAATAGCTTAACAAGATAGCTAAGAAATATTGAGGACTATTCAATATGAAATAACAGCTTCAAATTAATTCATATTAAATATTTTGTATAACTTACAGAATCATTCAAAAGTTTGCTTGAGCACCAAAAAAAATTGAGTACTTGCACACACCTATAAATATTGAAAAATTCCATTTCACTATTTTTGATAAATCAAAATAGTTACTATTGATCATTGATGGGCTTAGCTCACTTCATTTACAAGCAAATGTGCATTTATCACTTTGTCTTAAAACTAGCTCAATATCACCTCAATATTATAATAAATCAAATTCTTTCATATAGTTTCACTTTTAAGGTTTTGTTTGTGTATGTTGTGGATGGTGTTTGGTTGTTAAATAGAACAAGAACAGATTTTTAAACTGGTATGAAAATAGTGAAGGATGCACACTAGCCATATTAGTGTATTTCTCTTTCTTGACAAGTGTTACAATATAACTATAATGTAGTGTAAAAGTGTTAAAAAATACTATAACTACCTCTTAAAATAATTGTAACTTTGTTGTTTAGAACAAGAGAATTTAAAAAGGTCTATATGTTGAAGAATATATGTTAAATGACTAGCAAATGAAACATTTTGGTTGGTTTCCTCTCTATTTTTGTGGATTTTCAAATTTGTGTTTTGTAATAATTGTTGAGCTTTATTAGGCAATTTGTGGTACAATAGTTAAAAACAAAATTGAATGTCTAACTGCAGATGTATAAAAATAACGGCACTACTATTACATTTCGATGGAATCTTATCCTGTCATTTTTGATTTATTAATGTACGAAAAGTCTGTTTTGACAAACATATTGTGGAATTAAAAATAAATTACCACCTAAATTGTGACTTGAGTAACTTTTCTCCTACTTTCCTTTCAACAACCCCATTAATTTTAATAATCCTGACAAAATCTGGCGCAAATATTTTTGCTGCAACAAAAAAATCCTTTGATTATAACACTACTCTTCGCTTTTCTTGGTGATATTGTGTAATGTTTCATTACAGCGCATTAAAATATATGTCATTGAATGGCCTATGGCGTCATACTCAGAGCTGTTATATGTTATAGCCCTGTGCAGTCATTTATTTTACACCCCCACACGGCCTCAAACACCAACATCATTTTTCACCTATTCATGGCATTGACTAGCATAGATGTGGTAAATGGTTGTGAAAATTTTACCAAATTCCCAAAAAATTTCAATTTCATTGAAATTTTGTAACAAATTGAACAAATGATAAAAACTGATATATGTACAAGTCAAGAAAATATTTTGCAAAAAATTATTCTCATATAACAATTATTCTAAAATCCATATCGAAGTCTCATGACTAAAAAGTCTGAAGAAAAGATCTTTTAAAACACCCAAAAGTGATAGCTGCACTTCTATTAATAACGAATGGTGAGAGTGCTAATGGCTAGCTTTTTCTTTACATATCACACTAAATGCTAAGAATGTGTTTACTATTTACATTAACATTGGCTATAGTTTTCTTATTTCAATATTATTTTGCCACCCTGTTTAGCTGCACTTGTGCATGTCTAGATATGGGCCTGGTCATGCCACTTGTTTTTTCAGTAACTTTTTTGATGCTTCTAATGGAGGAAAATATGATTTGTTAAATATTTCAATATTACTTTGTTACTAGTTGATTTATTTTAAAATGTGAAAGTGTGACTTGCCACCATTTAACATATAGTTATTTTTTAGTCAAATATCAAGTTTCATAGAATCTACGACATGTGTTCTCATCTTGGAGATTGAAACTTAAGTGGCAGAGTCAATTAAGTGCTTTTTAACCTCCTCAGTCCTGAGAGAAACTTGCTGTTTTAAATATTGGTTTTCTTGTTAGATTTAAATTCTAAATAAGTCTTAAAACTTTGAAAAAATATAGAAAAAAATTATATTTTATTAGACATGCATGTATTGGCTTATCTCTTATAGGGGACAGTGGGTTTGTATCAGATAAAAAAACTACCATATTTTAGCATACTGGTTGTAAATGAGTAAATACCACATACAGTGGCATTTATTCAATGGAAGCAAGGAAACAATTTTTCCCTAAAATTAAAAAGGTAATATAGAAAATAAGAGTAAGATAATGTTACAACCAATAAATTATTATAATTAAAATCTCTCCAATAAGGATAATGTTAATAATGGTTGAGATGGCAGCTCTTCTTTCTTTGTGAAAGCAATTCTTTCTCAGACTGACCGGCCAGGCAGCTGGTCTCGCTCTTTATTCTGTCATTCATTTGTTTCCAGCTCTGTTCGGCCCTCATCAGTGAAAAGGAAGCGGCGTTTCCCTAGTTTAGTATTGACTCAGATTACTTTCGTGATTGATGTATAATCATACTTAATATACTGTCAAAATCTTATTTTTAGGTGGTTTTTAGCAATATTTATTGTTTATGGATATAATTATATTACGTCTGGTACATAGCAAATAAAGCCAAAAAGCTGAATTTTTTGATTGGAATATGCCACTTTCTGAAGTCGTATATGATGTAAAAAGAGAACTTTTCAGATAGGGAGCCACTTTAAAATCCATAGAGGACACCAAAATGGTGGTCATTTATGGCCGCCATTTTACTGTTATTAATTCCATTTTGTATCTCAGCTCCTAATACTCTGATTTGTTTTGTTTGTTTTTTGTTTGAAAGCTCTTGTTAAGAAGAAACTAATTTATCATCACATATTTATCTATAAGCCTTAAGGTTTCTCTACAACTTAAAAGTTTAAGAAAATTTCACTTTTCTCACAAATTTCATTCTTAAATATATTATTTTATATTTCCATTAATATCAAGAAAATCTGTTTCAATAAATCACTTCTTGAGAATTACTGGTCAAATGAAACTAGACTTTGATTTTTAGTATTTTGTTTACTTTACGATTACAATAAGATAGTAGCCTGAATGTTTACAAGAAATTTTTAATAATAAGGAATACTCCTGCAAATTAATTTCTTAACAGCTTAAAGGTCCCTAAATCACGTAATCTTCTTCTGATACATACCTGGGACAAAGTGATTACTCGTTCTGCCTGATATGCTGAACGGAGATAATGCTGCCTTAATGACTCTCTAGTTGGGGGCAAACTTGATAGACTGCAACTTTTTGAAGCAAAGAGAAGCTTTCTAACATGATTGACTGAGAAGTCTTCTCCATCTTTGTAGTAAAGCAAAACAGCAAATTCTCCAGAACTTAAAAAATCTCGTCAGAAATAGACTCTTTTGGTAGTGATATCGCTTGAATGGCTTCCATAGCTTCAGAGAATGATTTCCAGACTTTCTCGGCTGACTGTTTCCCTTGGAAGGCAGTGTTATAGTATTGACAGCATTGTATCTGTCTGGAAGCTCTGGCACTTTCCTGTTACTTTGATAGACACACAAAATGCTTGTGGTGAAATGACTAGGCTCACCAACTTCTCCCTAGGTGGACATTTTAAAGATAGAAATTGCTGTTCCGTGGAAAGATGATTCTGAAGTTGTGCTGCTGTAGTTATGATCAAAGTTATCAATCGCAAAAAAAACACGAACCAATTTGAGGGCATAGGACACCTTCTTGAGCTCTCTTAATCTCCAAGTGAGCCAGACTTGCTGTTACCTCCATAATTCTGTTTGGTGATATTGAGAGGCCTCTTCCATGCATGCTTTCAATTATTGTATTATTTCGTGTTCTTAAAAATATAGACAGGTCTTGCATAATGGAACTAATGGTTCATGACTTTTCTTAAGACGAATAGGGTTTCCTTTTGGAATGGTTTCACTGTGGTTGAAAAGTATTAATTGGCTGATAGTCTATGCAGTCTGAGTTGCTTTAGTCACGTTCTTTCTGAAGTATAACCCTGAAGTAAAGACCACACTAAAGCAAGAGGTGCCGGAAGAACGCTTTCAGCTTGTTGATCATCATTCAGATGACCATCAAACGTAACGTTTTGCTGGGCTATGATATTTCTAATTTGTTTCATAAACATGCAAAAGCATCATCATCAAGGTTTTCAGAATGAACATATTGAAAAACATTAGCACCAGCACGATAAAGGAAGTAATCTCTGTCTGAAATTTGAACTTTTAATTGTGGGAAGTGATCCATAATTCTTCCACATAAGTGGGTGGTATGTTTGTTTGGAAGGTCTTTACGTTCCTCTCCCAGAAGATTTGCAAGTCTGTTTGCATATATAGTCTTTGAGTGAGTCATTTTGAATACAATCTCAGTATTATCAGATGAAGAGGCCTTGTTTTTCTCTCTTATGAAGCATGCAATGAAAGCAAATGCCATACTCTCACAGATAAAGTTGACCTCTTCTTCTTTTACCCCGATTGATGTTTTCAGACAATTGGTCAGGCTTGTGTAGTAGTACTTTGTGTAGTACTTTCCTTCCATAGCAACCAAATCGCCCCTTCTAGGAATGCTTTAAGGTTTGTATTATTGGTAATATCGGCACATCTCCTAAGTTTATCGTCTTGTAGAGAAGCAATCTTACATAAAGGTCTTTGAGTAGTGCCCTTTTGATCGCATATTAAACACATTTACCTTTCATTTTAATAAATCATGTGGAATAACGCATATTCCTTGGGGCTTTTTTTTCATCTGGCTCTGATAATATCTGTGGACTGTTCTCAGGTGAATCATTTGTCAAAGAGGATGATCGTTTGCGTTTCTTTGCCCTGGCTAGTTTTGTTCTGTTGAAGTTACGTGCACACTTTTTATACCACTTTGCTTTATTGATTTTAATGTTCCTTCTATACCTTCACCCTCATTTAACTTTTGTGTACCCAAACCATGGGACAATGGACCAAGATTCTTAAATTATATTAAATTTTCCCAAAGCGTCCTGTAGCCAGCATCAACAACAGTGGTGTGCGGTGACTTTTCTTAAAGAGGA